>JAUESE010000067.1:5112698-5129673 GCA_032274725.1 Malacoctenus triangulatus
AGTTTGGACTCAAACCTGAGCATCGGCCGTGGGGGGGGCGGAGGCTCATCCAGCTCCTCGTAGCGTTTGGCCTTGCGGGTCACTTGTTTGTAGATGTTGCGTGCAGTCACGCCCACCCACAGAGCCGTGGCCAGAGTGGAGTAGTGCAGCAGAATGCCCACCTAGAAAACATCGCAAAGAGGATTCGGCAAGAGAGAAATGACCAAGGAGATTATCTGTCATATGTTCCTGTCTTGTTTCATATACATATTGATGTCAAACTTGAGAGATGTACAGTTTTCTCTTGAGGATATCATAAATGAGACTTAACTCTGTACCACAGGGGATCGAATCAATAAACGAGAAGATTGCTGCCAAATTTTTAATCACGATACTTGCAGGATACGACGCGATAAAAAATAAACGAACGCCTCAGTGCAACACGGCGTGCTGAAAGGTACAGGATGGCCTCCAGCTACCGGAGCCATCCACTGCAGCTTTTTATGCATCTTTTACCGGGCGTCTCGCAGCCCCACCAGCGCGTCAAACTTCGCTCCAGGCAACTTTATTTTCAACTTTGTTTCCCTCTGAAAACATCTGAAACGCGTGTTCATTTGTCTGTCAAGTTGGGTGGAGGAGGTCCCCACACAGCAGGGGAGGGGAGGGAGAGAGGGGGGGGGAGGGCTGGAAGCGTGCAGGTGGTGTATACTCACAGCTTGGCAGACGCTCGAGTGTCGCGTCTGATTGATGCCACCGATGAAAACGCCACATGTGAGGGAGATGTGGAAGCAGAGGTTGACCAACATGTGCCAGAACTTGCGGCTCACTCGCACAGACCTGGGGTTGGAGAGGCAGGGAGGAAATGCGGGGGGGAAAGGACTTTGAAGATAATATTTTTTTTCAATTTTGGCATTTAAAAACTGTACAATAACTACTTGGAAATATAAAAGACTCTTGACAGCAAAAGAATATCTAAAAATAATCGGATTTTAATCGGAAGGGCAGTAAAATATTTTGAGCTGGAGGCAACAAAATCTCTGACAGCAACCAGCAGACTGTCGATGCCTTCTCTTTCATGTCTTACTTGTGATGGTAGATGTAACTGATGATGATGGTGAGGAGGCAGAGGAGGAGGAGGACGGCGGCGGCGTAGATGACTGGGTGCAGAGGCTCGATGCTTGGAGAGAAGTATTCTACGCTGCTCAGGTCCTGCAAGAGACATAAGACGATTAAAAAGCTTTCGTGCTGCTGACCAGAAGAAGCGAGTCTCGCGTTTTACACTAAATCGTCTTTGTCCTACCATCAGCAGCCCATAGTTCCCCAGTGAGTTGCAGGAGATGGTGGTGAAATTGTCGTGGTGCTCCAGGATGCGGCAGCCGTCGCTCTGCCACCCTCCCTGCCCCCCCGCCAGGCTGAAGTTCCAGCAGGCCGACACGGCGTCAGAACCGCGGGCGAAACGCCGCAAGGTGATGTTGACCGGCGTCCTCAGGACGCGTAGGGACATGCCGTCTGAAACCAGACAGGATGTGGGCGCGTTTCATTTCGATACCCGATGAAGCTGTCGTAATTCAAACCCAGACTTGACAGACTTACCTATTTTCGCCATGATGACCGGGGTGGCGACGCTCCTCCTCTTCCCTCCATCTGCCAGCTGGGATGAGTTTCCAGTGGAGGGGAAAAACTTGCCGTTGCGGAAACCCAGCAGGTGAAGCTTGTACACGGTGTCCTCTGCCTGTCCGGGGACGACAGCCTGGGTGAAGAGGGACTGTGGGAGTTGCAGGGACGCTTCGATAATGGTGTTCTACAAAAAAACAGACACAGGAAAGGACATTTTCAGCCTTGATCGGTGTTTTCAAGCTGCAATCGCAACCGAAATAGTGCAAATAAAACCCGGACCTTGTGTAAAATGCTGGAGAAGGAGCTGGTGGTGTTGCACTTGAAGGTGAGCTGGCGGTCCTGGCCGGGCGTGCGCTCCGTGCTGGGCCTCTGGAACAACATGCAGGTCATGCCATTCCAGTCGCTGACCCGGACAGCGTGGGCCTCCAGCGCGATGTTCGGGGACGTCTGCGGGGTGGAACCGAAACGTCACCTTTTTTTGGGCCGAAACGAGAGAGCGCGGCCACACGGGGACCCCGGTGGTGCCTCGCGGTGCTCACCAGGGAGAAGGCCTGCGCGGTGGCCAGGCGGTACACGGCGATCTTCTGCAGGCAGGCGATGATGCGCGAGCAGGCCATGGCCTCGCGCTGAGCCATCCACAGCACCCGCTCGTCGGCCAGCATCAGGTTGCTGGCCATGCTGACCATCACCTCACCCAGCTGAAGGGACAAGAGAAAACAACATACATGCAAATGTGAGATAAGAACTGCAAAATTTCACTGTTTTGGTCGTTATTCTCATTTCAATCACTGGAAACATTTATCAGTCAGCACCCGATCGCCTCATATTCCAAAATCACCTAAATCCGAAATGCAAATTTGCTCAGGCAGCATTCAACAAACACTTGAGGGAATTGCTCGACGCAGCTTTTGAAGTGGCTAAGTGACTATTGGAAACACATTTCAAGCATGGTGTCACACTACTAAACTTTAATACGCTCCGACTGCTTTTATTACACTCGTGCTACTCGCCTGCAGCACTCGCGACATGACAGGCACGCCTTAACTTTCCCTCTCTCGTTCTGCGGGGCCCGCAGCTGCGCCCAAAGTCTCGGCGAGACATTCTTTCTCATTAAACAACATGACAACAAACAGCTGCTGAGAATTAATCGATTCGCCCTTGCTGCTGGCTCGCAAATGTGAGCAAACAAGAACAGGCGGCGCACAACTTACGTCTTTAAAGCGCTCCACAAACTTGCCAAACTTCTCGATCATCTCGGCCACAAAGATGATGTCCATTTTGTCGGAGAAGTTGGCGGCGTCGATGGTGTAGAGCAGCAGGCGGCGAGCTCTCGTCACCACGTTGGTCTCGTTTAGAGGCATCTGAGAAAGTCGGAGAAAACACAACACGGCATTTAATTCACGAACAAAAGAAGATTTAAAATGACAAGTGAAGGAAACGCAGACCTGATTGATGACATAAAGAAATCTTGTGGCGTCTTTCTGGAACTGGCAGCGGGAGTAGTCCTCCTCCGTCCACAGCCCCTCGCGGTCACAGTAGCGCCACGCTCGCTGCTCCTCGCCGGAGCCCCCCGAGTAGGTGCCGGCGCTCGAGGGCAGCCTGTTGCAGGGCAGGTACGCTCGGATCCCGGCCAGAGTGCGCGGCCACCTGCAATCCATCAAACAGTGTTGAGAAAGTGTCTCATCTTACAGACTGATTATATGACTGAAATCCTGATTATCTGTCTCATCAGGAGCTACTTTCTTTCAGTGATTACATTCTTTAAATAGGACTCTGCTGTGTAATACTCAAATAGACCCACTAGGGTGTGCTGCGTGCACAACGCTGAAGCACAGAGACAGAAATGGTCACCAAGAGTTGATTCAAATGTTGAGTGATTTATTTGGAATTAGATGGAGCCTCTTCTGTTTAAATTTGAGTGTTCAAGGATATTTTTAAGGTTGTAAGAGAGAAAGTTGCGATGATCTGTTAGAAAATTGAGAATAAATGGTACAATGTCAGATTTTATCTTCACCTGAACTCTCCTTTGTTGTTCGAAACGCGCTCGGGAACGCAGTATTTGGCTGAACTCTGCAGCACCACGATGTGGACGGTCCTCGTGGTGTTGCCCCTGCTTGTTCTGATACGACACTCCCAGTTCCCCGTGAAACCAGGCTGGATGTTCGAGATGGTCAATGCGCTGATAAGCAAGAGAGAAAATAAAAAAAGTACTGAGTAATCTTCACAAATCCAATCAGCTGAATCCAAATCAGCTGACGGCGCAGCCACATACCTCGCGATCAGCGAGCAGTTCTGCACGATGCGCTTCTCGATGACGATACCCTGCGTGGCGTCGGGCTGCACCATGCGGCCGTTCTGATACCACAGCACCTGCATGTCTTCAGCCACCAGGGAGGCCTGACACTGGAACGGCAGGCTGTCCCCCTGAAAGACGACCTGCTGCTGGGACGGCGTCAGCTCAAAGGAGGGCAGCTCCAGTGGAGCGTCTGAGGGAAACCAGGAAGTGAACCAGACATTTACACGCAAGTAAAAAAACACATGAAAGAAACTAAATGTGTGTAATTGAAGCATTATTACTTCCACTTTTGATACATTCTGAATACACAGCACAGCTGAAACACTGTCTGATATTTCTGGGTACTTCACTGCTACTTGTCATTCATGTCAAGCCACCGGCTGCTGCTAAATCTATGCCATGTATTTCATAATCCCTCACTGAGATGAGTGCCAAACTGATAAGACATGAGCAAGTACAAACAAAGGCAGCGCCGGCCTGGGCAGCCCTTGTCTTATCTCTCGTGTCATTGCACAAGCCCCTGTTCCCCAAATACCAGCCGCACTGATACCAAAACAGAGGAATTAAAGAGACAGTGCGCCATTTTGACAGTGTCATCTGTGTCACAGCTCAATATGTCTTTTTTTTTTTGTCTCCCGCGTTTCAGAAAGAGAGCGGACGAGTGACAGATCAGATGGTGTGTCAGAGGAATGATGAATGATTCAGGCGAGAGTATTAAACAGCCACTATTTTAGGGTGACGTCCCCCTGCTGGGACAAATTTATGGCTTTAATAATGTGTTTGTTGTTGCGCGTGTGCGTGTTCCCACCGCAGGTGAGCAGCTCCGGTCGGATGGGGGTGATCAGCTGACCCTGCAGGGACTGCGGGTACGAGCACTTGGTGTACTTCACCGCGATGTTCCGCTCCTTGATCCAGCGCAGCAGCCACAGGAGGTTGCAGTCACACAGCAGGTACGGTGTCTGAAACTCCCTGGAGATGATGCAAGAAACACGCACAAGACGGTCTCAGTGATTAGGCAGCGATAAATAACGTGTAATTGTCACTTTAACGAGAGAAAATGTTCATTTTTTCCCCTGACATGTTCAATTATTCCAACTCAGATTCGATTGCTTTAGTGATGTATGGTTTCTATCAGGCCACCTCAGTCGCACTTCCACTCAGACGGGCTCTCACATCCAGCTCTTGATCATACTTACAAGCCCTTCAGAGACACCAAGCTGTCGAAAGTCCCCTGAGCCAACGACGAGAACATGTTTCCTGACAGGTTCCTGTGGAAGACAGTTGCTTTTAGTCCCTCAAACTGAAGAAGTGTCTGCGATAATCCACGACGACGAACACGGTGACTTACAGTCGGACTAGATTGGAGAGACCCTTGAAGATGCCGACGTTGAGGCAGCCAATGCTGTTGTTGGACAGGTCTCTGTATCAAACACAAGAGAAAAATAGTCAAAGTAAATTTCTTTTTTTTTTTTTAAACATAGAGGTCAGATTTTTTAATAAAAACTCAAACGAAGAAGTGCCGTTATGTCATGGAGGCGAAAGAAAGAGACTCGTCGAGGAGTTGCAAGTCGAGGCAGAGATCCGCGAAATCCAGCTGACAGCTTTACAACTTTCAAGGTGATTTCAGACGATGTCTGCACGGGCCTGCAGGGAAACCTGCGCATCAAAGGCAGAGGGGGGCTCCGCTGGAGGTGATTAATCACCTATGATTAATGTCGAACGCCTCGAAAAAAGCGCGTGTGTTTCTCCTGCGAAGGTGACGTGACATGATGTCTCTGCCAAACATCAGACGGAGGAGTCCGAGACGGCTCACCGAAGGGGCTGCCGGTGATTAGAAAGCACGGGGAGGGAGAGGCGGACGTTGCCGTGAATTACACAGAAGAAGAAGAAGATCTGCGTCAGGATGACTCGGCCAAACTCAAAGACGCTTTACCGTTGCAGGAGTTTCAACTTTTTATGACTAGAATAATTAGTGAAAAACTTCTTCCTGTCTTTCATCTCATACTTTTGTAAGATTTTGTTGAATTGCACTGCAGAAATTTCAGCCGAAAAAAGAACAATTACCTGTATTTGATTTCTCCTGAGAGATAAACACACCTGTGGTAGGTGGTAAAACTGGGTCATTACGATTCAGCTGCAGTGGTGTCGTCACGCTGTGATCATTCTACGACTTTGTTCGCTTGACTTTAAAACACACACGCCGCAGCACAGACGCGCACAAAAAGCCAAATTGTAATAGTTATCCAGTCACATTTAAATTCCCTGAGATAACGTTTAAAGCAAACAACCTGTGAAATCCAGTATCACAGCAGCGTGATAATAGCAGGAACACACACATCCCCTCTGTAATAGGACCCAATTGTTGGGAAGTGCCAGAAAAAGAACCGGCGAGGGAGAGAGAGAGAGAAAATAGAGACACATCATTACCTCAACCCACCAGCAACGCCGTATCTCGGGGTGCTCCAGGAATATGATCCTAACACAAAGTGATACCTGGAAAATGACTGGCAGGCATATGCTAACATCCCAGCGTTTATGTAATTATTGGTGTTGGTCCTTAAGGTAGCAGCTGGGGAATTTACTGTGTGAGGTTATTAGTTCCACTTGGAAGAGGAGGAAAAAGCCGCCTTTTCGCAGGCTTGCCAATTTGTGTGAGCATTGTGTGTCATGGGAGGGATAACACGGTTGAACTGGGGGTAGAGGAAAAAGGGTGGGGGGGGCTTTCATTGCTGAAGGCATACTTTATTCCCATTTTATCGCCTGGTTTCTAATACGAGAGTTACAGCTGCAATGAGGGACTGGACACAAGATGGTGAATGTTACTTTCAGCCACTTTATTGAGAGGTATGCTTATGACTAAACATTTAAAAAGCTAACCAATCCACACATCACTGTCTCCCCCCCCCCTTTCAAACAAAGTGTCAGCCATATCCTGTAGCCACAGGCACGCAGCAAATTAACAGCACGGAGCAGAGTCTCACATGAGCCGCTGCGAACGATACGAGGGAGCGGCGGCAAAAATAGCTCGACGCGCCTCGGTCTGAGCGCCGACTGTTCAGCTGTTGGGGAGGAATGCGGGGTAAAGCGGTTTTGAAGCCGGAGGGATCCGTGGGGGTCTGCGGTGGGGGAAGGAGGCGGGGCTTGACGGGAGTCGGGACGTCTCGAAGTGTGTGAAAGGAAGGATACCTTGACATTGTGCCTCGGGGCGAAACTCACACTAACTTGGAGTGCTGTTACGAGCAACTGCTGTGCAATTGTGTTTCTGACGGTTGGTGATGACAGAAGTGAAAAAAATACTGATACTTTTAGCCTTTTTACAAAATATGTAAGAATACGGTCTGTAAAAAAGTGTTTCAAAGTCTTCCCAAAACAATTTCCGTCTGTTTTCCGATGCGACCGGCGTCGCGTCTGATGTGAAGGACCCACGCCGTCCCGCCTTCTCCAGCCTTGCACTGCAGACGCCCTTGTCAGTGCTCGGCAACAAGGCATACAAGATAAATCAGCCCTCCAAATGGCACGTCCCCGAAATGAGGGAAAACTCTAATTAAGCAACGCTGCGAGGGGAGGCCGACAGACAGATGGGGGAGTAAATACTGGCTCCGCAAGAGTCAAAGATAAGGGCTAGTGCGGGACGCGTCGAGCTCCATAACTTTCCCCCGGCTTTCATGACCCTGGCAGAAGGTTCGGTATGTGAATGTGACATAAAAACCAGGGAATTCTTTTTTTTTTTTTCAGGATTCCTTGCCGCCAATTAACTCCACGACCATTTTTCCAAATAAACTGGAAAACAGTGGAGTGAATGTGTAGCGGCGAGTGCCAGCGCTTGATGTGGGGCTCCTGTGTTTACATTCCCAGGGTCCGGCTCCTGCCTCATCGTCTCCTCAGCTCCTCGACGCTCCTCCGCGCGCCCTCCCTCTTTCACAGCTCAGCGAGCGACAGCCACCCTTTGAAATCAACCGAGATGGGCGGTGGGGGCCAATTAAACCTCGCTTGCCCCGAGGCAAACCAGGCTAAACTGTAGCCTGAAAACGAGCCTCCCCATATGAAGCCTCTGATTTCTGTGTCATTACAGGGAGCGTTTCAGGATATCTGGCGCATGTGTGGTGCCGCTTGAGGATATTAGTATGCAGCGGACACATAAACTGACATGGATCTACGTGAGCATGGCATGGATGTGCGTTGGTGGTGGGGGAGGGGTGGTGGGGGGCTGCGAGGTCGGGTCGGAGCCAAGGCGCTGACTGCCTTCCTGTCTCGTTCTTATTGCTCCACAGCAGCGGCCAAGCTCCAGTTTGTGTTGGCAGCGAGCGGCTACTGTCAGATGATTCCAATTCATGCTGTGTTCTCGCTCTCACCCAAGCGCATGCACACACAGTTGCACAAAGGGGGAACGCATCTATAGGCTTACATGTGACCTGGTGCACTAACCCATGTCTAGCTTTGCTATATCAAAATCATCCACACACAAGATTCATGGACATCTCACACACGTTTATATACCCCCCCCCCCCATCCCCCTTTCTCCCCGGAGTGTGTGAAAGTATATAAGGCCTCACACTGTCTGCTGTGGGCTCTGGCACGAGGCCAGTCAAAACAAGGCAGTAGAAATAGACTGCGGCTTGACCGCGCTCCCTTATGGACACTGAATCTACTTTATATCTGTGAGAACACACACAGCACTTTTGCATGGATAGATATGAACCAGCTGCTGGGAGCACAACATGTGCAATCAGACTCGCGGTGGAGTTAGCTCTCACCTGAAACGTTTCGCAAAAACCTTCGTCTGATCAGCTCGGCACCAGCTCGCAACTTACGATAACTGCACATTCATGAGGACACAAAAGGGGGGCCTCTTCAGCGGGAGGAATAATTAATTCACACGTGAACATAATCTTTCAAAGTGTGCTTGGTTTCAATACCCAACACCGCGGTGAAATCCCAGAGCGTCCACGCACGCTTTGGGGAAACCACATGAAAGAGACGGTGAAACTCACAGTTTTTTGAGCGCCGGCAAGCCGAGAAAAGCGCCCGGTTCAATCCGGCTGATCATGTTACTCCGCAGGTCCCTGTGGGGGGGGGGGGAGAGAGAGAGAGAGAGACATGAGATTGGGGATGATTCAGAGCGCAGGGGTCGACAGTTTAAAGAAAAGAGACATCTGAAAACATCTTCACATGTCATCATCTGTCTCAGTTACACACCTCTTCAATTACAGTCTGTTTTGTTCATTCTGTCTATTCATTTCCTGTGGCTGAAAAACTTGTCATTGTATCGGCAATGAGTTAAACACTCAATATCGAGATATGACGAGTTAAGAACTCGGCCTCATTTGACATGGATTTGGCATTCAGTTAAAAAATCTAATCTATCAGCCCACAGACAAGCTAAAACTGCAGTAATGTAGTTTTAATCGCATGAAATCTCCGAGAACTTCCTCGACTGTGTTATTATTCGTTCATATAGCGACTGGAAATTGCAATTTGTAGTCGGGACTCATGACATTAGCAGATCTAATTTCAGTAAGAACCAATCGGTGTATATTCCACCAACATAAAAGCCTCCAGAACCACCGGACCACACTTGATTTGACTTCATATTTCAGAGAGCGGGATCCTTTCAGCACCTTTAATAACACGTTTTAACACTGGAAAATGCGTCGAGTGAGTGAACTTTTTTTTTTTTTTTTTTTTAACTCCAACAACAACACTCAGACCTTCTCTGAGCTCAACCACCCATCATCAGCACATAGCTGCTGTCACTGACGAGCCGACCCTCAAAGACGCTCTCTGCCTGGCTCGCTCACACACACAAACACACACAAACACACACAGACACACGCAGACACACGCAGACACACGCAGACACACACACAGACACAGCCTCCCTTCCCCCCCCTTGAGGTTCAAAGGCTTGTGGTCACAGAATTCCTGCGGCGCTCACCTGCGCTGGCACTGCCTAGTCACTCATTACAGGAGGCTCTTTAGTCACCACCTGAGCCTGCACAAAGGCCCTTTGGGTAATTCTGCCCGTTTGATGTCAAGGAACTGTCATCCCAAGGTGGGTAGGTGGCCACAGATAAGTCACAGACAAAAAAAAAATAAAGAAAGAAATCTACTGCTTGTTAAGAACTTTTTGATGTGAGCGGGTGGAGCGAGGCTTCCCTGTGAAGCGGTGCTGAGAGACAAATTACAGGTCAGGACAAAGAAATCAAATATATTCTCCCAGGTCGCTAAAAAGCCAGACAGCGAGCCAGGTGTGCTGCGAGCGCCGGGCGCACTCGCAGCGCGACGCTCTGCGGCTCCACAAGCTCGTTTGTTTTCCCAGGAAGTTTTAATTTAAAGTCGCGGTGATTACAGAACACGATCCGACTCTCGCGCATCTAAATACACATGGAGGAGACGCGTACACACAAGCAGGATGTATACATACAAACGGATGAAGTTACGCTTTACACAGCGTCCCAGTGGGATGTTTTATTGGGATTGAGCTCTGTAATGTTCCGTCCACTCAACAGATGCAAGAGGTCGACTGTCAAATCGAGTCACGTTCAAGAACCTGCTCGGTTGCTTGAGTGTGCTGCCACTACTAACAGTAAGAACGAACCCTGAGGTTCTGGGATATTCCAATAGAGGATGAAATATGAGGAGCGGCACAGAGCGAGTCCAGGTTCGACCACCTCGAAACTGCGCTTGGGATTCCACAGACCACACATGGCCTGGCACCTCTCGGATCTGCTCGCAGGGAGAAAAACGCCGGCTCTGTTTGGAACGTCGGAGGAGCCCGGCTGAAAGTTTCCAAACGTGTTTCCAGAGTTGCTCTTCAACTCGGACTGAGAGAAGGTTTCTCGGTAGCTGCCTCCTTGAGGGGCGTGCACACCCTGTTCTCGGAGATTTGTGATGAAAAGTAAAACATGACATGTGGAGTGACATTTAATGCTGCATTCCAGATGCCTCCGAGTTCAGAATTCCTACGTGAGAGGTCAGTATTTATTGGCTTGCTCGAGATATATTGTAGTTCCTATGAATTTCATTAAGCCAAGTTTCTCACTTGCTTCACAGAGTTCTAGAATGATAAACTGAAAGTTTTATTCTTTTTAAACAACTGTGTATAGAAATAGTATCACAGTACGACATTATTTCCCTTGCTGATACTACTATTCTTTATCTCCACTCTTTTCTCTGTCCTGAGTTAATGCGGCACCACAAAATTCATCTTAGTCTAACTTTATATTAATGGCAACTTAGCATCCATTGTGTTCTATTATTCATGAATTGACAACAGTCAGTCCTTGAGGAAACACTCTATACCAGTGCTGTTATCCTTCCACCGTCTTTCACAATAAGCATTCCTCCACAGCAGTGGATTTAGAGAGGAATTAGCATGTGACGGCCGCCTCGCCTGGCTCCCTATTTCTATGAGAAGAATGATAATGGGGGATTCTGTGTGGCTTATTTCTAAGCAGGGACACCTTTGGCCTCTGCAAAACACAGCGGTCTCCACAGTTACTTTGCGATTTCACGCCGAGTGGCGGATAGGCGTAATCGATTCTCTCCCCCCTCCCCGGCGCTCTCAGCCAGCTGCTGTCTCAGTCCTCACCACTGCACTTAGGCAGTCCAAATGAGGGAGAGTTCTTTGTGGACAACAGTGTTGGGAAGGAGGAGGAGGAGGGAGGGGGGAGGGGGGTGTCTGTGCAGAGAGGAGGAGGAGGTGGAAGGCAAGATGGAGAGCCTCTGTGCATTTAAACAGACTCAAGCTGCATTTTTCCTCTTTTCGGAGGGTTTGAGAGGAAGGGAGTGTGATTTAACGAGGGGAGGGGGGGGGACGGCGCGCATTTCAGAGCGCGAGAGGCTTCAGCATGCAGAGTGTGTGTGTGGGAATCTCACTGCTCACACCTCTGGCCTCGGCTTGGCCTCATTACAATGACAAAAGCGAGCAGGCCATCGAGTGATCTCACTTCACTGGCCGAGGGAGGGGGGGGAGCGGGGTGGGGTCTGTCAGGCACAATGGGAGCTGCCTTTGGAGGTAAACTTGCTGGCGGATTGACGCGACGGCGGGGGAGTTTACAACCAGAGTGACTGAGCATTCACCGGCCAAACACACGCGAGCCCGAGAGGCTTTTTGGTAGAGATAGAGCAGCTTCTTTTAACAGGGCTGTTTTGTCTCCTGTCTGTCGCGTGAGCAGGTGTCAAAGCCCCCCCGAGCCAAATGAAAGCTGCATGCTTTTGATCCAACTCGCCTTCAGACCCTCCATACTCCCTCTTTTCCCCAAACCAGGCAAGGATAGTGAGGCAAACATGCTCCCAGGATTCCATATCAATGCAGTCATGTGTTATTGTAGCCTTGGGTAAAAGCAGGGCCATTAATGGTCTGGTTACTTTATCTGCATGGAGCCATTCCCGGGTGATAAATCACCAGTGGCCCATATGTGAAGGCCCACAGCCATTTTCATGAATCCTCAGCAGGAATGATGACATTCCGATCTCTTCGGGCTCACATGGCATGTGAATGACATCTCTCCATTGTTAAAGGAACCTCAGCGAATGCAGTCAGATCCACCAATAAAACGACTCCACCAATCACAGCCACTCGGCTCCTCTTTCTCTCACCAGGCTCCCACAGCGGAGTGCTTTTCCCTTTACGGACCCTGATGGCTGCTATCATTACTATATCTTGGAAAAGCAGCGACATATCTGTGATGTTATCTCCTCTGATTACCCAAGCAGCTGTATGCTTAAGAGTATGTCACCGGGCAGACAACGACCGAGCCTCCAGGCTCTGCCTATAATTAGCCCCTTTTTTCTTGTACGATCTCGTCTCCCAACCACGGGCTGCGATCCCCGACTGGAGCTCAGTGCCGTGCGGAGGCCTCCTCCTTTTCTGTGACCTGGATGTTCCGCTGGCAGGACGCCAGCGTGTGTTGTACAAACCTCCTGCTCCACAAACCCAAGCTCCACGTGTGGAGTGATGGATGGCTCCTGCTAAGCCACGGGTGGATATAAGACTCAATACTGGGAGGGTTTCTGACAACAGGTCTCAAGCCCCTGAATGTGTCAGGTGCATTGGTGGTATTTCAACCCCCCCACAACCTCTAATTGCTTTGTTTGACCGACATCAAAAACTAAACAATAATTTCTCTATGAAAAAGAGCGATACTTACAGTTTTTCCAACGCAGTCAGTCCAAAGAAGGATTTGTTTCGGAGTTCTTGGATTTTATTGTTGTTCAAAATTCTGCGGAGAGAAAAACACACGATTAATAACAAAAAAACAACAACACGTCGTTTGGAGCACCATCACCGAGAAACAAATCAAGCAGCCACTTATCGGTCTCCTCCTGAAAATAAAAGCAGAGACGAGTCTCGTTGCGCTGAAACTTCCACTTCCAATAGACTGCGTTGCATTCCAACGGCAGAGGAGGAATTAGTGTCAACTTATCACACTAAGTCCAGTTTAATTTCGGAAAGTGCCAGCTTCCACGCAGCAAAGCAGCCGCAACAGTCAAATACATGAGCGAGGAATGTCTGGTAATTAAATGTGAAGGTGGAGTCGGAGGGATCTGGTGTCCCTCAGATGCCACACTGATACTTGTTGACAGATAACAACGGTAAGTCTCCCTCTTTGTCCTCCAGCCACTCGGAGCTTCCCTGACAGGAGGAGGCAGTCAAAACAACCAGCTTGAACTTGCGTGTTTTTCTCTCGTGAAATTGGGCGACGTCTGATCGCCGCAGACGGGTAACCGTGGCGAAACCTCGGGACTCAGACAGGTATCGCCTGCAGCGGGAGCGGGAGCGACTCATTGGCAGCATGCAACCCGCTCCAAAAATAAAACGCCTGCTTGCTCAGTGCGGTGCTGTGAACCAAATCAAATATTTAATTGAGGCTGGATCTCAATAAGGAGCTGACTGTTTACAGCAGGTTTGCTCAAACAATAAAACACCCCTGCTCATCTTAAATGAGCGCTGTATAAGTAAGGATCAGGCCTATTTAAAGGATTAAATGCAGTGAGACACAAAACAAACGGCCACACTGTAAACAGATTAAAAAAACAATAATAAGACGACGCTGGCTTTGATATTTAGCAACGACGACAAGCCCTGTCGTATTCTAATAGACTTGTTTGAATTTATGGCCGCAAAAATAAAAGAGGAAAGCTCGAGAAAGACTTTAAAACCAAATGTATATTCTTGATAGCTTCCTCTCTGGGTAATAAACCACACTTTATTATCCAGTTCCCTGAAAAGCTGATTCACAGCCTCCCGAGCGCGGCTCGGCTCGGCTGCCTCTCCCCCCCCCTCGTCCCCGCGTCCCCCTCCCGAACTCTCCCCCAAGGGGAAACCGACAGCACTGTTAAGTCCCGGCGGAAAACCCAAGCTGGGATTTGCGGTTAGCATATGTTTTCTGGCCAGCAGGGAGGGGATGCGGCGGGTGACATACATGTGAGTGGCACCCACATCCCGGGGCCAGATTGGAGTCATTACGGGGTGTTGAGGGGTTGTTTTATTACAGGCTTGGACAGGGAAGGGAGGGGGGGATCACTGGAGATTTGCTGCTTGGCTCCCGGCCGCACCGAGAGGTTACGCACACAAACAGAGCCAGTGTTTTTCAGCTCAGATGTTGGGACATGATGATATACAACGCTGCAAATTCTATCACTGGTCTGCGTACGCATGAGCTGATGATACGTGCAGGGAAGCAGGGCCTCCCAAGACTGCGGTCGCTCAAGCCTAATTTATGGGAAGGAATCCTTGACATAACAAATGGATGCATTTACCATAAAGAACCCCGGTTCAGAGATGCGGTTCGCAGCCGGGGGGGGCTGTCACGGTCTGCACGCCCGACTCGCGGCGAGGAGACCCCCGTTCCGAGTCCAGGCTCTGAGCCGTTGTCGGCCTGAATGGGTGGGAGCTTTCTCCAGGTGTTCCACTCTCACCCACTAATACAAAGCCATGCTTGTTAAGTTTATTGGTGACTCTCAATTTTCTGTTCCGTTTGTGTGACTGTTTTTTTTCCTGTCACGGTGTCGCCTGCCTATTGACCAAAGTCAGGGGGGGGGGATTAGCTCCAGCTCACCGTGACACTGAACTGAATGAAGCAGGTTTTAGGAGAGAGAGCGACAGACGGTTCTCTCTACAAAAGAGATGGAGGGATGGACGAAAACAACTCGCACAGCGGCGAGCACGTTTGGGAAAATCACAACTCTTTCAGTCAGATATCAATTAGCTACTTCCATCCTGCAACAAAACTGAATGAACCACTGAAATCCTGCTACATAAACAGACATTTATGGCCTTGTGACTCTCCTGATTGCAAATAAATCTGTGAAAACGTTCTCCTGAAAGCCCAGCTCTCCTCCTCCTCTTCTCCTTTTTTGCATGCCTTCCCTCCCTCTACCGCCCCGTCCCTCCCTCTTCCTCATGACAGGAGTCTGACCCCGGCAGGCTGGAAGTTGCTCCACTTTGCCTGCAAAACGAGGCCTCCGCACACCAACACCGCTGTGTGAAGCAACACCAAAGTGGAGACAATTGAACGTCAAATCTGCATGAAAATCGGAGCCGTTCAACCACTGGCAGTCCGGAAGGCTGCAGCCAAACAGCCCGCTTCCTTCTCCCTCCTCCCCTGTCTTTCTCCGGACGTCAGCCTGAGGTCTCCCGACTGAAGACCGGGCTCTGAAATCCCCCCCCCCGGCGAGGCCTCCGACGATACAGAAGGGGGGAGTCTCCCTTATCTTGATGCATAGATAAGACCTGCTTGAGCTGAAGGCAAGAACAAGCTGCGGGGGGACATTACCGAGTCTCACATCCTGTCTGCTGATACAGTAACAATAAATCTCAGTGACATTTATGGGAAAAACTGTGTCTGAGACCAGAAATTCTACTCGTTGTACCAGAGAAACAAAAAAAAAGTGCCTTGGCCCAGATTCCGTCTTGCTTTCAAGGTGAGTCAATATGACGCTATTGAAACTAATCCCGGCTTGTTTTTCATTTCAGGAAACGTGCCTCCGGGAGCAGGGAGACACACAAAATGGCCAGGCAATACTAGTCCCCCCCCCGACAGACACATGGTGTTTTAAGGACAAAGCCGAGTGGTTCTCTCTCAACACTTTCTTTCTGCTTAGGAGCCTTTCACACAAAAGAACTCTCCAGCGTGGGGATCTGCAACTTGTCAGCAGGTTTTCAAATAAGTTTCAGGCTGCTGTTAAGCACATGAAAAAAAAAAAAAACCCTTCTTGAGTGACTTCCTCTGAATATCACGGATGGAAAAGCAGACCTAAGCTCAGGTGGAAAAAGGAACTGGCCCGGTGCCTGAGGTGCTGCGACTTGCCAAGGTAATTCTTGCGGTGATCCAACACTTAGCTGCTCCACGAAGGATCCAGGTATGGCACCAAAGGAGTGGAAATTTCTGGTTTAACATGTCACTGAGGGGATATCAGGTTGGGTTTTTTTTTCTTAAAGGAATTCACGTGAGTTGGGAGAGCTTATAAGTGGGCACTTATGGAATCGCGGCTTCTTTCTGCTCCACGCCGGCCTGTAAAATTGCAGGCCTCGCGAAATATCTTGTTTCAACAGGTCAAACCTTTAGATAAACCCCTGCAGCTCGGGGAAAATGATCCACTGGGCAAACAGCAGGATAAAGGAGGATGAGTGGGAATATGAACACAGACAAGAGGGCACCGCGCATGGTTCACGGCCACGCACTCGGCTGAATTTCTTCTGGAATTAGTGGATACTTAATGCAACCTGGAGAAGTCAGAGCTCAATAGGCGCGTGTAATAAAATGCTGCAAACTGACATCGGGAGCAGCTGTCAGGGCTTTGCCTTCTGTTTTTTTTTTTTTGCTGAACTAAATCAAAAAAAAAAAAAAAACAGAAGCATTCCTTTAGACCGACGGCTTGCCTGGAGAGCACAAAAAAACAAACCTTTGTAGGCCATGCATGACAGCCGGCACCTGTGCTCCCGTTACAAAGGCGTTTCAAAGGCTCCCGGCATGACGGGGAAAACAAACGAGATGACTGACACGGGGGCCGCTCGCGCTCCAGACCTGCGCGCCTGAATTTACTATCATTTTGATACTTTTAACACCTGAAATCCGA
>JAUESE010000067.1:5136087-5157706 GCA_032274725.1 Malacoctenus triangulatus
AGCTGTCGGGTTGTTTTAGGAGCCACCGTGTGGCCACTCAGTGTATATTTCATAGGGAGGCCTCAAGGAATCAGAATATCTTTGAAAACACAACAGTTTTTCAGTTATTAACATAAATACAACAGATAAACTCAGAAGTTTTAAGTCATATTGATGCTTTTTACCATTTCACTTTATGTGTTATGAATCTAATCATACAAATAAGTTAGTTTTTGCTCTCATTTGAGATGTATCCATAACACTACAATCAACACAGCCTAATGGAATCAAACCGTTATCTCTGATCTCGAGTTTCTCTTTTTTCCTAACAAAAAGTTTGCAGAGAATAAAGTTGACATGTTTGCTTACAGTCTCTCTAATGACAGTCGTGTCATTGTAGAGAGATAAAGAATGAAAAGTGAAACACTCCAACATTAAAAACACTTTTTTCATCCAACAAACAGCAGTAAGGTGATGCATGCGTTTACTTCACTCAGGAAAGGCTCTTAATTCATCATTTGCCAGATTCTGTATTGTGGATAAAATGGTATTTTGCTCCGAATAAATCATGCTCTTTAAACTCTTCATTACGATAGCAGCCTTGTCACATGTCATGTTTGAATAAGTGACTTTACCGAGACAGGCATTAAACCACCTCTCACTGCTTTACCTTTGTGTCCAGCCATACAGGAAGACGGGGTCGACGTCCGGGGCTACTTTGCGTGGTCCTTGATGGACAACTTTGAGTGGGCCGATGGATTCAGCGCACGTTTTGGATTATTCCACGTGGACTTCTCCTGTGCTGAGCGGACTCGGACGATCTACCGATCTGGAAGAGAGTACGCCGAGATCATCGCAAAATACTCGAAAGGCCAAGCGACGTGAGATCAGTTTTCTGATATGAAGCTCTATCTTGCGAAGTTCTTTATGATCTCAGAGAGGAGAAGACGAACTTGCTTCAATATCACCGGTCTGCAACATTAAAGGCATTGTTATTATGCTTATATATGCTCAACGTGTAGATGTCAAAGTTGGCTCTCTTTTTATTAGTCTGTCGACTTCAATGAATTCTCATCAAGCCTCCCAGTGAGAGTCACAAGAGTGCGTCTTTGATATGCAGCAGTGAAAATACAGAATAATACTTCGTATTGCAGACTGTGGAACTTTGCAGAAAGGTTGCGACTGTGGCAGCGATGCAGCCTCTCATCTGAAGCTGTTCCAGCGCCAACACTTGCAAGGTTACTTATGCTTTAAAATCAAAATGATATAGGTTGGTTTATGTAGGTGTAGTGTATTTAAACAAATACTGCAAGCTCACATGGTAATAGTAGTACTTAAGGAATAACAGTTATTCTGCAGGATGCATTCAGGGTTGAAATCGAGTCCTGATATGACATAAACAGGGAAAAATACACTGATCAGACATAACAGCATGACTACAGACAGCTGATGTGAACAACACTGATTATCTCTTCATGGAGACACCTGTGAATGGGAGGGGAATATCAGGAGGCACGTTAGCATTTTTTCCTCAAAGGTGATGCGTGAGGGGAAAATTGTGAGCGCGCTCGACGAGAGCCGAACCGTGCCGGCCGGCCGGCTGCGTCAGAGCGACTCCAAAACTGCCGCTCCTGTCGGGCGGGTCAAGAAAAGAAAAAAAGCAGTGACCCGGCGACCCGGCTTCGTTCGTGCACGAAGGAGGACGAGGCTGGCCAGTCGCAGACAGTCCCAACACAGGAAAGGCTGCAGCTCTCACTGATGCACGCTGAATGACTGGCTGATCGGTGCACATCAGACAATTCATTTGAAACCACTCCACCCTCCCGAAGATAAAACACGATAGTCAACCAAGTTTTGATGATGCTATCAGAGTGCATGGGGAACACTTGAGCAGACCTGAGCGGATGCCAGCTGAAAGCAACAGATGTCCTGCCACAGGAAGAGAGCATAACGCCATTTGTGTTCCCCTGGCAGCTGTGCAAACTCTTTGCTATGAGAGAAGAACAAGGAAGAGGAGGGAAAAAAAAAAAAACTGCTCCCAGAGGCCCTGTGTTGATTCTTTGTGCATACTGTGGTTAAGGTTAAGGATTATTTAGATGGAGTGCTGAACAATGCGCCGTGGAGCTGAGGGGCTTAAGAGAGCTCTATTGAATATTAGGCTTTGGTATTAGTGTACAGAGGTGTGTGATTTAAGCAAGGATATGCTTGATGTTTTGTAATGCTTTCACTTTGAGCCAAAATGCCAGTTCTGCATCAACAAACAGGAGGAGACAAAGAGCAGCGTGATAGCATCTTTTTGTGAGTCTACAGTGCCACCTTGTGGCACGGGGGATGAGTACAGCTTGGACCTTTGGTGTGCACTGGTACAGCCACACGACACGTCCGCTTTAATAAAACGCAGCCTGTTGGTGCGACAGTAAACAAGTAAAGCAGCTTTTTGCAATGACAATACATCATATATTTAAAACAATTAATATGTATGCTCCAGTGTGAAGGAAAATGCCATTTATATTGTGTGTTGGGAGACTTTGTTTGCATTAATAAGCGTGGTGTATCGTGACATCCAGTTGGCTGTGCTTACTGTTTGCACCAGATGTGAATAATACCCTTGTGGCCCTCCTCCATCTATGTCAAGCCGAGTGAGATTCTCCTTTGTCTTATGATGAATAACAAGCTATTGTAGAAACATGAATAATGCCGCTGCTGCTCACATTAGAACTTCTTTTGCAGGCTCTTTTAAAGAACCACATCTCATCCTTATTTTAACACCTAATGGAGCAAAACTCTGAACATTTATAGAACGGATCAGACTTTAACATGTCAGGAACAAAGAGGAAAACACAAAACAAACATTTGCTGTTCGGAGAGAAACAACAGGGAGCAACAAATGGAAGCTTCCTCACCAAAATCCAAAGTGAAGCATTCTTGGATTTTCCCATGATTCACCAGTGCAAATTCCCAGCTTGGAGTTGATTAGTAATTCCAGCAACTGTCTCCCAGTATTGATGGATTCCATCTTTGCTCCATCGCTGAGCGGAGGTAGCTGCATGGGTGAGGGAACCTCCACCGCTTCCCGATTGATTGAATGAAATATGAGCGAGAGGTTACTCTGCACTTAGCGCATGTTGAAATTAGCCATTTGTGGGGGGGGGACTGAGGAATAATATGTGCCTATTGCTTCTTGGAAAGCCTAAAACATTAATTAGCATTTAAATAATTCACACTTCCAGTCTTTTTAATAGCCCAACTACGAATATTCAACTTCAATTCATTACGGCGAGCTGAATTTTTTCTGATTAGGGGCCCTGATGTAGAAAGTCACCGAATAAACCATTTCTAAATGTGCTTTCCAATTAGGCGCCAAATATATCATGTGTATAGATAAGTTGCTTTTGACAATGAATTAGCACGTTTAATTGTAACATTCAATCACATTGGCTGGCGGAGATTTACCCCGAGGAACATTCCCGCAAATTACCCTGAGAGGCCCATTTGTATTTGACCAAACTTAACTCATTACATTTTGACAGACACCATGAAATATTCAATAATTGGGAAATTCATTTACTTATTATAAATTAACTAAATAATTTAGACGCTAATAAACTATCTTCATCGTGCGGTGCAATCTGGTGTATGAATGCAGTGCTTACAGGTGCAAAGGGTAGGACTTGTGGCAAATAATTACCTTTTTCTATTTACTGATTAGCCTCATATGCATATTCCCTGGAGAAATAGTATAATTAGATTGTTGCTTCAATATCAAGATGAAGAGACGTGAGCCACTCCCTTTCTCCGGAGCACAGATACAAATCTCTCCCCTCTTTGTCTCGGCCTCGCAGTCAGCTGGCGAGGGACCCGCGAGAGCCCCAAACCGCCACTCAGCCCGTCGTCTTGCCCCCCCCTCCGCTCTCCCCCCTCCACTCCCCCCCTCCCCACACTTCTTTTCTTTCTCTAGCTCTTTTTCACTCACTCTCTCGAGCTCATCATCTTCTCCTCTCCTAATCGCATTGCTCATTTTCCATTGACAAGTGAGAAGAAGAGAGGCAGAAAAAGAGGAAGGAGGAAAAAAAAAAAGAGAGAGAAAAAAAAAAACAGCACAAACTTTCTAAATCCCATTGACCTACTTCGCCAGACATTTCACTGGGAATTCATATTAGTGCAAAAGAGTTAGGAGAAGAAATGTTTTTTTTTTTCTTTTTTACTCTCCCTGTCTCCCCCCCCTCCCTCCCTTCCTCTCCCTCCCCTTCCTCCTCTTTCAGCTGGAAGCCATTTTCCTCGCATCCCCATTTGATCCTGTGTGAGCACCAACAGTACATTATACAAGTGGATAAACGCCTTACTGTGGCATAACCAGCGGTTCGGAGCTCTGTCACCACTCGACAGTGGCGTAAGAAGCGTGACATCGGCGTGATGAAGGGGCGCTCTGGAAGGGCCGCGGCTGGTGGACCAACTCGGGCGGCGGGGGCCAGATTGCGGGCAGGATGAGTATTCCCACGCCTGGAAGACAGGAAGTGGAATTATGACACAGCCATACAGAGAACGGAGGCGAGGAGACGAGGGGGAATTATAATATTAAAAAAAAAAAAAAGGAAAGACAGAAAGGCAATTCAAATCTTTTCTTTTAAGCCCCTCCCTCAGGGACTCCAGCTGACCCTGCTAACGACTGTCAAAATTCTAACTCCCTTGAGTGTGATGGCGCTGCGTGATGGGAGGGGGTTCGCGGACCTGCCTGAAAAATTGAAAGCTTCTAGAATATTCAGCTAACCCTGTGTGCTCAGCTGGGGGTGCAGATGGGGAGTTACAGAGGGGGGCACATGCAGAGATTGGTATTCTGGGTCTGCATGTGTGTGTGTGTGCGCGGTGGGTAAGCCCAGCGGTGGCAGCAGGCGAGAACCCCCCCCTCTTGGTGTGCGTGTGTGTGGTGGCCAATGAGCCGAGCGCCAAGTCTCATGGGAACAGTGGTGGGAGTGCGAGTGTGAACATAAGTGCGAAAAAAGAAAAGAAGAGACAATTTATGGAACCTTTAGAACGGAGGTGAACAAAACTGTGACGGCCGTGCAGTTATCAGGCTCGCGTGCGAGCGGGGAGACTAATGGCAGAGATAGAACCTCGTGCTCCCAGAATGCAAACACTGTCATCAGCAAAGAAAGACACCGAAAGAGACAGGAGGGATAATCAATACAGTTTGGCTCAGTGTCAAGCTAAAACATGACATTGGTTCCAATTCACCTGGGAATTTTTTTTTTTACCTCAAGTTGATCATATGTTTTGTTTTATCCCTCAAATTAAAAAAAGTGAGAATAAACGTGTTCCTTGGATGTAAAACCTTCTGGAACTTAAGGTCAGTGGAGAAAGAAACCTGACACCAAAGACCACCTGCAATTTCCACTGCACCAATCACAACATGACTTTATATGCAAAGTGAATGGTGACATGCCCGGCAATGTCACACAAGTCCATCGAGTCACTCCACCAATTGCTTTGAGGGAAGTTAATTAAACAAAAACACTTCAGAACTACCTACTTGAACTCGGGACATCTGAAAGTTTTGAAAAAAGGAAAGCGTGTTTGTAGGAATTCCCTTCAACAAGTGGTTCCCTCAAAAAAAAAGGGAAAAAAAAGGAGCCACCACTCCTGCTTGATTAACTGCAGACTCTTTAGGTTCAGGCCGCTTCAAAAGGATGAGGAGAGAGCAGACGCATGGTGCGCGGAGCAACAGTGTGCGTGGACTAATTAACTCTAAGTGTTGTACGACATGCTCCCTTCTCACCCGTGTTGTCACTCAGGGTTTGAGTGGCACTAATGAGAGAATTATCTTGCCTCGGACCCTGGTAATGCATTCAAATGAACACCAGCTGACCTGACCTATGAGATGGCTTTTTAATCTCACCACTTAATACCAATCAGACCTGCTTTCTCATGTGCCCACACTGGGAGGGCCCTCTGCTCCAAACGCCGCCATCCATTTTTTACCCCACTGTTGATCTAAGGGAGAGCGTTAATTGTCTTGGATGACTCGGGGGGGGGCTCTGTTGATATTATGCAGAGGACCTCAGGTGTGCCGGATAAAACAGGTGGAAGGTGCTTCTAAAGTGTTTCCCCGTCTTCGAAAACTGAAGTGTCGGTGCGTGTGCATGTGTGTGCGGTTGTAAAGCCCCTTATCATGAGACGGCAGTTGAGGATTAGGAAGGTTAATAAGGTCATAAGTTTGCATCAAAAAGTCTGACATACAATGGAGCTTTGGAGTTGTTGGATTACCCACAATCTTCAGCCATTGGTGCCCGAACCTGTGACTCAATTGTTGCGCTCAGTGTGTTTCCACATGCAGTACAAATGTTCTGCAGGGGGCAGGCTGGGGGAATTTAATTATTACCTGCTGGTATTACCAAATTAAGCATTTATACTTGAGCAAATAAGCCCGTGTCTCTAATTGGATCAAGGTATTTTCAGTTTGTTGTCTGGTGAGCTTAACCGTGTTGCCGTCAAAGACAGCTGAACTTATGGGCAACATGAGCAATAAGCCCTTTCAAGTGTTTTGGGTCGGCACCGTTTTTGTTTTTTTTTTTTTTTGTTTTTTTGCCGTGCGCTCGGGGTGACAAATAGCAGATCAGCCAGAGTTCAAGGCTGCTTTGCGAAATGGTCGCTGCGTTTTTCTGCTGCCTTTCGGGGGGAGACTTCTTATTGTTGTAAATCCTGCGGCGTGTCTGGAACGTGCACGTTCGAGCGACTCTGTTTTTGTGCGCGCCGGGGAGTGGAACTCCAGTCAGGGTGCAACATCTGCTTTCGGAGGCGAACGCACCCCCTCCTGTGGTGTGCACCCATCCCACCCCCGAAGCCTGCCAAAGTGCGAGGAGACGGGGAGGAGAGCGATATCGACGCACCTCAAATACAAAGTCCTCCCACCTCCCTCTAGTCATCAGAATCTATATTTTTATACTGTTCACAAGCGGTCAGGATTTGCCTCAATGAGGAGCAATTAAAAGGGATTTAATAGGATTTGCTTATTGCTGATCCAAGAAAGCAGTCGCGATACCTCCGTCGGCCGTTTCACTCTATATTTCTGAGGTATGGTCTGGTCCGGGGAATAAATCCTTTGGAGAGTCTTCACAGAAGTGGAGTCACGCTGAAACTGCAGTAAAGACTACATTAAATGTGCATTATCATCATGCTTCAGCTCCGCTCTGCCTGTAGATGAATGCAGTTCCTTGAATTTGGCCTGTCGGGATTAAAGCAAATGATAATTCGACCTCTCCGCAGAAGAGTCAGCAGATTGCAACTTTAAACTTTGGTGTGCCGAGAAGCACACACACACACACAGACTGTTTAATGGTGCATTACTTGTTTAGAGGCATCGTGTCAGTCGAATGAGTCCATCTTTGCATCACCTGTTGATCACCCAACAATAAAGATCTGCCGGTGTATTGTGTCACACTTGTGTGTGGCGCAGTTGTGGCTTTTGTCTCTCTATCTCAGCCCAAAGGCCCATTGTCATTCGGGCACTCAGGTAACAGGCCCAGTCGTCACTCATCTGCCTGACGGCCGCTGCTATCTGCCCTGACGGTGACGGATGATGTGTGTGTGCGCGCGCGCGCGTGTGTGTTTGCAGCAGACGATGTGTTTCACCAGAAGGGGGGTCCGCGGCAGGCAGGCAGGCAGAAAAGGGAGGCGAGATAAAAACCACCCTGACAGAGGGCTTGGTCAGGAGCCAGTGGGCAGTGCTGCAGTCACTGACCGTGCCTGAGTATTACTAAAGCTATTGGGCACAGTGAGGACAGCAGTGTTGTGAGGAGATTCAGTGTTCACACGGAGAGCGTGACACTGGGAGGAAAGTTACATCTGGCTACTTGGTGCAGTGTGCTCATGTGGAATAAAGGTCCCGGCACCCTTTTAGGTCAGCAGTATAAAATTGGTTTTAAAGGGTCCAAAATGAGCTGTTTTCACTGGCTTTCGCTGCTGTCTCGGACATTCGAAAGAGCTTTTGGAAGTTTAGGGACAACAACGGTTAAAAGAGGCTTTTGAATTTCGATCACAGTGACCGATTCGCATCTTCACTGTAGGTTGTTTGTCTCCAATTGTTCCCATTACTCTGTCTACTGTATATGCGCCTCCATGCACAGGTGGAATATAAATATGTGTGGATGTATGTGAGTATTTTCATGCGTCTGGCGTCCTGGAAGATCAATGCGTCCCCATCGATGTTGTCTTGCCCTCCACACGTGGAGTGAATGGAGGGGGAGGGAGGACAAGAGTGGGAGGGGAGCGGGACGAGTGGCGTGCGCTAAATGGATGCGATGCAAATGGCACCAGAGGACATAGGAATCAATTTAGCTTATTGAAACAAATGAGAGCAGCTCGGCCTCGCCGTGGCGTGCGTTCCCTTTTTTTTTTTTTTTTCTCCCTCTCTCTTTTTTTTGGCCGCCCCCATTGTTATTGTAATTAACCCGCCCAACCCAAATCCCTGACCCTCCGTTTCGCAAACACGGCCAACCCACGGCCCCCCCCCCCTCGACAACCCCGTCCGTGCCTGCCTGGGTTCCCTTTTACCCTAATGAAAAAGAGCCTCGGAGGTGCCCAGGTAAAAATGTAGGTGCCGTAATGGTGATTCATGGCCCTGGGTGACATGCTAAAAGGCACGGGAGATCTGCCTAGGAAAGCATTTAGAAAGGGTATTCCATGTATGAGCGCCAACAACCGCCCCCCCTTCACTTCACACGTGCACCCCCTCCCCACACAGACCTGGTAATGACTTACGGTCATTTCCTCCCCGCACGCCCTCACGTTTATAAACTCCCCTCTCTCCTCATTCACGGAATCCCAATAACCAAAATGGACTCCGCGTATCGCCGGAACGACCTCGGAGGTGAGTGGCCGAGGCGATGCCTATTTCATATAGTGATGGGTGACGTCCTATCGAGGATTTGCCATTCTTTCGGTTAAGGGTTGGCCACATTGACGCCCGAGCTCTAATTCCCCCGGTGTGGCACGGGCATTGTGTAGGGGTCTTGGGGGACGGATCAATAGTTAGAGAGAGCGATGGGGTCGCGGTGGAATCAATGCGCCGGACAAACGACCTCCAGCTGCCGCCGGCACCTTCCAAGCCGTTTTGACACCTGAGGCGATCTTTACTGAAATGTCCTCTGCTGAAATGCCACGGGGGCCACGGGCTGCTGAGCAGTCACTCATGCAGGGCTCCCGAATCAAGTGGCGTATGCAAACTGGGTCCGCTTGTCATCCGCGGTGAAAGGCCTTGGCTCAGCGTTACTACATAAACAAAACTCATGCACCTGAGAATGTCAATTACGTGCCGCCTGCCCCTCTGGACGGCCCGGTGCTTGATGGCCAAATTGGGATTAATTTAGAGAGGATGGGGGCCAGTGTAGAGGTGACACTGTGTCATTACACTTCAGAGAGAGAGAGAGAGAGAGAGAGGGGGGCGACTGTGGCGTGGAGAACAGGAGCAGTGGGCCGGCTTGATTGTTCCCCCATTGCCCCCGCGCGCCATTTTGCATAAGCGGCGAAAGGCGCTGATGAAAACAAGTGGCGGTTTCAGGTCGAAAGCAGACACCCAGAAAATGAGCTTTTTTCCCCCCTTTCTCTTCTTACCCTTCCGCTGGGCCGCATAATTCAGAAGAGCCATCTTGTGGAAATGTCATCGTGTGGCGGCGATGGAGCACGCAGTGTGACAGAATGCTGTAACGCCTCCCGGGCCGGGGCCCTCGCCACGCTCGCCACGCTCGAGTCGGCCTGACCTTGCAGGTGCTGATATATGCAGCCACGTTGGCGTCAACAAATGGACAACGGGCGCCTCGTCTTTCTGGAAGGTTTTCGCCGCCACCGGCGCAACTTTTTCCTTCAGTTTTTTTTTTTTTTTGGGTTCACGGAGAGGTGGTGCATATTTCAAAGAGAGGCTGTATATGTTTATTTGCTTCAAGATATAGATTTTTTTTCCCTCCCCCCCCCCTCCTTTTCTTTTTTTTTTTGAGTAGAGGTCAATTCCCCACTGTGCGTTCTCTTTTATGCACCCACCTCCTATTCTTCATTCATCTTACCTGCTGACACATCTGACAACACGCTGCTGTATTATCATCCCCCAACCCCCAGCTCTATAGCTTCCACAACAACACAGGGGCCGGCTGGACTCCTCCACCCCTTCTCTTTCTCCTTTAGAAAACTGATTATAAATGGTCAATTTGAAAATAGACTGGAAAGTCCCCAAGGCCGCTTGCCTTGTCAAATTGAAAAGGGACAAGGACAAGTCAGTCGACTTTCTCCCTGTCCGCCGTCCTGATGTTTCCGAGGCAGGTGTGCGCGAGGGAACATAACAAATTCCCCCCCACCACCACCGCCACCGCCACCTCGCGATGGCGAGGGAGAGGGTGGGGCGGCAGCGAGCGGAGGATCTTTAACATCTAGCCCTCAGCATTTATATCACTAGTCTCCACAAAGAGTCTATGGATCACTCCAGTGGGCTGGTGTTGGCAGTATCAGGAAAAGCCATAGGCTGTCAGGGAGTATGTGCTTTTCATATTTCACCGCAGACAGCCTTCCCTTCTCCCGGCCTCACTCACAGCAGCCTTTGAGGATAATATCTTCAAATCTCTCCTCGCCATGCTGAGAGGCTATTTTTAAATAGATATTTATTTCATTCTCTCAATTTTTCTTCCTCCCCCCTCCCCCCCTCTGTCCTACAGGTATAGCTCCGACACCGGCAACCAGTTGGGAAATGGACACGGAAAAACCGGTGAAACGCTCGTGGCTTGGAAGACCCCCGTCTTCCGCTGGTTTTCGTCCGTTTTTTGAATAAAAGTCGCGTTTCTTTGTATTCCTCCCGTCATCACAAACCGCTCTCACCTCGCGTTCATCAAATTGCTATAAACAAAGCTTGAAAAAAAAAGCACGAATTTAGTAAAAATGGGCTCAGACGCCTCTCCTCATTATTCCGAGGTCTCGTCTCATCAACAGAGTAAATAAATGCCCGCTTTTTTACGAGTCTTCTGCTGATCTGCGGTGACTTTTTATGTTCACAATAAAGTCGCCTTCTGATTAATCACACCGGCGGAGATGGAAAGCACCCTTTGATGCAGCCGAGATGTCCACCGTGGCGTGATTCATCAGAGGAGACCTTGCAATCAGATGGGGACACGTGCCTCCTCCCCCCCCCCCCCTTTACACGTAGCCCCTCTCTCCTCAGAATACATTAGAGTGGCGTGAGCGACGGAATCATCAGATACCGGGAGGTGAATTGAAGTGGTCATGAACCTCGTGTCAAACTCAAATAGCTGAATGGCAATAGATAAAACAAACAAGGAACGTGAAGCGCCTGCAGAGGGATCCGGGCAGCCCCCGGGTGTCGCGCTGCCGAGAACTTTTACAGATAAGGCCTGTTGGCGCTGCATCGCAATTGGGCCATTATCGAACGCGCGGCCCGCTCAAATTGTAACACATGACCCGAAATTTATGTATTGCGTGAACTTTCGCGGCGCGCCGTGTGACGTGAGTTATGTTTCATGTTGAATCGGGAGCCGCTCGGCTTTCTCCGGGGGCGTCGCGCAGTCTCCCGCTGCACACTGCGGGGACAGGATACACCGGGAGGGGGGGGGACACGCGGCAGCTTTCCCTCACGTCCCTCCGAAGTGGGGCTCCAGACAAATTGCCGGCTTTCCTTTCGCGGAGCACCGTTACTTTCATAATGTCGGATAAAAACAACGCGCTCACCTCGTGCTTACCCTCCCTCCTGTATTCCCTGACGATTGTCTCTTGTGCAGTAAGCACATTTGGGGTTGTTGTCTGTTATTCTTTATCGTATTTCGTCCTTCTAACCATGGCTAATAGCAGTTTTTCCCTATCTTCCTCTATTTCTTGGCTAAGCCGGGTCTTTGAGCTGCCCCCTCCGTTTTACAGAGAGGCAGAAACTGCTTGGGTAAGCAGGGGAAGGATTCCTCGGTTGCTACTTCAGGTAGTCTCCCCCCCACCCTTCCCCCCACCCCCTTTAGCTGAGATATCTATCCCAGGCCCTTATTATCACCAAACAAGCACTTTTTGATGATGATAAGTAATAGCCACATCCCTATGTGTAGGGCTCACTTCTCAGGGGACTAAGGGGGAGCCTGCTGGTCATTTTTCTTGCCTGTTTGGCGTCCAGCAATCGTGGTGGGGGAAATAGAGGCCGCATGGAGGGGGGGTGACGGTGACTCTGTTTGTGCAGCACTATTCACGGAAGAATGAGGCGAGGATTTGCGCGAGACAAACGCGTTTCACTGCCTTTTCTTTCTCCTCTCTCTCTTTTTCTTTCATCTCACAAAACCAAACACCTGACCTATTATAATCCTGATTACAGACGACGCCATATCTCCTGGAAGAATGTTAGGAGACACATTAATGTGTCTGGAATCGCCACAGCTCCCTCATTGAATGTTTCAGCATCACAATGTGACTGTCACACAGTATGGATAATCCCGGTGATAAATCCCCAACTTGATTGTTTGCTCGGAGCAACAATGACGGAGGAGGGACACATCAAAAGACGGGAAGGGGGGGTGACTGGAGGGTCAGTGTTTCCTGACACCAGTTCTGCAGCCGCTAATAGCGTCGCTGGGTGACAGCAGTGGTTGAGGAAGGCGATGATAAGGCGCGGACAAAAAAAAAAAGTGAAGATATCCTGCAGCCGAGCGGGCACAAATAAACAGCATCTCGGGGCCTTCTAATCTCACAGATGCGCCCGACAGTGGCCTGTCAGAATGTGCCGACCAATTTGAATGCACAGCAGGGGAACTCCCCTCTTTTCAATTTGGTGGGTATCTTGTTTATTTCATGCTATAGCTGCATTTCACTGCCGACCAAAAGGAGTTTAATATTATAGTCTGCCAAAGGAGGAAAATAACAGAAGGGATGACAGAGCGAGGGAGAGAGAGAGAGAGAGGGAGAAAGGGAGGGAAAAAGAAAAAAGGAAAATCGAAGCCAGAGGATGAAAGTGAAACTTATGACAGAAAGTCACAGCTTAAGAGGGTTGAAATATAAAGCAATGTACTTGAGATGAAAGATTAGGACTGTTTGTGCCTTTTGCGGTTAGTTTTGTGATTGGAGCTGTAGCTTCGGGTCGCTTTGTCTATTTGCCCGCTGCGCCTGCTGTGGCCTCAGAGTGTGCGGTCTGCCAAGTGTGCCACCAAAACGGATGTATTGAGAGGAAAAGGCAACGGTGCTCCCAAGCATTCTCTTCCACAGAAGAGCAATAAGGAACCCAGAACTGACGTTTATCTTCCGAACACGCCGGCGAATCCAACTTGCCGGTCGCGGCTGACAAAAAGGCGAGTGGCAGGGTGCAGCCTGGGCACGCTGCCAGTCTGTGGCAGGGCGAGCCCAGATAGCCAACCACATATACACACACGTATCCATCAGTGCGAGCGATCACAAACTGCTGAAGAAAGCTGGAGTACCAGAAAAAAAAAAACTGTTAAGAAAACTCCCATTACACCAGACTAAACTCTATAATCACACACGTCCAACCACAGCTGAGTCGAGGTGTGTTAAGTGCGATGTCTGAGGTGTGAATATACAGCCATGTGGGGTGTGTGGTCACATGAAAGTGGTGGCTCCAGCCCATCCTGGTGGCTGTCACAGTGAATCCCCGAGCCGCCACTGAGCAGCGTGACCTTTTGCCTCTGCCTTTTAGTGCATTGATCCGCCGGTCACTTTAAACCAAGATGGGTTCCCTTGTCCTGCCTGCTCCCACCCACTTCACCTGAGCTGACATGGCGGCCGCCATGGCGCCTCGGCCCCGCGGCCCTCTGACCTGTGCTTGCCCTCCAATACATGATCCCGTGCGCGACCCTGTCAGAACCCTTGCTCACCTTCTAAATGATACTGTAAACAAGAGGTAAAAGAAGCTGAGATGCTTTTATTTCCCCCCTATGCATCACGTGCACAGGGTCATATGTTCTAATATTAGACGGTGTTAATTGAGGCCCTCTCAAGTGTCCTCACTGCCACCTTTCACAAAAGCACCATTCATAGGCAGGGCAGCCAGGCGCTCTGGCTCCGCGCCCGCTTTGCCAGTTGTTGCTGACACCTCCTTGGCAGCGCCGGGCTGGCATCGGCTTGAGTGTCTGCTAAAGCAGCCCTCTCAATAATCATAGTTCATGATGCCTTTTCTAAAAGCACAATCTCCAAACCCCCCCCCCCCTCCTCCTCTGGGTTTGTAATTAATGTCACGCCGGGTGACGGCGGAGCTCGGGTAGAGGCGGCGTGGAGGATTTAGGATGCACGTTGTAATTTCTAGATATGATCAAGTCGCCGCGAGTGAAAGACAAAAATGGGACGTATCCTCTGCAGTCCATAAAACACGGTGGCTGTCCCGGTCTAAGTGAGAGCATTTTGTCACTTTAAGGCCTGGGAGTTCACCTCCGAGCCGGGCCTCGTAAACATGCTCCCCGCAAAGGCAATAGTGGCGCGACACGTGCGGCACAGAGCAATTCAGCATTCTAACGCCCTGTCACTGGGCTCACATTTCAACCATTCTTTATTCTCTGCCACACATCCAGCGGGGTGTAAATTGTGCGCGGCTGTAATTAATCCATGTCAGGTCAGGGAAGAAGAGGAGGAAGACGAGGGGGAATGGCGGAGGGAAACGAGCTGAAGCATGAGGTGCCTTTGATGATAGCACCCCTCACCCCATCCCATTCCACTCCACACAGACGCCTGTGCGATATTGTTTTGCATTCAAGAAGGAAATCTGGGACCCCCAAGGAGATGGGGCCCTCCTACAGCACTTTCATGTTTCTAAAGCCTGCTAAAGCTCTATTTGTCCCATTGTACTCCTCCTCCAATATAGGACAGAGGCAGCTTTCTAGTGTGGGTGGAACAAAATATATATATGTCTTCAAAAGACAATTCACGCTGGGCTCATATAGTATGTGACCACAGTATAACCCCAATTCCAACGCGCACCATCAAATCAGCAGTGTAGAAATAACTGAAATTAAAACGTGCGATCCACATAAAATATATAAGGCGATTTAAAATGCTCACCGCCGCTACAAAAAGTTCCAGCCAAGTGATGTTTGGAGAATAAAAGGCTCTACAACCAATTTTCAGGTTTAATGGAGGTGAAAGGGTTCATTACACTCCCACCTTTGGTGATATAATGATAGTGTGCCTAATTCACGAGAGAGCTTTTTGAATTAGCCTGATCAGAAGTGCTGTTGTCAATCACGCTGACAAACACTCGCATCCGAAGAGGGAAGACCACTAATGGCGGAGGGGAGTGGCAGCATTTGCTGACATGAGTGACATTTATAAGTTACTAGGGCCTGGGTCTTAATCTCAGTCTGTGGAGGAGACTGTAATTAAATTGCCACACAAAACCCGACTATAAATTAGGCATTAAAAGTCTCGCGGTGGTGGAAGTAATGTACCACGTCTGAAACATACATGCAATATATATGTTTTGTTGAGGGCAAAATTGTGCTACTTAAGATGAGTGAACATGTTCATTACCGATTGAAATATCAGGAAAAATGAGTCTTGCTCGGTTCTTTGTTGAACGTGCCTGCAGCCATGCGATTGTAGTTTCCTCGTGACGCTTTCACTAAGCAGTTGTGTGGGTTGGTCTGACGCGTCGGCTCTACAGTACTGATGCCATGTGGACCAAAATGCTGCGATAAAGAAGCAAAAAAATTGCGATGCAAGATAAATGAGGCCTGGCCATGCTACTGGTAGTATTTCCATTAAATTGTTGCCACACAGGGGCCAATGATCTCTTCATAACTTGCTCATAACTACCCTTTAATATTGTTCAGGGAGGAAAACTCTGGAGCCTCTATTTGGCCTCTCCTCTAATTGAGTGAATTTGTGCATTCAGCATAGTTTGCCCATACATTTTAATCAATAAAAGGCTTTAGGTAGATAAGAATCTATATCATGCTGCAACTACCCAAATCACAGAGGATCTGTCAAGAAACTTATGCAGTCCAAGACTGAATAGAGTTAAGTAATCCTAAAGGGCCTCTTCTTATCTCCCCCCCCCCTTTTTTTTTCCTTCTCCCGGCAGAGCTTCACAAGTTTTGCTTCATTATTACTTCTGCTGAACATCTCTTTCTTAGTCTGGTGAACTGAGAGATGAGCAAGGGGGAATTTAAGTCTGTCGGGGGGGGGGGGGGGAGCGGGGGGAGAAATGAGCGGAGGAAGCGCAGCGTAGAAACTTTTTTCAAGCTTCATTTAAACGTTGAACAGATACTGTAATGCGTTTCACTCCAGACTCTCAAAGGATGAGGGATTTTGGGTTTCGGTCTCTGGCCTGCTGCTCATTTAGGCCTTATTAATCTAATTACTTGCCCAATTGTACATATTTAACATCGCCCCAGTCCGCTCCCAACTCCACTTTAAGAAAATGCCAGACGAACTCTGTTAGATATACCTTTATGGGGAAATTTGCTGAAGCCTGCAGATAGTAAAAGAAAAGCTAAATGGCTGCAATTCATCACACGATTACACCAATTATATTGCTGGAATTTGGACGGGCTCAGATCACGGACCTCTCCGTCTGGGATTCCTGGCAGCCAATCGCATGTGTGGGCGCGACGCATTTATCTACCTTTGTGGGAGTCTGAGCCAATATTAATGCCCTGACCATGATTCCCCATCATCTGCCTTACCCGGTTGGTGACACTAGCGGTTTACACATACGTTATTAATGGTCTATAAATATTCACTTGATGTTTAGCGGGACTTTGTGGCAACCATTAGCAAAAGACGTTTGCGTCGGGCGGCGAGCCAGACGGGAGTTTTTTATTCCTTGACGTGACAGCGCAATGGTGTGGCTAACCTTGGGGATGTGGCCTGATGGGGGATTGGACCTTGGTTTGAGGCACTACTTTTATTCGCTGGCTTTTCATGACTAGTGAGGCAGTGAATGATGAGCTGCATGCTTCAGACCTCTTATTCTTATCATCCCAAAAATACAAGGTTAGAGAGGGAGGGAGAGAGAGAGAGTGAGTGAGAGAGAGAGAGAGGGAGGAGGAAAGCCTCCTCCATCCTCACATCTTCCAAACAATCCCTCTCAGCATAAAATCTATCAAAACTAAAATAAACACCCCTTTCTGGGGGAGAAGAAACATGCACAAACACATGAAAAGGAGGAGAAATAAGGAACATTGTGAAAAATGAGTCAGCTGTCTCGTTCTGTGTAATTTTCCTCTCTCCATAACTAAGCAGCTACGAGATCTGCACAAATCCAAATGCAATCAGACAGCTTCCTGGAACATGCACAGCATTTCATACACCTTGCTCACTGTGGATTAAATTGCCATTGACAAAGTCTTGTTGTTGCTCCCTCTTTCTCGGGATATGATTTGAATTGGATTTGTGTAGACGTTTCTGACAGTGAAATGGGGAGAGCGGGGGAGAGGGGAGGCATGGAAGGGGAGGGAGGAAGGGAGGGAGGGAGGAAGACCAGGTGCTGGGGAGAGGAAAGGTGAGAACGGAGAAGACACGGAGGCAATCTGAGGCCGGGGCGAATGAGGAGGAGGAGGAGGAGGACAGATAAAGAGGAAACAAATCAGAGACAAAAGGTTGAGCCAACGAGAGACGGGGACAGAAGACGGGGAAGAGGGTAAAAGAGAGCGGGAGCATGTCTGACTGTTTCACAGGTTCATTCTGATGCATGGAGACAGACAGGAGAATAGATTGGTAGCCTTGGGTGGATAAGGACAGAACCATTCCCCAGAGAGATGGATTAGACGAAGGACTGGAAATAAATGATCGCAGATTTTAATGGCCTTTTGGCTTGCTGTGCCCCCCCACCCCACCCCCACCCCCCAACACCATTTCCACAAGGGGCGAGTTTTACAGTGATGACATTTTCACATGCCAACAATCTACCTTTTGCACTTTAACTCCATTGAACAATCATCTCCTCCCAGTTACAGATGCATATTCAGATAGGAGGGACCAGCACCAGTGGGAGAGCGATACATCGAAGCCTGTTTGTGCTACAGTCACTGTGCACTCTCTCCACCTACAGGTCATCACGCCGAACAAGATAATAAACTCATACCTGCAACACAACACACAGGCAAACAGGCAAAGGCAGCTCCTTTCTTACAGGTCAAATACTTGCTGAATAATAACAGTCCATCCATCTTCTAAACCTCTGTCTCCAACCAGGACTTCACCATGCAAGCTACCTCTTATTTTTGCTAATCATTCATGTTGCAAGTCACTACAGCCACTTGTTTAGCAGTTTTATCAACGTATCCAGTGTACATATACAAGCGTTCACCAGCGTTATTTAAAAGCCCAGGATTTTCCCCAGAAGTGAAGCGTGAAACTGGACTCCGATTTGTCAGGTGGCCAGAAATATGATTAAATGTTGATGTTGTGCTGTGCCAGCTGGGCGGGTATGTAGGCCACTTCTTTTTTTTAAATTTCTTCTTTTTTGATGTCTTTTTAAACTTAAATTCAACTCATAAGAGCTTTTTGGGTTCCTAAAATTCACAAGTTTATTTAAGGCTGAGCATTCAAAGTAATATAACATATTTGTGTGCCTGCAACGCATTGCAAACACTTCCATCTTGTGTTTTCCTAAGCATACAAAGGTTGGTTCACATTAACGCTGCACTTTTCAAGTGACCCGTGTCATGGAATTCAGCAGCGCATTTATCTTTGCAATCTTCGAGTTAAATATATATCTTATAAGTTTAAAATACAGGGGAGCCGCCACATAAGTCTGTAGAGTTGAATAATATACTTGGCCATTAGTTTTTATGGAAATATAGCCTTGGGTTGTGGAATAAAAAATGGGTCTCGCTCCTAATTTCTGTTATGATAAGTTCCATACCTGATTGCCTCCATAAGAGGCAGATCTGTCTTCATAAGGTCTTGTGAGGCTCCTGACAACTATTTAGCTCTGCTAATCCATTTGTTTGATTTATTCCTTACAGTATGTGGCTAATGTCTTCTAAAGATCTAGCGGCTACAGAGAGATGAAGAAAAAACCAATTGCTGACAGATAGCATCACATTTTTGAGCATCTAATCGTTCTTGCATATCTTCCTCTCCTCAGAATTCCTTTTGGTTAATAAATGAGCTGCCTTGATGAGCACGAGAGATACGGATGCTATTCCGCGCCAGTCTCGACAAGATAGTGATTTTGAGGGTGAGATAAGCATCATCTAAATAATGCAATGCTCTCCTCAAAATAAATTGATGACATGAAACAAATCACACCACTCCACCAGCTTAAACTCTGCCAGAGAGGAGGAACACAGAGGAAACAAAAGCGGTTAAGAGCACCGAGGGGGGAGTCGCTCAACTCCTCGGCGCTCCTCTCGCTCATCCTCTTTGACTTTTTCTGCTTCCATCACTCCCTGACCTCTAACCTACAAAGGCCTTGCTCGGGGACTTGACCAGCAGGTTCAGGGCAGTGCTGAGAGGGCTGTAGAGGGGAGGAGGGAGAGAGAGGGGGAAAAAGGGGAGGGGGGGGGGTTTCTAGCCCCCTGCTTGACCAGGAACATCCGTCACCGTCAGAGTGACCACAACCAGAGCTCAGTCTCACAAACGGGAGGTGGTGGTGGTGGTAGCCGTGGTAGTGGGGGGGAGGGCGAAAGAGAGAGATAAAGACTGATGGGCAGGGGGCTTCGGCTCCTCTATCATCATTTCACAGGTCTGGCTCTGTGAGACAGCAGCCTCTCACAGTGGGAATCACTGCTTGTTCAGGAATGGATGGGAGATGGTAAAAAGAAGGCGAGTAGCAAGCGACGAGAAAGTGGAATGCATTCAGTTTGGTGGAGCAGACGCTGCCACTTAAAGAACCACTGACTAAAACCAGCGGGTGAGTCGAGCGACTGATTGAAATTGTACACAACAGCGTTTGAGAAGCACTCGAATCGAATGTATTTGGAATGCTAAGTTGCCGAGTGAAGCGCTGGGTGGCTTTCCCTCAATTTCTGTGCAAATACATGCAAATACAACGCTGTGAGGGAATGCATATACATTGTACACAACGTGAGGACTTATCCTCCATGAAACATAATGTAGGGCAAAATACACGCATGCATACAAATGCGAGTCCACCCTGAGCCGTGCACAAATAAATAAGGCCTTTTCCTAAATACACAAGTACACATTTAGAGTGCACGCGTCGACGTCCTCACACGAAACCCACAGGTGCTCCTGCACGCACACACACACACACCCACACACAGATTAGGCCACTGCTGGGACTGAGGAAAATGGCTTTAGGGGACCCGTGGCAGCGGCAGTGGGTCCCTGTCTCTGGCTTAGACACGGCCACGTCGATAACTAATCCTGACCTTTCCCCAGCCAACAAATTGAAAAATAAGAATAAGAAAAAATAAAATAGATGGCGGATGCTATCAAGTCGGCCTCGGCGGCTTCCTGCCCGTGTGAGAAGCTCTCCATCTATTGGATCGTGAGGACAGGGGGGGGAAGGGAGGAGGAGGGAGGGAGGGGATCTTGGGTTTGCCCTATCTGCTTTCACAAGATCCCTTCACACGGGCTAAAAGACTAATGTGAGCCTTTGGCTGCCCCGCCTGCCTGATCCCAACATGGAGAGCCAGTCAGGAGGTAAATATCAGCTGATCGTGTCATAGCAGTTCATCCTAAAATCACAGATACACATCAAGATAGAAGCCTGTGCGATTACATGCAATACATGACCTATACAGCTCAGGACGGAGGCCCGATGGTTCATTATATGACGGAAATCTAACCTTTCCCTGGGTTGAACATGTGCACACACACACACACACACCTCCACTCCTGACTCTGTCATACCTGTTAGAGCTCCAAATTACCTTTGCCACAACCATGCAGAGTGTTGCCAAGCATCTTACTGCAGTGAATACATTTGGGTACATTACCGAGCCACCCGAGGTGCGACACCATGGTGGCGACGCGCTCCAACTGGACACAGTGATATTTGATTTCATCGAGTATTTTGACCCCAAAGAGGACGGGTCAGCCCAAGCGTGTCCGACATCGGAATAACCGAAATATACGTTCGACGGCGATTGAAAAGAAAGTCACTGAAGACCGAGTGAAAACTGCATGTGGGAAGTAGGGAGAAACCGCTGCACCAGGAGGTGCAGATGAAATTCTCATTGCTCCTGGACAATCAATGAGTGTGTGCAAAATTGAAATTGAGTTAACACAATCTTGCATGTGGAAATGTCTGAGGCATTTTATTGAACAATAAGAAAATGAGGCAGCAACTCGGCACTTAGAAAAAGTGCCGAATGAAACAAGAGGAAAACTCATTCTAAAATAGAAATCAAATTACTGCGGTGACTTGCCGAGCCCAAATGAGACCATCTTCTCATTTAGCCCAAACAAAGACAGGAGCGATCGCTCGGGATGAGTTTTGGAAGCCGCAGGTACACACAGAGACTCGGGACCTTCGGCAGCGATTGGGCCACAACGGGCATGAAGTGTCTCTGACTCCTTTGAATGTCGTCGACTCCAAACTACTTCCCTATGCTTCCCTGTGACACATGCACGCGGACACAAACATACATCCCCAGATGATGAAACTAATGCTATTCCCTCAACAACCACTAGGTGATGTCAGTTTTCAGTCCCAAAAAAAGAGCTGCTTCAAGGCTGCCAAAACACAACGCCTCAT
>JAUESE010000067.1:5178485-5201185 GCA_032274725.1 Malacoctenus triangulatus
TCGCATACACACACACGTGTGTTTCTCCGCGCGCACGCCTGTCATGTGAAAGCACCACGAGGACTTTTGTATCTCATTCAAACAAAACTCGCCCATGATTCCATCTGCGCGGGACGGGCGGCGGAGCGTTTTGTTTGGTTTTCCACAGATTAGCGGCGAAGAAATGCTTAATCTCAAAGACTAATCTCCAACCTGCGTCGCCTGCTTCGTTTGGTGAGGTCATCCAGCATGTGATAAGCTATACCTTTGTGCTGTCTGCGAACGCAACAAATGCTGCGTTACCGATGATGACAAGCCTGAGGGGGGATTCAAATGAAGTCTTGTAGCTACCGTCTAATTTAAAAATAATGCAGTGAAAAAAAAAAACAGGAGTGGAAAAAAAAAAGTCAAGGATGTGAGACAAAGATATGTGTAAAGATTAACAGTGCAAATGGCAAATAGTCGTTTGCAAAAATGTAACATTAGTTCCAAACGATTTGCTAGTTTTATGATCTCTCCTTATCTGTTCTGGTTAAGTTGCCAGGTAAAATTACTTCTGGAAAGACCTGCAGGCTACACTTTGAAGAGTAACATTAGTTAGGTCACAATACAAAAAGCATTTGTTTGAGAAAGCTTATTACCCACTCTGAATGCAACAACTGTGGGCCTGCTGGAAACCTTAGAAGGTGAAAGAATGAAAGGAAAAGTACATTTTAAAGCATTTTTAAGCAAAGTTCAACGTAATCAAATTCTTGTTGCTGTTTATTTTGGAACACCTAATTCGTCCTCCATCTGTAATTGCTGCATGGCCCATCACAATGCATCACTGGAACAAATGTTTGAGGAAAAACATGACGACAGACTTGACCTCCACTCTCATGATGAAAAGGAATTATTTGTGTACGAGGGAATGAGAAAGAAAACACCACACGGCTCTCTAATGACAAAGGTGACATCAGCATTACCAGTCAAACACCGTCAGTGGGTGACTGCATCAGTCAGACTGTGACTGTCTCACTGCCATTGATCTGGCTGTAATCAGGATGCGACGTTTCTTCCAGCCCTGTTTGGAGCAAGCGACCATCCAGGCAAAGCCGGTGACCTCCCATCCCATTGGTCAGTGCCTCAGATCGAGTCAGAAGGTCTCAGGCTCCCTTTGGTCGCATGAATTGGACAAGCATCTTCAAACTAACACAGTCACTTGCTGTTAAAGACTCTGCCACCTTTGTTCGTCTTCTACCGGGAGCCGCACAGCGTGTTCTCACTTCAGGCCGCGCCGAAGCAGCCGGGTTCCGTGGTCGAAAGGGAAATTACCGACACCACCGGCAGTTTTATTTATAAGGCCATCAACCACGTATGGGAGCATTGTTGAAAGAACCAAATTTAGATGGATCGCACTGCCCCAAGAATCAAGCTGAAAAACACCCCATCTGCAGAAGTGAAACATTTATCCTCCTTGGGGACGGGATAAAGAGCTACCGAGTGCTGCTTCACTTTACTGTTGTCGCTGTGGCGGCGCACATATCTGTCCCATTTCTGATTCAGTGATTAAAAGAAATATTGTGCGCTAATCCATTAAACAAGTAAAAACATCAAATCCTATCCTATCTAATCGGAGCTGAATCGATGCCATAGCGTCGCTGAACTGATTCATATCGAACCGGCTGCTATCGCCTTGTAGCGTGGCAAATTTATTTGTATTCATTTTTTTTATTGGATCACGGCGCGTATAGGCCGACATATCTAATCGCTCGCCAGGCAAAGACACTCCTGGGCGTCGTGCGAAGCGGTGGGAATAAAGACGGAGCGTATTTTCGCTTAAAATCAAGGCGAGCAACATTAGAGAGAGTGTGACGCTAAAGAAAATGACACGTTTCTTGCAGGGATAAACTGAGATGATTATAGCAGCTGCATACGAGGTGAACTCTATTTAGTGCTTTTTAATCTTCCTTCAAGCAGCGGCAGTGTGAAATTTAATTTAGCGTTGCATCTGTCCACGTAACCTTGACGAGTTTTTGGAATCATTTGATTAGTCTCCACCTCTCGGAATAAGTCTGCGGATTTAATGACATTACTGTTACTTCTCCAGAAAGCAGTGAAAGCCGCGGCGCTGTCTGTGCAGCCATGCTTATATGCCACAGTCTGTGAGGAGGATCGATGCCTCGGGACTGTTGGACCTTCTGCGGGAGAATTACTTGCAAGTTTATCCAACAAATCCCATTCAGATGAGTTGGGTTTTTACAAGCAGACCTGCCGTCTATCACGGCACGACCGGCGTGCCAACACGCCGCCGTTTGTCACCTAACTCGAGACAACTATACAGAGCGAGTTGATTTTCAGTTTGCTTCTGCAGATTTGTGTTTCCACTGAAAATTTCGTGACCTTTTTCTGACACCTCCAACAGATGCATTCCCCATTTCACAATAAAAACGGGTTGCATGGGAGGTACAGTAGATTACAAGATCAGACGCTGCTGCCCGGGGAACAGTACTGGCTCAAGATTTATGATGATCAGGAAGCTCATCAGCAGAAGAGAGAGAGAGAGAGAGGGGGAGAGAGAGAGAGAGAGAAAGGAAGAAAACATTGACTGAGAGCAAAACTTCCAATAATCATAAACATCCGGCTCGTATTCCCTGAACAGTGAGTCCTGTGCGCAGCTCATTAGCATTCAGCGGACCCACCAGATTACTCCGGGCACTCTGTAATTTGCAATAAAAAATAAAGATGACGCCAAAACAAAAACAAATCTGAGCTGATACAAATTAGGAGGAACGCGCTTGGTTAGTCTGTCAAAGCAGTAAATTTCCCCGCGCCACGTGAAAACCCAGGTCGCTCGGCTCCAGAACAGGCGGAGGAAATTAATGAGCTGTCTGTTTGTGTGACTTTATTCCCCTTGTATTTCCACCATTTTGCCTGGACAGCGTATCAATCTGCCTTTACGGTAATGATGCCTCAGTGCTGGGAATTATTATATTAAAGCGATCGGGCTCATTTTGGTTGTGGAAGGGGAAAGTTCTCCAGGGACAGACGCGCACGGCGAGAAAAGTGGTTTGAAATAAACTACACAAAAACCAAGTTCTCGTCCTGCACTGCAGAAACAACATTTCTCTACTGCGTGTAAAGAGTCACTTTTCACTCAAGAGTTGTTGCATTGAACATTTATCACATCTCCACATATGGCCTCAGCTGGTTTATCAGCTGAACCAGTGATGTCACCCAATCCTGGGACGTTTTAATGAAGCCAATCCTTTCCCACCGCTGCCAGTGAGGGTCTCTCAGCATGGAGGCTCCAGCTGCTGGCTGACACCCCGATAAGCCAGACCTCTCACTCCAGCGCCTCGCACCGCTCATGCTGACTCATCACTCGGCCTTTCAGATTAAGAGAAAAGGTCTGGTGGGGTGTCGCCGCGTGAGGGCTGAAACGCCACCTGCCCGTCTAGAAACCGACATAACCTCTGTTTACGCTGATTGAAACATGCTGATATGGGAGATAGCCAATGGGGGTGAGGGCAAAAAAAGAAAGTTGGAATGCAGACCAAAATAGGTTAGGGAATGAAACGCTTGCTGATGCTGCACTAACGTGGCAGATGGGAAATGAAATTGTCGCCTCTTTCTGCTGTGTCCCTCCATCTTTTCACCCATCCATCCATCTAGTGATCTGTCCTCCTGCAGCAGGAAAAGCAGGGCTGGGAATATACGCCACCTGAAGCTTTTAAATCAGCTCTTGGGGGACATCACCCCGTGTCCCCGAGGACTGTGACTCGCTTACAGAGTCCTAACCTGGCAGCGAGCTGACCTCCCTTTGTCAGCCCGCTGGCCGCAGAGCAGCAGCGAGGCATTGACGTATGCAGGACAGCCGTCTCCGAGCGGGACGCTTTTGTATGCATTAAACAAGTTTGTGATACGTGTAACTGTAGGAAAACATCAGTGCTCGTCTCTCGGAGCTGCATTCTAAACTACTAAGCTGTTGTTCTCATTTCTCTGCTCATGTTTCACTTGAGGTCGATAAAACTGACATTATGGGCCACTGAGGAAGCCACAACGGGTTGTAAAAATGAAAATGCAGAAAAATACAGACAAGATCAAGGAAAGTTGTGAGCAAATAGCCATCGTGTCTCTTGGTTTTCACAGAAAGGCTCAGCAATGAAACAAAAAGAAAAAAAGACCTCAGCTTTCATATAAATGTGAATCAAGCAACATTCTGCCCTTTGCATCACTTAGTTCAGGTCTGTACAGAGTTTGTTGCAACACAAAGGAAGATTCAAGATGCTGATTGTTCGGTGGTCAAGAATAAGGAGGATAACCGGCGATGTATGGCTCCTAAACTCTCCCTTTTGGGTGAGGATGTTTCTCAACTCGAGGCAGGCGGAGCCTCACCTCCACAGGAAGCCAGGCAGCCCGCCAGAATAACAGATCCCATCCAATTACAGAGCACAGCACCTAAAGCACGCACGGAACCGGCCAGCTTGGGCACAACAGACGGCTGATCAGGCATCAGAAGATGTTTGACAATCTGCTTTTTTTTTTTTTGCTTGTGAGAGTTTTGACTGCCTTCACGACCTCAATACAAATTTTGTTACAATCAAAATATCGAGACACCATGCTGAATAATTGCATGGAAGTAATCAGAGTAACTTTCAACATATTTTTGCATTTCACAAAGAAACAACTGATTAATACTATATTGAGCTTGAATATTGGAGCTTATAAAAGGTAATATATGAAAAACAAAGAGGAGAAATCTCTGATTTGTGCTGTGTAAATCATTGTTTTATATCTCCACACAGTGCTGACATGAAGCTGACTGAAACAGCCGGACAGCTAGTTCTGGCTTTGTCACCTTCACATAAATCCCTGACATGGCTGTCGGAGGATATTTACAGATAGAGAAGGCATCAGGGGACGGCAAAGTGCTGAGTTAAACCTCCCCTCACCCCCACTCTTTTTTTTTTTTTTCCCATATCCGAACACAACAAATATAAACATATACATTCGCCAAATCAGTACGGTGGCTGGGATGCATGGCTGGCGACAGGAGGAGGAGATGCGAGAAATAATCCATCATGCCCAGAAACCGAAATAGCAACCCTAAACCTCTGCGGACATCCCAGGCTATGTTTTCGAGGCCGAGAAACGGGACTGCGAGGAGGCTTTCTATAGGACCCTTGAGCGCCTCAAAGATTATGGGATGATGGGAGGGAAAAAAAAAAAAAATCTCTTCGTCTGTTCCCCAAGCTTGGCTGAGGTTCTTATTGCCGACTATGTATCCATTACTGCCTTCCTCTGGTGCCCCCCGCATCAATACGGTCCAGAGAAAATCTGGTATGGCGGCACCTTCCATTGACAAAGCATGTCTGGGTGGGTCGATAGTGTATTAATATGGGACAATGGTGGTCGCCACGTGTGGCTCGCACCAGTAGGCCATATCGGAGTCTCTAGCACGCCCAGGGGCTGTGTGAATGGCCTTGAGCTCCACTGGGGCAGTGGATGCTTCTTGTGTGTCTGTGTGTTTGCGTGAGTGTGTGCGTCGGTGCACGTTATTGTGTGTCTGTGCCCGGACTGTTTTCAGACCCAGAAGTCCCAATAAGTGACTAGTAGACCAAAGAGAGAGAGACAGAGCAAGTGGGAGAGAAAAAAAAAAAAAAAGAAACCCAGTCCGCTGCTAACAATGTTACTGTCTGACTGGGAACACCACAGAAAAGCATGCAACAGGGAAAATGACCAACCTGTTCATGCTTGGTGGGCTTTGCAGCGGTCTCGCTTGAAAACAAGTTTGCAAGTACATGCACACAGAAACGCTGTGGCTTCCCTCAAAATGGAAAGTGAAAGTTTACTTATTGTTGGAAAAACTGCGACAGCTTTAAACACAACATTTTCTCACTATTAAAGAAGCAAACATATTTTTCCCAAACCTGGTATCACAGGTCCATATATAAAAGTCTATGTCGATTCAAACAATGCTCGTGCTTATTTATGGGCCCGTTGCATCCAACGGGGAGAGACCATGCCGCCATGTTCAGTCATCAACAAAAGCTTGCTGAGCTGAAATAGGTTTTGTCAGTTCAATCCATTTGGTAAAGCTACATGACCGTGGTGGTATTAGATCAGCACATGGTGCTTTGTCACTTTTGTCCTTGCTTAATTTGGTTAAAAGGAAAGGGAGTAAATCATTTTTATCACAAGGCCCATGCAAATCTGTACGCGTCTGAATGTGTGACAATGGAAACATTTATTCATTACATAGTTTCTCAAAGCACCGCGTGTCAGGTGTTTTTTGTTGTGTGTTTTTTTTTCTATTGGGAAGAAGTCGACTTAAACTGCACGATTCAAGCCAACAGCCGCCGTGCCGCCTGTACTCTAAACCACAACTGACACTCTAAACCATAAACACACATGTTCAGTCACACATTACATGTCCCGTCTTGTGCATGCTTGCAGAAACTCACCCGCGCGCACACACATATGCTCGCCTAGTCAGGTGATTTACTGGTGCAGATGAGGCCCTGGGAGTACCTCTGCCACCACAGCACTCAAATCAAAGCTGTCAACAGGGACCCTGGAGGAAGGGAGGAATCAGAAAATATCTCCTTGCTTTTCCTCCTCACCATGACCTGTGTGCGGAGACGTGATGGTGTAAGGGCATATATTTTGTGTTTATGTGTGTGTGTTGGGTGGGTGGGGGGGATGCACAAGCAATGTTTGAAAAGGTGCCCAAAATCTATCAGCTGGTTATGAGGGGAGGGGGGAAGATTCAGCCGGTTCACCCTCTCTCTCTCTTCGCTCGGCCGTTATACATTGAGAAATATATGCCTTTGGATGCACGCTGGCCAGAGGCTTGTTTACTTGCTAAACAACCTTGGTAGCTGAGTGGCATTTTCAGCGATGCAGCGAGGAAGATTGACTGTCTACCTGCGCTTGGGTGGGTGTCCACAGCCCCCCATGCGTTCTTTACTGTCCCTGCCAGCTTGTTTGCCTCCCATTACATACCAGCTCACCTCACAGGCAAAAAAAAAGAAAGAAAAAAAAAAAAAAACGCACAGATGCCATTTGTGTACTCATCTGTGGGCTTACATACACATATGCAAATACAAATACGCGGGCACACAAATACACACACAACTCGCACTCCAGCCCATTTTCATCCAAATGAATTGGCTGCTCCACACGTGCATGATATCTATCCCACCCCCGAATCCAATTTCCATGTTGATGAAACTGAATTTACAGTATAAATGCATCTAAACATACTGGTGTGCGAGGTGTCTATTATAATACAGCTGATGAGTGATTGCACGGATTTTACCGTGCCATTATCATTGTAATCACTGTAATCATTTGACCCTCTTTTGGCTATTTCAGTGAATGTGCAACCTTCATACCTGGCAGTATCTCTCTGTGTGTGAAACCATGCAGGAATGACTTGGGGAACGGTGCAAATTGATTTAGGGAGGCAGGGGAGAAACGCCTGCCAGTTTGCTATCAAAGTTCATGCATTGTATTTACCCGAGCCCGATTACCTTAACAAGGCACATATATCACATAATTAATCCAGAAGATTACCATCAAAAATCCATAAACCAGTAACATGCTTCCTTGCGCTCTGCCATTAATTATGTTTGTGGCGCTGAAAAGGAGAGATTGAAAACGCAGACAAAGAAAGGAAGAGGGACACGTGTGATAGGAAGACGCCCGGCAGTCAACACGCTGATCACACCGCGGTTCATCTGGCTGAAATTATTTTGCATTATTGATGATTTTCAAGACACAAAATGAACTTTTCAGGCATTCAATTTTCAGTGAAATCCTCGCCTCGGCGACGAGACGCCACCCTCTCTACATGATATACCATCACATCAGGCTGTGATAGGATGATACATGCACCACATACTCGGATGAAAAAAGAACCCAGCTGACTACTCTATTACTGATCAATTTTGTCGGATTGTATGAAATTCATCTCAGCTGATTGAGGTTTCGAGGCGCAAGGGTCGATTTCTAAAGCCCATTATTTTCTGACTGACGGATATAGACGGTGTCAGCTAGACATTCAGGCCTCCAGGCATAGCTGGAGGACGGCAGTGGGACCCGTTGCCTGACTTTGATTCCCCCTCAGCCAGCGCGCTCTTTCTTCCAAAACATCTCTCTCTCCTTCGCTCTCTCTCTCGCCCAATCGACCGACTTTGTTGCGTTTTTTGTCTCTCAAGGTAGGGAGTGCTTTAAAATAATCGTACATCTTTCAGAGAAGTGTCTGCCAGTGTGTATAACATCTTTATCACTCTTGGTGCCGGGCCGGTTTGGCTAGCCTTGCCGCCGGCGTGTTCGACAAAAGAGGGAGCACCCTGTCAAAAGGTCACAGCCTTGAGCGCAAACAAGAAGACAAAGCAAGACACTGAAGTCAAAATCTTCAATACCGACTGGTGGTTTCTCAGACCGTAAACCATTCCTTAGTTTTAAAATGTTTGCACTTGATGCAGCACGCTCAGACGACCGGATTGATAGATCAGAATCCTGCAAGAGTTACTCTGATTTGGAGGTTTTTTCTCTTTTGTGTAACCTCGTGTTCCTTTCACTATTGGTCATTTTCAACATCTTTCTCTGTGGTGCCGACTTTTTGTCTTTGTGGATCTTGTGCATCTCTTTTTCTTCTTTTTCTCATCTTCGTTCAGCGTCTGAGCGCCCCCCACCCCCACCCCACACCCCTCCTTGTCTCTCTTCTTTCTGCATGATGGTGATGGATGGGACCTATGGATGAGTGGGCTGTGAGAGGGGCTGTGATGAAGACTGGCCTTGAAGGGAAGAAAGTGAAAGTAAGATGTGGGCGGGACAACACGAAAGAGAGGGGAAAGTAGGGTATGCAGAAAGAAAGGCGGGGAGAATGGGGGGTGGGGGGTGGGGGCAGCGAGAGGTGGAGGACACAAAGAGAGCCCGATGAGGAAGACAAACCGAATGGAGTGAGAGAAGACGGTGACGGGTGTCGGCCTGAGGGGCTCTGCTCTGAAGGTTAGAGGGGCTGTGCTTACTCGGCCCACTGCCTGTGGCTCTGCCTTGACAACAGATCTGGTCCTGGGTTGATCCAACTCAGTGTGATGAGCTGAGACGGTACTCTGAATGCTGAACATCCCCATCTGAAGACCAGGCTGCACAGACTTCACAACAGCTTGTGCCTCGTTGAAGTCCACAAGACTTTTGCGGTTGCTACAGTCGAGAGAACTTATTATCTCATTGGGTGTGAAAGAAAATATCTACAAAAAGCAGTGACAAGACATCTGAAGAATCATGAGTTTGTATTTTTTTTTCCCCACTGTGTTGGCAAGTGTGTGTGTGTTTAGTTGCCCGATAGGCTTTGTGTGTGAATAAAACTATAAAGGAATGTCCTAAAAAGTAAGCCAAACCTGTAAAATGTCACAGAAACACCAGTAAACTGTGAAAAAAGAGCAAAAATACTCAAAAGTTACATAAGCAATGGCTAAAAAGTTGTGCAAAGACCTTTAAAAACATCCAAACATAATCTAATCAGATTCTACTATAGAAAACACAAAAAGATGAGGGGAGTGGGGGGGTAAACAAGCTCAAGGTGTAAATCTTTGCAGGGCACTACCTCAGAAGGGATCAGAGATATATTCCAACATAATGGACATCATCCGATTTGTACAAGGCACAATAACGCCGAAGAATGCTTCAATATTGAATGAGCAAATCTGTTTGACTCTGCTATATACCTTTACATCTCATTGCATCTCACATATAAATGCAGGGATCTTGAGATGATAGCCTAATTGTAAATGCCTATGATTTTCTACTGGCGTCATAAATATGCCACATCCCATCCTGTCAGCAACAGCCCATCCATTCAACTTCCTGCTTGCATTCTATTACCCGGGAAGGAAATGAAGGATCCCACCAGGGGCCCTAAAGGAGATCCATTTAGAAGGATGGGGGCTGTTTCACTGGGAGATTTTTGACCCCTTTCACCTTAAAGCCTGTGGGGACTTCAGGGGGCTCACATAGATCTGTCAGTGACAGGGCCCGGGGGTCCTGACACCTGCACAGATGGGCAATGTGACAACGAGAGACGGAGGAGGCCAAGACTAGGTTCCTGATGACAGACCTCCGCATGTCCCACAGCTCCATGACAGGTGAGAAGGGTCAGGACGAAGTTCGATTAAAGGGGAATGTGGTTGGCATCTGTGGAACCACTCAGGCAGATGAGATCAGGGTATTTTTTTGACACATTAAAGGAACAACCTTTTTTCTATTATTAAAATGAATAAATTTGAGGAAAATAATTGTTTGTATACTGAAAACTCAACATTGCATATTTATTTCCCTTGTTTTATTATTCAGAAGTTTTGGTTTGGACTTCTTGTACATGTGTCAAACTGACCCAACAGACACCAAATAGACCCTCATCATATTAAGTACTTCATTCTTTGTTCAATATTTTCAGCCAATTTAACTATATCTTCAAATATTCTGCTTCTAAGATTATTAATGCACTAATATCTATCAGCTCTTGGTGAATTCAATACATGAAACCACTGTAAACAAATACCTTTCAGTATTTAGGGATTCACATTAGCATTTAACAGAAGCTGAGCCATCTGATCTTATTTGGACCCCGAGAGCTTTTCATGCCTCTGTTTCAGGGTCCCCTAACTGCCCCACACACCTGCTTTCCACTCATTACCAACATTCGTCCATATATCACCATCCTGAGATCATACAACTATTGGCTGGGAGATGTTTTCAATACATTTGGATGTGTTTGCCCCTTTAAGAGTGAGTTCAAACTGAGCTGACAAAGTCTCATGATGTGATTTTAAGTAACTAATGGCACACTCCATCTGTTTTTTGCAGCCAAGAATTTAAACTCTACAGGAGCGCTGTATTGACAACTAAATTCAAGTACATACTCTATCAATTACATATGGGTCATAAGTGCAAGCTGGATGTATTGTGTTGGTTATGGAAGAAATAAAAAAGAGTTAGAGGAACGTTCATTTGCACTGCAAAGGGCTTGTTTGCCCAGAATCCTGGAAGGCATCACAATGCTGTTTGCATGCAAATACATCATCAAACTGAATGTGCAAAAAACAGTGAGATTAGTGGCAAACAGACAAGGAAAAAAGTTAAGTTTAAAAGAAACATTGCCAACCCATACAAGACAAAATCAAGAAGCAAGCTGCAGCAAGACCACAAAGAGAGCAAAAATAAGACTATTTCACAATCTCTCCTAAATTCAAAGTAAGGACAGATTCAGAAATATATGCATTTGAGTATGTTATTAAAATATATGTGGTGTTTGCAAAGCTCAAGCTTGAAATGAACCGAAACCTTTCCTGACAAGGCGATAATTTCAAACTAAAGCATCGTGTGCTACCGAATGTCTTTTCTGGCTCGCGTGCCAGAAATGGAATTTAGTGGGTCATTTCGGCACGACGGCTTCCTGTTTTTTTCATAATACACTCCTAACTGAGATAGAAAGGCAGCGCAAGCGCTCCGCGCTGCAGCGTCAGACACTTGTTTGCACCGGTCCGTCCGATCCCTCAGACGCCGTCGGACTGAGACATCGACATCTCCCTTGAACGGAACGAGCCGAGGCGACGATGTCGAGCCTTCCCTTCTCATGCTCCTACATGATCTAGCACAGGTAAGCCCATTAACATGGGGAAAAGGTCACTTTGAGAAGTGGAAATCAAATACAGGGATTTGGGCAGGGCCATTAAGGCACCGGGGCTATTAGTATTCATGTGGTGCAGATTAATGGAAAATATGAGCCCTACGGAGGGACCATAGTATTAAACTCGATAAGAGCCGATTTGCCCAACCTCTGACATCTCTGTTTTCCCACACCCTATTTCTACTCTTTTCTGTATTAATATTTATGATCGTATTTCTTCTTTCATTTAAAGGCACAATGCTTTCAAATTGCAAGGTTTTGGGACTCACCCACCTGCCACTGCAATGATTGGCAAAAGGTGTATAAAATACTCAGCCAGGGGAGCTAACATTGCTCACCATGCAGAACATAGTCAGTGAGGCAAACAGTAATTACATAACTTGATATTCCGAAATGCTGATAATATTTCAAGATAAAGCCTTAAAAGTAATGCCGCTGCTGTCAGTCTATTCTAAATATAGCAGCTGTTCGCTGGGATGTTTGAGGGAAGTCAGGCTCCAAGAAAGTTGAGGAAACTTTGACACCAAAAAACAGTGAACGGGAGAAAGTTAGCTGGGTTTATTAACACAACAACTAAAGCAGCTGTGACCCCTATATGTCACTTAGGCACACTCTGACTGTGACTGTGGACTTCCTCGCCTCGGTTTCACCGAAAACTTTACAGTGAAGCCAAAAGCTGGTGGACACAGCGGTTGTACTTCACCGAGAGGTTTGTTTTCAGTCAACGCTCGATCAATGTGTGTTCCTCTGTGTCTCACACTTCCCTGACAGCCAGAACAGGTTTATATTTGGTGCGAGAAATCTCAGGCCCGCCAGACTGGCTGAAAAATCCAAACACGCCTGTTACCACTCCTGGCAGTTCCCCACCCAACGGTGGCAACTCTCGCCCCTCCACCAGCCCAACCCCCCCCACACACCCTACGGTTGCCCCTCTCCCCCCAGCACACCCCGCCTTCCGCTCCATCTGTTGGCCAATAACCTGCAGCCCGCCATGCCGTTAGCGCACCTGTGCCTGCCACCTCAAATAGAGCTGTTTGACGCATGCAGGCGGCATGTAACCGCACACACAAACACAACCTATACCTCCGGACATGCAGTAGGTGTGTGTACCCTCTTGTGAACATGCGTGCTGAAGAGTGAAAAGTTTGGAGCAGAGGACTCTGCCTTGTTACTGAGCGCAGACGTGAAAAGGTGGGACTTCATTGTTGCAGAGGGGAACTTGTTTCCTTTTCATGTTTCTCTCAAATACACTTGCTTCCTGGGCCGTGACCACGAGAGTACAATAGGACTGCCTCAGGCCACGGTTCCCCTCTGCTATTACCTTACACGCCGCACGCTCCCATCCACACAGGGTACACATGCCACGGGGAGACGGACACCTTTTTCCTCATTAGTTGGGGAGTAATGGCGGTGGTCCACAGAGCCTTGCTCTCCATTCACCGCCCAAACACCTGTGCCCCATGACCAAGCGGCCCGCCGAGCCACCACCGCGACAAGTCAAAACATGTCACTGCCTCTTCTGTAGCCCCCCGTTTATAGCTATCAAATCATGCATGTGCTGATTACTTTGGCTGAAAATCCCTAAAAATACCACGGAAAACACATGCGGGATATGTTTCCTTTGTCTCAGTGAGAAAGTCACAAGTTGCATTGAGATTTCAACACACTGCCACTAACTGCATTCACTTGACTGACTTTTACAGATTAACTCCAGTTAATGCATCCCAACTGGGTCCTGAATGGCACTCCTCCAAAAACAACTGCTTTAATCCTTCAGTTCAGGCAGGAGCATGCAGTTCAAACATCTGTCACACAGTTCAAATGGGACTCCAGCATTTTAAATGACACACACTTTGAAATGACTGCACACAACCACTTTAAGATTGGAAAAAAAACAACAACTTTGGATTATTTCCAAACGGAAACGTATATGTCCAGTAAATTTGGAATTGGTGTGCTAAATTATGAAAAAATGATGAGCCGGGATCATTTTCTCCATTCAGCATGGAGAATCAGCAACTCAGATTATGAGCTGAATCCATAATACGGCAGAAAATATAGATTACAGCAGCTGGCATTTAAGTCAAAAGGAGGCTGAGGCCATAAAACTCAACTATTGAATGACAGGTCATTAGGAGGACATCTGTTCTATCTTCCAGGGATAAGGTCAACACATGAAATCAGCTGATGAACATGAGGGAGATTCAGTTCAGATGAACGCTCGCGATCAGGCACGGCGCACCTGAGACCAAGGTCTGTTTGGTGGTTGTGTTAATATTTCAGAATGCAAGGCTGATCTGGATTCAACAGGAGAAACTGCTGCTCTGAGGAAACTAACTTTATTCTCGCGCATAACGAACGGTGTGCTGCTCACACGTTCTTGTCAGGGAAAAAAAAGGCCACAATTAGTCAGCATTAGTCATAAATGAATAATTGATTTCCATTTGAAATTCAGATCAGCCAGCTTATTCCCGCGTGGAGGCCTTGGCACAACAAAAAGCTTGTCAGGGGCAAAGATGTATGTTTAAGTAATACTACAGGAAGCCCCAGCACAACCCCATCGGGGAGCGATAGCACCAGCTCGTATCAGCACAGCGGCCAAATCCCCCTGTACCTCTTGGCAGGCTGCATTCATTTTAAATTATCAAAGAAAAATGCTTTTTAAAGAACTGAGATCTTGTATTTTGCTCCAGCATCACTAACACAGCGATGCTGTAGTGCCGACATTCATCTCTGTACCTGCTCGTTCTATCAGGATTAGCCTCCGTAAACCAAAGGGGACTTGAAGAAATTTTATTCCTCTTTCAGTTGATCAGCGACAATAAAGACAAAATGTTACACATACTGTCAGAAGAGTACAGCTTGTTTGTCTTACAGTACTTTTCATGTATTTCATTGTAGTCTGTACATGATAAAGACAATGTTAAGAGTAAGAAATAATTAGAAAGGGACATTGACCATCAGTTCGGCTTTACTGTGATATTTGGACAATATATTTTGGCTATTGCTGAACTACAATAAAACGTGTGAATACAAGTCATAAATCACTGAGAATATACAGATTTCCCTTGAAACTGATTCAATAAAATTCCACTTTGAATCCAATATTGAACTGTATAAATTCATTGCGGCACCTTTAAAGAAAAACTGAAACCTGAAACTCGCTGTGACAATACCAATAAGAGTTCAAGTTTTTGTCTGTGTATCCCAGGCTGGAAAAAAAAAAAAAAAGCTCCCAAATGTCTCTAAAAAAGGCTGAGCGGCTCGTCGGAATAATTCTGTTTTTCAAATTGCGGCACAACAGTTTTGCCTGCCAAAGACGTCTCCTATTCAAGGACCAAATGCTCGCTGTGTTGCGAGATGACCTCTCGACAGGCGAGCAATCACAGTCGTCAGCATCCGCGGGCCCGCTGCTTGGCTGAACTTGCAGGCGCAACCAACAAGTTTTCACTTAGTTTGATAAGGCGGTAATGCTGAGGAAATAACCTTGCCAGGTTACGCCTGTACACTATCATTGATCCTTCCAACAACAGCAAATAAGGAAAATGGAGACAACGGAATAGAAACGGGGCATTTTCCTTCTCTTGTGTCCTTTTAATAGAGAAATGGTCCGGTTTTTTTTTCTTTTCTCGTTGCTGTCCTCAGCACAATGCTTCTTCCCTGCTTTTACAATTTAATAAGTACCTCTATTCCTTATCAGGAGGGATTTTTTTTAGGGGTTTCTCGTCGGATAAAGGCCAGTGTTGTCACCAAACTTCTCTCTGCTGCGAGACAAAGTCTGTTTACTTTTGCAGTCATCTCTCTCTCTTTCCTCTGTCAGGAAAAGGGAAATGCAAACGCTCCCCGCAGGAGCCTCCTGGGTTTTTTCTTTGCTCATCTCTGCACCCCATTTACTCCCTTGTTCTCTTTCATCCACTCGGGCTAGTTAAGTGCTCATTGATATTCCGTTGGTCAACATGAAGACCAATAGACCTTTCTCCCATTGGGACTTGGAAGTGGCCACTTGCAGATTGCTCCTGACACCAGCTGATGATAATTTAACAAAGCATGGCACTGATGAAAAGGCTTATGAGTTTTTCCCCTCCCCTCGCATCATGTCCAACACTAATTGCTTTTGACATCTTGGTTGTTTATTGTGCGAGTGTCACAGCGGCGCCGGGTAATTTCCAACTCCCTTTATCGCTCGAGTAGTACTTGTTGACACCGATAGCACAAACACCTCCACACGTTAGCAATTCAAGGTAGCAAGTATGATCTTGTGTCGACGACGGGTGAGTTTGTCAAAAAAAATAAAAGGGTGTGCTGCTAATCTTGCCAATCAAAGTGCATGCTGCACATGAAGATTATCATTCAGATTGCACAACATGGGATGTCTTCTGTGGCTCGAGGGCAACTCAAGACTGGAAACATGCTCCCAAGGATGCCGTCACGATTGTCTGAGCTTCTGCCTGAAGACTACAAATCATCGGAGAGTCTTAAATATCAAAGGGTGAGGAGTTTGAGGAATGTGAACACAGAGTGCGTGATCGCGTTGGAAACACCTTTGAAAGTGGGACTGTTGAGTGTCAAAATACGCTTTTGAGAAAGCCTGAGTAATTAATGATCCACCTGTAACTCCAGATTAAATATTTGAGAGCTTGATCGGTGTTTGTGTGTCCTTCGCATGATCACACTCACCTCATCAGGGTTGCTCGGAGCATGTTTGCCAATTAGCCTTCACGTCTCCACGGTTCTACATGAGGAACCTCGCGTTCCACAGCTCCGGCCTGAATCTCAGACGCAAATCTACTTTCGAATCGGCAGCAACTGTGTAAGTTGGCGAGTACACTTTGTCCCAGTTTGCAGAATGCAGCTGAAGAGCTACAGTATTTTAAAATCCAGAAGAGGGAGGGGGGGAAAAATCCTGGTAATGTCTGGGCAATCCCCAAACTCTTCACCTCCTCTGTCAATCAATACTCTCTTTCATCGGCAGGGGTTGAGCTATCATTAATAATAGCTGACACGCTCCTATAGTGGTAATAAACTGGGGGAATCTGGTATGTAATGGTACAGTAATGGCACCTGGGCAGGGTGTTACACACTCGACAGCTGCTGATGGATAAACCCTTGGTAAATGGATTTGGGCTCATCCAGGGGAGAGAAGCTGCTGCTTTTGGACTGGCTGTGTTTTCATGAGCCACAGTGGGTGGAGAGAGCCAATACAGCTGCAGGAGACCGGAGGAGGGCCGGCAGAGGAGAGGGCTCCGAGAGCGGACGGCAGGGCGTTGCTCGGCGCCCCATTCGGACATGTAGATTTCGCTCGATCCCCCTCGGAAACTGACAGAGTGTGTGCGAGGTGGGATGCATGAGAATGCACCGGGTGAGCGCTAACTGGGGCATGTTGAAGCGATTGTCATTCCCCCCCATCCCTGTTGCCATCATGAAGATTGATTTGCCGGTTGGCATGCCATTTTATCTCCCCAAAACATAGACAAATGTGGACCCGAGGATTGCTAAAAAGACCCAAACCTCTCCTATCCCTTCAGAAGCCCGAAGAACATAGAAATGTGTGATTGATTTTTAGAGATGATGAGTTGTCACTTTAGACGGTGGGAATAAGAGGAAAGGAAAAGTTTAGCAAAAAGATGAGAGGTATTTTTACTCCTCTAACTGACAAGCTTGAAATATGGTCTATTCTGGTTAACCAAAAGGAACACATACATTTCTACATTAGAAAGAATTCCCATTATTTCTCTCTGAGCCATGAAAATCAATTCTAAAATGATTGCTTTCAGTGACGATGGGGAGAGGGGGAGAGAAAATAGTTGATGTGCCTTTGGCTGGTCCAATAGATAGAAATAGAGGTTGTTTTTCCTCCTATTCTATTTTCTCATGAGAAATTGTCGAAACGGGGAGTGTCTAACTATTTCAGCAGTTCTTTCTTCATTTTCTTGTCATCTTTCAATGCAGCTCTTTGTTTATTTCCCAACACAAGGACCCAAATCTTCGAGCATTACATGATTTTTTTTGCTGCAATTCCAAACGCTGTGGTTTGTTCTCTCGGCTTAAAGCTTTTATCACATTTATGTTGTTTTTGTGGCAAGCAACAAAAACTGATTCCCGCACTTTATTGGCAATGCTCATCAGCTTGTTTTGCATTGTACCGTCTTTCCCATTAAATGAAGCATTTAGCAGCAGATTAGAAAGGAGCTCATCAAGTGCCAGTTTAACAGATTAAGTAACTCCTTAACTACAATATACAAAAACAAGGTTTTTTAGCCATCAATTGCTTCCTACTCAAAGTTTTTACATCTCTTTTCCAACCACAGCTTCAATATTTAACTGTAAACTGTAATTATTCTTTATTTGTTTGATTCAGTCTCTCTCAAGCTGCTCTGAAATCACTGTGTTGCACTGAAGCCTGCACAAATGATCCAGAATATACTGGACTCACTGTTGCATTATGACCCCTTCAAAGAGCTGCAAATTGCCGCATTGTGTTTAACCAGTGCCCTTTGCAGTGGCCCATGTCAAGTGCTTTCACCCCGAGCAGAATCCCTAACCCTTCATAAAGGACACTTTCAGGCAAAAGAAGCACGAGACCATCAATTCACTTAACTGCATTTTTATTTCATGAGTGCCGGATAGAGTTTCATGGCTTGGCCCTCCATGTAAAGTGACCCCGCCTTGTGCTGTGGAGGCAAGCTGTGTCTAAAATAAGCAATGGCGGAATTGCCTTCAGAAAGCCACAGGAGACGTGACTCCCCTCGGTGATCTCTTCACATTGATACTCTTTCTTTCACAAAGGTAAGACTGAGTTCACGGAGGGAGATGTGCAGGAGGCTAATGGATTGGGTGTCTGCGCTCCGGTTTTGTGTGCGGAGCATCATGGGAATTACTTTGACATGGAGGGATTATGCGCCCTGCAATTTAAATCCAGGCAGGAAGTACTCGAGTACAGAATAGTCACTGATCAGCCACATTAACAAAGCCAACTATCTAATGAGGTGTGTCCCACCAGCATTTACTCCAATCGCCATTTCTAGTTGTTCCCAAAAGGTGGTCGTACTTGCTACAAGGTACTTCCCATTAGTGTCTACTTACTGAATGTACTGAGGAGCCTATAGAACAGAATGAGACACACACACACTCCATGATAAATTCAACCATTGTCCTCTCTCCAACAAGAGCGTAACACCCTCGAATACCTGCCACACGTTAACAAATCTTAACAGATACTTCTTACTGCCATTTTTCTTTGTTCATGATCTGAGAAAGCTGACCATTAACTTGCTGCCTGACGTACTCCACAACTCGGCAGGAGGCAATGTGATGAGATAATCAATGCTATTCACTTCACCAGTCAGTGGTTTTGATGTTGAAGCCGACAAGTCTATGCAGAGTGCAGGGGTGTCGAGGTTGTGGGGGTGGATGGATGTGCGGCGAGACCAATGTACGCAATCCAACAGAGAGACTCCACATGTGGAATATACAGTCACCGTGCTCAAAGTCTTTTACACTGAGCCTAAACAATATGCTCAAGTATACTCAAGCCTGAGAGCTTTTTCTGTCCGACCGACAAACAGCGATGTAACAGCTTATGACAGGCCAGATTCCACAACATGATCTCGTCTGAGTCAGGCAATCAAGCTCTGTTGATCCTAATCCTCAGTTTTTCCTGTCATTTCTCCTCAACTGCACTTGAAAAAATAAGAAATAATAGACGGCTTCAAAATTCCCTCTTTTTTCCTTTAGTTGGAAGCAAAAAAGAAAAACAATCAAATTGACTGTGATCACAGCAATGTGGCAAGATGGTCGATTATCTCCAAAATGCAGCGAATGTTTGAACATGCATGTTTGCATGTGTCGACATATGTGCGAGGAGGTTTCGCTAAATTACTCAGATACTCAAGCCACATCTGTCTGAGCGGCCCCGGCCCCTTAGCTCATTCCGGAAATGCTCATCTGTTAAAGTTGTGGCGAGTGACACCCTCGAGGAGTAATTTCTGTCTCACCAAGGGGGTAGCAAAATAAAAGAGTCCCTGTCAAGAGACGGAGAGACACGAGCAGGGGAAAGAAAAGACATATTCTCCATGAGCGCGTTCCTAAAAATACACAGCGGTCATACATGGATGTGAAAAGAGGGGAAAAAGGTTTGGTATTTGTGTAGCATGCGGAGGCAGCAGCACACGAGGACATCGAATGTAAATAAAAGTATATTTGGAGGCAGCAGATGCACCTACAAGCTGGTTTAACTCACACATGCGTGCATACATGTAGGAGGAGACACACTCCAGCTCTGTTTTCTACGACATTTCTCTCAGTCTCTAATGCTCAGTGACCTGCCTAAACTGAACTCAGAACTGTGGTTTGACTCATCGTGTGACCCATGTGTGTATTAAACATAAATGAGATGGGCTCAATATCTCACTCATGGCTTTTTTGACACTCGGCCACACCGCCGCCGCGCTGCCGTTCTGAGTCCCCCTCAGCCTATTTTTTGCCCTCGTTCCAGTTATTTTTCATTCTTCTCGGAGAATATTCAAGGTTATTACTTCTCCAAAAGGCCACTTAGGATGCGCTGTGGAAATGTGTTGACGCTCTTCGATTTCTGAGGAAGGTTTGAGAGGGTTTCTTATTCACCAGTGGCACGACTCACGATATATATGAAGCTCCGGTGTGGCTTTCAATGGACCTTAGGGGGACACATTTATAAACTGAATCCTGAATCAATGGGACCGTATGGAACTATTTACCTTCAGAGGCATTAAAGTGGGGGGAACACCATTTGCAGGACTATATTATACATTAAAAATTGAGATGGGGTGACTTTGCTCTGCAACTGACCTCTGTCAATAATTGATGGCGGTGAACAGCAACTGGTAAACAATGGAGAGAGAAGGTGATTCGAGGGAAAGGTGAAGGGCAGGACACACGGAGTCAGAGGAACTGCAGCGGGAACTCAACCAATGCAGGAGAGCAGGGTCCTCCATCACGACCTTCTGACAGTTCAGAGCAGGGGGTCCCAACCTGGGGTCTAGGACCCCGTCAGGGGGATGGGAGGTCAGAGAGGAGGGTCCCTGGCTTAGCTAGCTCACTGCTCAATCTTAAAACTGCATCAATCTTGGAATGATGAGCGAATGAAAAATCCTGGAGGAGCACGCAACAGAATTGATCAGCGAACGAATCACACGCACACCTACACTTCTAGTTTTTCCACTGATAACCAAATCAAAAAAAGATATTCAGCATGTCATCAAGCTGAGAGCAGTCTGTCACTTACTCGCTCCCACAGCTCTCTAACACCAATCGAAGGCCTCTCTCTGGAGGAGCTTGGTGCCCGAGGCTGCTCTGACCTGTGACCCGACGATAATTGATGATCTCACACTTTTTTTTTTTCCCCCCACAAGAAAAACACCAAACTCAGCCTGTCGGAGTGCAGGCAACTGTGCAGTTACTGGAGATTTACTTCAGCCTCATCTCGCGCAGATACATCATCGCCGGCGTGACTGGTAAGGGCAAAACACACTGGCGGCACATTACGCATGTCAAAGCACCTCATTGTTTTTTATGTAAACCCACATGCCGACACCATAAATATGCTTGTCATTGTTGGCAGTTATATATCTTGACCAGGCAGATGTGTTTCTTGTTACTGTACTTTGACGATGTCTTGTGTACTTGTTGGCAGGTGTGACACAAAATTATGCAATGTGACTGAGGATTCGGATGTTTTGGTGAAACGAAACTGGGACAAATGAGGTTTGGGGCTTTTTTACACTTTTTTTTTGAACAGAGACAATTTCTGAAGATTAAGAAGAATGAGGGGGAAGTAGGAGTGACACATGATGCTAAAATCCCCTCGCTGGATGTGCAGAACAACGCAAAAAGTTAAAACTGAAAGTAGTGTTGTCAAGCCCAAAGCGGCCATGTTTGTGAACACAAAGCAGCAGCACATGAATCAACCGGTGTTTATCGAGGAGGCTGTTCATTCCATCACATCGAATCAAAACTGAGCCTGAGATTATGCCGTCAGCTAAAGAGACCAAGTCTCGTCCGTGGCGTATTAGGCCGTCACACATGAACTGAAACATGTGCTCGCTTCTATATGTATGATTAAATTAGAGATCATCTCTGTAGCATGTGGAGGGAAAGAGACAGAGGAATGGGGGGACAAGTTAATCATCTCAGAGTAGCTTCTCCCATCAACTGGCAGCGACTTTAATCAAATTATGACCTTGTAAAGCATGCACTTGTCATTTGGGACCTTAATCTCTTCGCTAATGACTAATTAGCCCCATCACCTGTTCCTCTAAGCTTCCATTACACCCCCAACAAAGCCTTAAGATAATGGAATAAACAAAAGGGGGGAAACAATACTTCCCTTGCAACGTGCAAAAAAAGAGAAAAGGGAGACCAGACAGACATCAATCAAAAGCGGGGAGATTGATTAGAGACTGACAAAATTGCTTTTGGGTTTTTTTTTTTCTCTCGCTCTCTGACAAGCGACCACTCTTCAGTGCTCTAGAGGACAATAAGGATACACAAATTCATTAGGCATAATTAATGGAAAATAGCGACCAAACACAGGCGGGAAACGGCGAGGAAATTCAACACAGAGGACGACCCCAGCGTGAGTTTACAGCACGCACGCATTAGGGTGCAGAAATAATCTCGCGGCCTTGTCTCATCAATAGTTTCACCTTCAGCTTGGACAAGGCACTTTGGACCAGACTAACAAATGAGTAAAACCCACTTGTTTGTTTTTGTGTTAGGCCTTGTTATGGATTAACTCATTTGCCTCAATCTGAGGCCGCACACGTGCAACATCCTGGCTTTTGCAGGAGGGGATGGGAAGAGGCTTTTGTTTGTGCCATCCAGCGCCTGTGCAGCTGCGCTACTTGGCGGCGGGCACACAAACAGGCGGCTCCCATTCATTAGGCCTTTTTATATCAGAGATACTCTACTTCTGGGGGCCCGGAGCATCTGCCTTCACATCAGTGAAAATGAAGGGGTGGGGTGGTGCTGGGGGGATGGGGGGGGGGGGGGGGGTGGAGTGTGT
>JAUESE010000067.1:5201285-5213161 GCA_032274725.1 Malacoctenus triangulatus
CCCCCCCCCCCCCCCCCCCCGCCCCCCCCCCCCCCCCCCCCCCCCCCCCCCCCCCCCCCCCCCCCCCCCCCCCCCGGGAGAGAGTAGGCAGGGAAACAGAAAAGAGGGAGGACTGATAAATCTGGGAGGAAGATAACAGGCACAGTAGAGTTACGGAAACAGGGGAAACTCATAGGCGAGTGACAAACTGCACTGTGGAGGGAGTGCAACAGCAGCAGAAAGTGGCAACTCTGATGCAGCAAACCTCATTAATGCTTCTTCTCTCCTCTTTTGCTCCTCCCTCATCCCCCACTCACAGGAACATCTGGCTCTGAAGAATAATAAAAGACTTCTGGATGGGTATTCATAGATCTAACACACAAATGAGCATACAAACACATTTGTGAAGCATTACACGTGGGGCCCATCCTCTGACATATTGCATTTTCCAGCTCTCCACCTAAAGAGGAGCAGTTGCAACAGAGGGTGGGACTGTTCCAGGGACTTTTCATTGACTTGCATTCATTTCCAGCTGCCTTGCTTTGTTCTTGGCCCCCAGCAGTGGTTATTTCTAAGTCAACCCTGACCTTAGCTAAACCCTAAAATGCATCTTCACTCCAAAAACTCAAGTTTTCATTTAGTTTTGGTGTTTGCCTCGGCTTGGCTGACAGGTCTATATATTGTGATACAACGCACAACCACACACACGCACACACCGATAAGTCACTCATGAAGGGCCCAGGGGAGCCAGCACGCAGCCATCACGCAACAATATTGTCTTTAACACAGTCACGGCCGTTTTCATTGACTTACTGGTAATTATGTTTATCATGTCACAACAATCCCTCTAAAAGCTCAACCACCGTTGACTTTTAAATTTCTTTAATGTAAATCCTGAAGCTAATGCAACTTTATACACTCAAAACCTGCAGGTCTTCTGGCAGATATTGTGTCCTTTGCTTCTTTATCTTATAGTGATGAATGAGGCATGTCACATCCCAAATGATGATATCCCACAGGCCACCACTACTGCTGTAATGAAGCACTTCAAAATGATATGGCCAACCCCAATAGAGGTTGTGCTAAATTTCATCTCACTGAATTTCATTAAAGTATACGCCAGCAGGTGCAAGGACAGTGGCTGTCTTTTTCTTTTTTTTTGTTGTTTCTACTCTGTACATATAAATCATGACACCCAGAGGGTACCTGCAGGTTGCCTCAGAGGGCAGGAATAAATAAAACATCAGCTCTATCTTCATACAAATCAAATTTGATGAGAAGTAACAGGGGAATGTGTGGCAGAATCCGTTGAACCTGTCAGCTAAGACTGTCTTGGCTCCCCTCGATGAGAGACACAGAAGAAATTTTAAAATGCATGATTGTAAATCACTCTTTTCTTCATCCCAGTCGTGCCAGTTCGAACTACAAACTGGGGGCGGGGAATTGTTTTTTTCCAGCGCGGCCACACTTTGCGTGGCAGAATTCAACAGGCTGCCAAAGTGTCTGCCAACGACTGTCAACGCTGTTTTGAAAGATAGTGGACATTATGTGATGTCGGTGGCAAATTGGCTTCATTATACCCACAATCTGTGGAAATTAACATCCACAATTAACCTTTAGCTATTGTGGACAATGCACCTCTGGCCAGGTCAGGCAACCCATTTGCATGACATTTAATATAAAGCACCTTGAATGCGGAGCGGGGACCGACGGTATGTTGGAAGCACCGCCTCAAATCTAAATGGAAATCGTGCTCGCCATGGACCCAAGAGAAGGAAAATAACCTTGCTTTGTTGAACTGGGCCCAAAGAATACGGATACATGAAAGAAAAAGGAGGCCGTTGGATGCAGCAAACAAAATGATTACACATTTTAGAGCAATTTCTGGGTCCTGCGGTCATAATCATCTTGTCGATAGCTTTCCAGTGTGCAGGTGCGCTGATACAGATGGTTTTATGAAGATCCATTAAAAATAATTTCGCTCATCGCCAGGCCCAGGAGGGGCCCAAACCAGCAACTGGGAGACAAGCCCAGATGCCTGCTTAAGCTACAGTTTTTCACCCACCCCACACCCCTTGACGTGGACCACCCCGTCACCATGGGAACGCGCCGGAATAACACAACCTGTCAAGGTGGGAAGCTAAAGTGTGAGTGTACACATGCACAGACATATGCCCACAACTGTGCAAACACAAACACTGTGTTAACACAAAGGTGGGAAGCTCCCCTGGAGAAAGTACAGAGCCGTGGTTCTCAACTTGTGCAAGAATGATGGCAAAAGCTTTAAGACTTTTTTTTTTTCTTTTTTTTTCAGGGATGCAAATGTTTTGGAAAAAATAGGTGAGTAAGCACAAGATTGCAGATTTGACTGTCACTTTAGGCTGTTGCAATAACAAAAATACTTTTTTTTCTTCTCCTTCTTCCAGGAGCTGCAAAACAAGGCAGCCAGTAAGCGAGGAATTCTTTCGACGTGGTTGTCCTTGGTGGCAAACATTTGATGTGTTTTGATTAGACTCCGGTGGGGGGATTATCAGAGGCTAAGAGAAATCAATGTTCTTTTAATAAAGAGGAGTTGGGTGGGAGGGAGACAGACAGTTCTGTTCATGACAGGGCCTGTCTCTGCCTTATCTCCCGCTCCTCAGATCCCCTAGACAGGCAAATATTTTAACTGTAAACACCCGTGGCTCGACAGCCTGCGTGGGCCTCCTGTCAGGCTTTTCCACTTGCAACTATCTCACCTACTCTTATACGGGCAAAAATGTGTTTGCATGAGTACAAATCTACATACGAAAGACCTGCACATGCATACCTGCACATGCTGCTGGTGTACAGTGTCTGCTATCCCCGGGGGCTTCATGCATGCGGGTTTTTCAAGTTCAGAATGATGTCACAGAGACTAAGTGATACCTCCAGCTGACATCCAAATCCACTGTCATCCAGATTAGCCTGGACACCGCCAGATGCCTCATAGCCGCCAGAGGAAGAAAGGCACGGCGAGGTGCAGTGAAATTCCAGTAATTAATCCCAGATTACATCCTGTGCCTCTCCATCAAGCGAGTTAGCTGCAGCGTGCACACAGAGGCTGACTGGGCTGGGGAAAATACAGTAATGCAAAGCCAATATGGGCACACTCGAGTGGTCTCGGGTTACAAGGAGGTTTGCAAGTAATTTTATTGCAAGTAATGATCTGTTAGGGATCATCTGCTGGAGAATGAAGAGACTTTTTTTTTTCATCCAGTGGGAAAAAAAATTAAAAAACAAGCATAGAAACCATGCAGAAGGTGGCAGACTATGTGTTATATTTCTCATCAAGTGTTTGAACAAAGAGACATCGTGTTTAAGTCCAAATATCAGTTTTAAATGAAAGTGGGAGCTATGCTTCGTGATGTGTTTTTTGTAGATTTTTAACAAAAATCCACAAGCAGGCAGTATTGTTTACATAGATTAGAGAGGGGATTATTCCAGAGAGCATGACAGAGGGACCCTACCGACCCAGCACTGAATCCTGCACTTACTCATCATATCCAAATAGTCACTTCCTATTCACGCTGCTCTGTTCTCAGACAGTCGGTGCTTCGCTTTGGTAATGTGACATTTTGTGACTTGTAAATTCTTCTTTTACTGCACAGCTCTTTGTTCATCAGCCGTCACAACTTTGGGTAGTGAAATAAACACACTGTATGTTTTTTTTATACTCCGTGCGAGTGAATTTGTTTGAAAAACTAATGAAGCTCGGGCACGTTGAAACGCTATTTTGTCGACCTTTCCAGCTCAATTTAGCTTCCGTGACTATCGAATCTAAATTAAATAAATGAACTACATTATACATTACACGAGCATTTCAATTAAAAATGGCGATCCCTTTGATGCTGAGGCCTGGATGGTTGATGTGCTTGAAAAGCTCACAAGAGGCCTCGAGAGCCTGTTTACTTCAGATTAGGCCCACGTTCATTTCTCATCTGGGAAGTCAAATAGAGTTTTCTCGGTGGGTCTTTTGAGTAAACAGGCCTGTTCTGCGAACCTGCGGCGTGACACGTCGTTTCGCAAAGATAAAGCACGCGGCCTGTTCGTGGACAAAATGCCTGCGTGTTTCCCTGCATCTGTGAGTCATCTGCAGAGAACCACGTCCTCAGCCTCTGTGAAGACAAGCCAAGAGCCCTTGAATTAAGTCAATCATTTAGTCGTAACAAATTAATTAAAAGAATAATTAAATCATTAACACATTAAATACGGCAATTAGAAATCTTGTCCTACATGACTGAATTTGGGTGAATTTAATGGGGAAAGTAAATGGAGCAATGGAGTGTGCCAAAACAAAATCTTTATTTAATGCTTTTCTCATAACCCCACTAAAGTAACGGTTGACTAATGTTGTCTAATGATATATATTCAAAATATGAGGAGGAACACACAGAGCTAAAGGAGTCTCAGTGAAGAAATAACAGAGCTATATGAAATTCAGGTTTACCGTCTTTATACCAACGAGGAGCAACACAGCTAGCCTCGATTAAGGCTGCAGCCCCTCCCTTCCTTGTCGCCTAGCAACTGCAGCATTGCCTTCAGGAGGTAGAGTGGGGGAAAGAATGGGGTCAGGAGGGCAGCGAGGAATAAAAAGGGTTTCTCTGCCCAAACTGCCGGCCGGCTTATGGAGCTCTACGGGAAGGATGGCTCGGCCAGAGCAATGTCCCCCTGATAGCCGGCTAAGTCAGAAGCAATGTTGTGGAGCTAGTTAATTCCAGGCTGTAATACCCTCTATATATCCCCTGTCAACAGACAGGATCTTTAAGTTCCCGACCTGCTGATGAGAGCACATTTGAGTAACGGTGAAATGTATAGCTGGACAAATCCGGTTACAGAAACATGAGTGATGGGATGAAGCTGAGATGATGAAGCAGATCAATGGAGGCCTGTCCTAGTTAAGGCAGCCGCTGAAGTGATACTGTCACATGTTCCAGATACTGGTAAATCATATATACCAACAGCCTGTCTGAAAAACATGCTGCTCATCAACATTCTCTATACATATGGGGACCAGATATGTTGAACCCTTAAAGCTTGCAGTTATGCCACAGAACCATTCCTCCATCTTCCTAAACTAAATGATCAGACTACCATGTTTGCAAGCACCCATTGTGATGTGTCTCCTTGCTTGTCACACATTTGATGGTGTAAGCTGAAATAACAGTCCATATTACTGGTATTGGCTCCATAGGGTGCCCAGACTCTTCCTGAGAGATGAGATAAGGCGCCTGAAGCAGAGCCGCCGACTCTTTGCATCTCAAGAAAGCCATTTGAGGCGGCTCAGGCATCTGATCAGCACGTCTCCCGGGGATGTTCCACTGAAGGCTTTCGAGTGCGCGTCCAACTGGGAGGACACACCGGAGTCTACACACAAAACGCTGCAGAAATTATATTTCTCAGTGACCCCGAGAACACCTCAGGATCCCCCAGGAGGAGGTGAAAATGCTGCAGAGAGGAGGGGGGGAGGGACATCTGGACAACCTTGCTTGTCGAGCTGCATACACAACCAAGTGACAGACTATGGACAGACAGATGGATGGGTTCGTTACCAGTTGGTGAAGAAAGCACCCCAACTCAGCTTTTTCTCCAAGCCTGAATTCCAGCTCATTGCCACACTGAACTGAAATCAAACGTCCCAATTAGAAGAGCTTTTCTGTTATCTTTGTTCATGACTGCTTGGCAGCCATTTGAGCACATGCAGTCGCGTAGCCACACTGCTCTTCATGGCTATTTAATACACCATTGATAGAATAATGAGTCCCGAGGGAAAGCCGGTGTGATAGTGGCTGCGTTACACAGGTGGTGACTGCACACTAATGTGTCTGTGTATGAATGACACAGAGGGAGAGAGAAGGAGACGCAAATACAGTTGGAGAACGGACGGAGTTTGCCACTATCTTATTGAGGCCATTAAGCGACACTTTACTTTTCTGGAGGATTTTTCGAAGCCTCAGAGGCAGAAACTCCCTCTAAAGAAAGTGGAAATCTGGTCATTTGTCGAACTGCCGCCACAGTTGACATTTCCAGGCTGCTTTGACTTCCCGTGTGTGCAGCGACAGTCAGATAGCGATCAACTCGGCTTCAGAAGCGAGCCCAACGCAAATAACTTGACAACAGCTGGGTTAGGAAAGTTTGGCGCGAGAGGGCAGATGGAGGAAAGTCCTCTGCTCAAAGTTGTGTGAGAGAAAAAAAAAAACGAATCTCCCAACATAATCACACGGCAAAGAAAAGCGTCTCTGACAGGGCATGCGCCGCCTTTCACAGGCATTATTCTAAGCCCGAGGTTTTATATTCTCCGAGACAAGCTCAACCTTGCATTATGAGATGTAAAAAAATCTCCACGTTCAGCGGGGAGGAGGAGTCAGATGGAGGAGTTGCGGTGATATGCACAGACATCTGGCAGGAGCATCACCTCGACAACAAGGCAACATAACCATAAAACCCTCAGGGCACTCAATACCATCAATGGGCTATTTGTGTATACATATCAGCGGAGAATGGGACTGATCTCTCACATCGATCCCTCTCTAGTCTAAATATTTTTAGAAGAGCCATTGATTACACGCGCTGCGAGGTTCTGGGAAGCATCCACACAACAATGCGACTGTTCTTAAGTCTTGTGTTGTGAAAACAACAAATGCACTGCAACTTATTGATAGGAATTCAAGAAAAAGGTTTGTAAAACCAGGAATGAGTCATTTAATAATCTTATTTTTAAGTGTGATAGGACATTTTGACTGCAATGATGAATAAAAAACACTTGGTGAGAGAAAGGTTTGCTTATTTAAAAGGTCAATCATCCTTCTCGATAAAAATTTCTTCAAATATAACATGTAGATTCTTAAATAAACTGGAATAATGTCCACTTTGCGTGGATATGTATAATTGTAATCACTTGGTTTCTACTTGGTTTCGATTTTCGCAGTGCGAATTTGAAGAGCAATTTTGTCTTCATGCGTTCTTGATTAATCTTCGAGCACTGATCCGTTCCCGTGTAATTTACAAGGGTAAATTGTCACCAGTTAGCGAGTCGCCGTGTGGGAGTGCACCGTGTTATCTCCTAAATGCTGTTTGTCTCGCTGACGGAGGCCCACCGGCTCTTTAGGTAGTGTCACAGCAGTGGGCCAAATCAAAAAGCCAGCAGTCCCCACATCCTTATTTCCACACACCGCGAGCGCTGTCCAAGGCGGGGACAGCGCACACAAACAGCAGGGTTAAACAATCATTCGCAGACTGTACGACTCGCAACATGCATACAAATGTGAGCGCACACGGAGTGTCAACAGCACCCTACAGTTTGACTTAAAACAAATATGTGCTGGGAGGAATTCGTCTGCGGCGTTAATCTGTTGGAGTCGCTTTAATGAAACTTGCAAACTAGCAGTACCCGACATTAAAGTAAACAGTCAGAATATACCAGATCCTATTGCTCAGGTTCAGATCACACACACGTAAGTGAAAGTATCGCACGTGTTGTGCGTAATCTTTCTGGAAAATTGCCGGGTGTCGATGGAGCAGATATCCAGCGAGATACGCCGCGCCGCGGCTAATCGTACTGCAGGCGAGTTTTGTACCTAAATTCAAAGTGGTTCACATTCAGTGGGTTTTAAAAACATCAAAGTGTCTACTATGAGGAAGAAAGAAAAAAAATCGAGGCTGTTTTTAATCACAGCTGCTGTTGCAACATCACAGACCGCAAAGTAGCTCAGTGCTAAAACGGAAGAAAAAGGCGACACTGCACAAACATGCACATAAACTGTACATCTCACAAATTAGCTACTTACAAATGTCATTAGAAAAAGCAAGATTTACAGTTTCTTCGGCTTCAGCAATGGTGAGAAAGCCACAGAGTATAATGCAACACAGAACAATGGCTCCAACACATAAATACTGCAATGTTTTGTCCGGGCTTTAAACCGTTTATGAAGGCACGCGGCAGTTCATTGTTTGATTATGCCTCAATGACCAGAAGCCATTTGTGTGGCAAAATGCTATTAATATGCTTATGAAGGGCCGAAAGGGATCAACTTAAATAATACCCCCCAAAACTAATATATTCTGCATCTTTGAAGTGTGCCAGCTATACAGAGCCGGTTAGATAAGGATTTCTCCAAGTCCAGCACAAAGTCTTTCCAATGCCCGTGTTGTTGCTTCAACTCAAAACACGTCAGAGAATAAAATTTCTGTCTTTACACTTCTACTAAAAAGAAAAACAAAAGAGTGTCACATCTAAAAAGATGTATTTGATTTGACAGCTCAGGCTGCTTTTAGAAACAATGGCAGCACCAATCCAAGCAGTCTTTAAAATGTATTCAATCCAAGGAGGGATGAATCATCCTATGTGATTTTGTTGCCATGCAAGGTGCCCGCACAACATTTGGGGCACTGTGGCTTCAGTGTCTTGCTCATCAACAAGGCGAGACGGGGAGTTCAACGACCAACCTTTGAAATGGAAGACAAAAAGCTGAAACCGACGCAAAAGTGGGATTTTCTCGTCGAAATGAAGCAAATTCTCCCTTCCCAAAAGAGTTTAATTTTGGAGGACTGTGATACTCAACACTTGCTCGTCTTATGACCACTTGCAAATGATCCTGTCAATGCTGACCTTTGAGAGAATGGACTGTCCTGCTGCAGCGCGTTAGCCGCGTCTCAGCACACTATAACACAGCGCGACTCCACTGAATGAGATTTGATGGCAGTCTGAGTTTTCCTGAGCATCTTCTAGTTTCCACTGACTAATCCATAGTCAATGACAATGGCTGCTATGGCGCAGCTAACATGCAGTCATAATGTCACCAAGTCTCAAGGATGCATGAATGAATTTTGCAACAGATTCAGTGCTTCTAGTCACCAATGGCTTAGTGCAATACCAATAGAGGATGGACAGGATTGTGTTACATGCAAACAAACGTATTAATTCAGGCTTTAAAAGAAAGGGAAGACCAACAAGCTGAAAGCTGAGGCAGCATATGCCAGGATGCAACACATGCTCCAGACGAAGAATATATGTCAAACCCTTTGAATAAGCCACTTTGGTGCCATCTGGTCATGGCTGCAGCTCTCATCACGGCGTCAAGTCGGAAAAACCCCTTCTCCATCTTTTCCGTGCGCCGGCATCAGTTCCTCCTCGTTGGTTGGCAGATGGACTGGGCCCTCGCCATGCTAAGCACGCACAGTCATGCAGACACACCTTTCTCGCGGACCCACAACAAAACGTCTTGCGTCGCTCGGATACGGCGCGATCTCGGGGTGCCTACATCCACGCGCCAACCGCAAGTGCTACGTCTTTGGAATACGGACAGATTTCTAGCAGAGGGTAATGAGTTCATCACGCCACCGTGGCAGCTTATTGGAACGCCTGTCAAATCTCAATCCATTTGCGGTGACAAACCCCCAACATATGCACACACACTCATGGAGGAATGTGCGCCAACACATGCACACTCGCACACCCTTTTTTTTCCCCTGTATTTATCAAGCATATCATTTGTGAGAAGTATCATATGAGAGGAAGTCTGGCAGCCTGATTCATGACCAGAGATTCATGGGGATCGTTTTAGTAGACAGCTACGGGTTAGATCCCCCTCCACCCGAGCTACACACACGCACCCAAGAGATGCAAGGCGCACATCTCTGAGCAGACCATCAGTGGTTGTAAAACAGTAGAGTCGTAATGTTCCCCAGCCTTGGGGGCTTATTAGGAGGCATAAAAGCTGCATGCTACCTTCATTCATATTCTCCATAAACACCCTGCCACATCGCTGCTTTTCTCCCCCCTCCCTTTACTGCTTTCCAACTCTGGGCAGTTGGAAAATATAAGCCTCTGTGCCACTATTTTGTGCTGCATGATTGATTTGCAAAATAGGCCTGTACTGGAAATGTATCTGAATAAGGCAAGGATTTGCCTCTGTGTGTAAGTGCAAATTGCAGTGTCAGATCTCCGCGTGGATGTTGTTTGTCAGGCGTAAACTCAGCATGGCGGCAATTTTTATTCCTCTCTTTACACCGATGTCTGTATAATCTGCAGAAATAGGAGCTGTCGTTGATTATAGTCGAGGAGAGAGGAAGGAGCGGGCAAACTGACATTTCCAACTTGGGAAAATTCTGGGAAATAAAGCAAAGGGTGGGAAAAAAAAAAAAAAAAAAAAAAAAAAAGAATGAAAACATTATAGAAAAAACAAACCAAATATTGCACTGACAGGTCTCTCTGGTATTGTAACTGACTGTCGACGAAGCAGCTGGTGTTGTGATAATTGATTCATTTCTGTTTGTTCAATCTGTGTCAATGCCATCCTTTCATATAGGAGAATAATTTTACTGGAACAAAAAACAAAACAACATCACAACGCATGAATTAAAATATAGCGTATTTGCTTTTTTTTTTATCTCGTCAAGTTTTTGAAGGCCAACTGTGAAGAGACCCGGAATTTAAAAAAAGAAGTAAAAAGACTTTGTCGACTGAAGGTGATTAGTAGTCAAGGCTTTGTCGTTAATAAAGTTTCTGAAAGTAAACAAGGAGTCACGACGGGCCCGTCGAGTCTAAATCTCCCTCCCTTTGAACTCCGCCAGCCCTCGGTCACAGTTGCAGAGGTCGGCAGGGGAAGGTCGGGTCGGCGGAAGCGACTGGGTTGATGTCCTGGTTCAGTAAATAATTCACTTTGCTTGGTTGGCTGCAGGTCTGAGCCTGCATCGTGTGCCGCTAATCAGGTCTGGTATTAATTCATGGTTTACTGCCGTGGTCATGATGTTATCTGGCATCTTAGGACAGAGAAAATGCGATTGTATTGTGGGACAGCAAGATAAGGGGGCCCATTCAGAGGAGTTTAATCCCCCCCCCCCACCCCCTTCTCCCCTCTTAGTCGGAGGTATCTGGTGGGGCCTGGATAGCTCCTAAGCAGACTTGGTGTGATGCTGCGAGGCATTGTGAGCTGCGGTGACCTGGTATTTATGCCTTTGCACTGTTGGTACACAATTACGTGTTGACATTCTAAGTAAGGGACTTGATACTGCGTCGGCTCCTCGTTGAGGGAAATGTCAGGTTGACAATGCAGGTGAAGACAAACAGCTGGAAACATACAATAAATCCACTGTTCTGTTTCGAAATTTGAAGATTTAACCCTCCTGTTGTCTTCATCTATCAGCAGCAGCAATGCTTTTCCCGGATTATTTTGACCCGGTCCATGTTTAATCATCCGATAGTTGTCAGAAACCAAAGATATACAAACAAGCATTGTGTATTTGTGGGTGTTTGTATTTTGTATTGTATTTGTGTGTATTTGTATGTGTCTGTGTGTTTGTGTATGTCTATGTGTTTCTGTGTCTATGTCTGTGTGTGTGTGATGAAAGTGAAACATGTCTTACAGTTGCAAAGAAAGAAACAGTAAGCCATATCTGACACCATTTTACATCCATGTGTGACTGGTAGGTCAAATTGACCCAAACAGTATCTATGTGATATAAACATGTAGGGGGGATTCGCAGATATGTTAGATGAACAATTTTCAAATCATCGGTTGACTACACTAACTAAGGCAAGCAGAAGAAATTTCATACTAAAAAAATACTTTTAATTGTAATTTTATAGACCTTGAAAATCTAACTCCGGCGTGCAGCAGCACGAGACTGGCGTCCTGACTAACGACATTAGACTTGCTGCCTGCTTAATTAATTGGATGCCTGGTCGCTCCATTTGTTCCCGGTGCCAGCTTTCCAATATATCTTTATGTAACGGCTCTGCATGGAAACCCTGGAGACGGCGGCATGTGCGCGAGGGGTAATCCATCAGTAAGTAACAGCAACTGTGTGTGTGTGTGTGTGTGTGTGTGTGTGTGTGTGTGTGTGTGTGTGTGGGGGGGGGGGGGGGGGGGGGGGGGGGG
>JAUESE010000067.1:5218354-5242115 GCA_032274725.1 Malacoctenus triangulatus
CCCCCCCCCCCGCCCCGCCCCCCCCCCCCCCCCGCACGGCCTTGTGAAATCAGGGAAAACAGTAATTCAGGGCCAAACAAACAACAGGAGGCTTGTCTAACAGACACGTTTCCAATTAAGCCTCACAAATGTGCAGAAAAAAGATTACATGAGGTGGAAAGATCAGGGAGAACTCACTCAGATGGGCGAAACATTTTGCTTCTTCTTTCGCAGCTTTGGACGAACGTGCGAGATCATATATATCACACCTCTGTGTGTTCATGAGCTAAATATAAAGGGAAGGAAGGAGGACTCCGAAGTCTGGCGGAGCTGAACTTTATGGTTAACTTCACCTTCCTCCCCGGAGCCGCTCGCTGCGCCCTATCAGCTGCGCCGCGCGCGCATGTGGGCATGGTGCCACTCTCCAATCAGCGCTGATTGAGTCCAGGTGCGAGTTTGTCCTTCCAAGTGAATCGATACCAATTCAGCCACCAAATTTGTTCGCGCCCGCGGCGGATACTTCCGACTTACAGTCGGCTGCGTTTTAGATCAAAAAACGGAGGGGGGAGGGTGTCGGGTTCCCGGCGCAGACGCGACGCGCCATGCTCGCATAACCGGGCGGCACACCGAGAGTCCCGCGTTGTCCTTTCAGCGGGGAGATGTTCGTTCCCGTTGTCCTTGTATCATGTGGCAGGATTCAATACAGAGTGTGCCTGGGCGCATCAGTGTCGCCCAGAAACAATGTTGCATGCGCCTGGGCTTTGCGTGATTGTGATTTTGAAGCGTATGCGCACAAAAATAGCCCAGGAAAAAAAACAAAACAAACATCTAGGTGCGTCTTTATTGTTACATCTAAACAAATCACAAGACAAACTGCTTACAGTACCAGTTTTGACCATGTATTGCCACCACTGGCACATGCATTATGGCCGCAGACAGCTCAGATAGCAGCACTTAGTTCGAAACAATTGCTCCTCATCCGGCTTGTCACATTTAAAAATAAGCATTCATGAACTGTGAAGACTTCCCACAAACTTCCCTTTGTCCTACAACTTATTGCCCTGTCTCTGTTTAACAAGAAGCAGGCGTGCTTGAATGGAAGAATGGTTCTGTCCTTCACACTGTCTGATTTGCTTAGGAAAGGCGCTCACGTCTAATACTAATCTGAACGACAGCAGTGGAAATCTTGGCTCGGTTTCAGAGGCTAGATTGGGCCTGGCCCAATGACCTTCTCTGGGAGAACATGGAAAGTTTGCCGGCTCAATATGTCGCAGGCAGCGTGAGCTTAGAAAGAGAACAAGAAAGGAGTGATTAAATGGGTTAGATCCATGGCTGGCTTTGGTAGATGTCAGGAGGAGTGCAGCTCCGCTTGTGCTATGAGATTATCGGAAATTGTATCAAGCTGGAGCGCTCTCATCGTGGATGCATCCAACTTTGCAGAGGACAGAGTCAAAGTTTTTAAAAAAGGACTTTTTAAATTTATGTTCAGAGGTTCCTCTGAGCATCTTTTGGGTGAGTTCTAGTTGGTCAGAAATGATCCATAAAACCAAACGGACCTCGAGATGAAGCCGTCGTTCTGTTCGGCGCCTGACGTGGGATTTTTCCCCTTGAAGGCACCTCGCAGGATAAGATCCTATCCACGGCAAAATCAGCGCCTCTCTGACACAAACAACTGATAATTCACAAATTGGACATTTCTTAAATCATAATTAACAACTGAAGTAAGTTTAAAGCAAATTAGCCTCACAGGAAGTTGAAACAAAGTGTTAAAACGGGGTTAATTGAATTGTAAGCCTTGTCACAGAAGATTACCAAGTCCGAGAAACACTGCTTTAATTGCGTTATTACCACGTGGATTAAGGCGTGGGGTATTTTGCCTGGTAATTATAGCTTGGGATGTCTGTGCATTTTAATGCACTTTAGTCGGGATGATTTGGGCGGAAATATTTTTGGCAGTGTGAACACAGAGGAAAAAAGTTCCACCACGAAATCTATCTGTAATGCTGTGGGATAACTCTGGCATTTCAGCCTTAATGGGGTCCATAAAATAAGGCTTAAAAGGATACGTGGCGATAATGAGTAATTAGTTGGACGGGACGTGGCTTTGATTTGGTGCTATTTATGTTTCAGAAGGGAGAAATCAAAGGAGCTTTCACTGGTTTCAGGTCGTGCGATCATGGTCCTCTGATCCTGACGTGGACGCTTCGACACCCTCCTCCGGTGCTGCAAGTATCGAGTTACAAGTCGCCCAGTCTGAGCCGCGACTGTAGTTTCTGCTGGACTCGCAGCACAAACATGTCAACCCCCATTTCTTGTTGCGACCGTTGTGTTAGTGAAGACCAGGTAAACTGTTTTCGCAGAAAAACAGGACTTTGAATGGAGTGTAAATGTCACCGAAGGTGAAACTGCACTTTGGCCCATCAAACCTCCTCTTTTAATACTCTATCGATCTCCTGCTCCACTTTCTGCAGCCCGTACGTTGGCGAGATTGCACCAGCGGTGGCCGAGCAGCGTCTCGGGCGCGGCCGGGAGATTTGTCCTTTGCCGGTGGATGTCTCCAGACGCGAGGGGGGGGGGATTTGATCACGACGCTCCAATTAGGCAGCGGCGTCCCCACTTTTGCCTCCTTCTCACACTCGTGGGTTCAGCAGCCGGGGAAGCCGGGACGGTTGCAGAATGTCATTAGCCTAATGGACGAGAGCGCGGGATGGCAGGAATGAATGATTGCATTACGGTGCCATTTGCTGCAGACTGTACATTGACATAAATAGTGCAAACAAACAATAACTGTCCATGCGCCCATTCTACTGTATTGTGATGCCTTGCTGTGTGATACATGGGTTCAAGCTGGGGTCTGCGAGAGGGGGGGGGATGCTCTCATGCGCCCTTGTGTCAGAGAGAGTGGGGCGGGTGGGGGCTAAGTAGCTGGGAACTGGATTTAGACACAACTCCCCGATCCACCAGGACCACTCTGCAAAAAAAATACAAGGAGCAGATAAGAGAGAGAGAGAAGAGGGGGGTGGGGGGGTGGGGGGGTGGAGGAGGAGAAGAGAGCACTCAGCTTTTCTCTCTTTCTTAGCCATCTTGTAAAGAATGCTTGAATGGAGCCATTATGAGACCCAGATCCAACTAGTACGGAACAGTTTAAATAACAAGAATAAAAAAGTAGATAGCTAGCGTCGGATTTTTCTAAAGGAAGCCGTCCTCCAATGAGGGACTGGAGCCCCATGAGTGGTTGTAAAGTTAAGTTAAGGATAAGAGCAAGTCTGAAAGAAAAAAGGAAATCATGTAAATTAGACAGTATTTGTGTTTGTGTTCTGGTATTTTAATGATCTATCTACATCTGGGGCCTCGTCCACACGGAGGGGAAAATGTCTTGTTTTTTTTCCCCTGTAAACAGCATCAAATCAGGGGGAAAAAAACGCTGTTCACACGAGAACACTGAGAGGACTGTAGCTCAAAAGTTGCGCTGTCGTGTTCCGCAAAACAGGAGAGGAGGATATCGAATTGAGCCAAACTAGTCGCAGCCAATCAGAGTGCAGGGTGAGGGTCTGGCAGTGCTGCGACGTCATCGTTTCAGTGTTGCCAGATCTGTCTTCGACAGGACACATTCAGGGTCGAAATTTACTTTGCGAGTACTTTGACACATCCTGAATCTTTGAAGCAAATCACAACTCCGACTAAAACACCCACAGATCTACAAAGTAAAAGTATCTCCCGCCCACTGACTCACACTGAGTCCTAAGATGCTCTGGAACGCAGATCTCGAGCTGTGCTCACTTTGCACCTCGTGGTTCTGTTAATCCGCCCTGCAACAGACTGTAAACGACCTATTTGTATGAAGGAAATAAGCATATTTGATTTGTCAGTATTTTGAATGAAGCCATTAAGTAGTGAAGTCATGGAAATTATGCTAATTGTTATTGATGCTATTCCATGATTGCCAAATAATTACCGATGATATGCTGCTCACATCATCACATTTACATGCTGCTCTCTACATCGGCTCGTTAGCGGCGGCGCCGCGATGCCGGGACGATCAAGATCCACTCGCCGCCACCTGCACACTTGGGCGTCGCGGGAGCACGGAGGGGGGGGAGGGAAGCAGTATCCGCAGGGCGCCGTCGCAAGTTTTTTGGCGCCACCGCGGCCTTGTCACGTCTCGTCAGTCCCTCGCCGTCCCCGCCGTCGGCTTTTTATTTATTTATTTCGCGGTCAGGTGATGGCGCGGTGAAAAAAAAAAAGCCCCTAACGCTCTCTGTCAGCCGGCTGTCCCCGCGGTCACAGAGGAGAGATTCATCTTTTCTGCTGACGTCCCCCCCTCCGCGCGGGCGCAGACTTGCCCGCCCCAGCGTTCTTAAAGGCCTGCCGTGGCCCGCGGGCGGCGCGCGAGGGGGCAGGTGGACGCCGCGCGGCGCCACCGGCGAGGCATCAAAAAACGCCGGGTCTCCGAGCGATCGCTTCCTCGCTGGAACCGGCTCCTCTGCTAATCCATCAACAAAATCTATATGAATACCCACTCATCATTACAGTCACTTAAACACTGGTTTCCCTTTTTTGTTTTTCTAATTAATACGCCACGTCTTGGGCACACTCGAGGTAATTAACATTGTTTTTTGCCAGCAACACACACCAGATGGTGATTGAAAATAGAGGGATGAGTCGCTCAATCAACCACCATTTGTCTGTAGCCATTAATTATCTAGCGAAGAATACATTCAGTCCCCAAAGTTGATAGTTTGGGGGGAAGAAGAATACTGTCCTTCTGTTCCTCATTACTCTTTAACAGCAAAAACTGCTGAAACTAGAACGCCGGATAGGGAGATTGCGATTTTAATAGCGTCGTCATTATCGTCTCCCATAAGGTGGCATACGATGGAGAGCTCGTCGGGGAGGCAAAAAAAAAAAAAATGGTGCAAGGAGAAAAAGACGCGTTTCAATAATTGAAAGCCGAGCAGCATCTTGTGGTTCTCCGTGGTTAGATTCATCAAGGACTACTTTCAGGAATCAAAGGAACCAACCCAGTCCTGTTCGGGACGACGGGTTAAAGGGGCGTGAAGATAAAAGGAGGTGCTGTTTCTAATTTGTCCAGAAGCTTGCCAACCAAATCGTGACAATCTCGCATTTGTATCAAGGCCACAGCACGAGGGTGAGTGTGTGAAAAAAGTTAAAGTAATAATACTTCTTTATCCTTTATTGCAGGAACTGAATAGAAGCAGATTTTTGTCATTCACTTCTACCAAAGTTATCTGACAATTATTTATCTACAGGTTATGTATGTTAGTGTTGTTTCCCAGCTTGGTCACATCAGACTTGGCATCTGAATTTGAATGGGTTTTGATGCCCTTCGGTCTACAAAGAGCTGCGGGATCTGTTTTTGTTTTTGTGATGATCCAATCAGAGTCACCGGGTCACATGACCGCCGGCCGGAGCGCACCACAGGCCATGTGACTGAACCGATCCCAGTTCCGAAAAAAACACGCGCTCCGGGAACTGCAACCGCAGCCTCCTGTGACGTTTCAGCAGAGCACCTCCCTCCCCCCTCTCAGCTTGGTCCGAGTCTGGTCCGTTTTGCTTCACTGTGACAGCACCAACTTCTGCCTGGCAACAGATTAATACCACGCACTCAGCTCATTCTAAATCCTCTGAAAGTTTTAAAAAAAAAAGAGGCGACATGAGGGACAGGGGGGGAAAAGAGGGCAGAGGAGGGACACAGCCAGAGAGGAGAGGAGTTCGGGGGATTGAGCGAACCTTGAAGGGACACGAGAGGCAAGAACTCGGCGACACAGCAGCACATCCTGGCATCTTTGATGTTTTTTTTTGTTTTTTTTTGTCTTTGCCAGCAGCTCTCTAATCCCGTGTCTTTGGCACACTTTAATCTTGTTGTTATTCTCTCTGCCAGCCTTTTAGTCAGAGATAATCAGTGTCAGCTAACTTTAATTATTGTGATAGAATCTGTGATAAATGTTGTTATTTCAATGTCACTTGTTGTGTATTCATACAGAGGGAAATTCAGCACCAGGCGGAGAATTTAAAAAGACCTCTTAATAGTAAATTAGCAGTAGGACTGCTCATGTTCCACCCCACAGGCTTTAATTAAGTAGTCTCAGGTAGTCTAATCTTATTATCGAAGGCTGCTTTTCCCACACCCTCGCTTGCTTACATGATACCCAGACAGGCTGAGGAAATAAAAAATAAATAAAAAATTGCACTACATGAACGATATCCTCACAATAAAAAAAAAAACACGCCGAATCATTTCCGCCACATTGCTGGAAACAAAAAAAAAAAAAAAAAAGTCAAGCCATTTTCTGGATTTCAACAGCATCCGACACGGCAGCCGCGACCAGATGCCAAATAAAATACCGAGCTGCACGACTCGGCGGCGGCGGCATCCCAGTGTTTGTCCCACCGAGAGCCCGGCCCCATCAAACCCCATTATCTCAAAGGCTACCACTTACTTCCAACTGGAGCAGAGATAGCTGCTTATCTCCTGGTTAATAATAAAAAAAGACACATAACAGATAAAAAAAAAAAAAAGGGAAAAAAAAAGAGCCGTCCTATCGTGATGGAAAGAGAGAGGTGGGGGGGGGGGGGGAGGACGAGGGAGGAAAAAGGCCAACAGGGAGCAGAGAGATTTCCAGGGACAGTTTCATTCTGTGGAAAGGGCAAGCAGAAGGAGACCTCCCGCTGTAATGCGGCAGCCGAGCCAAAATGAAAGCCCGCCGCTCTCTTCTCCGGGGCTAAACAGCGGCCTTAATAAAAAACACAATCAGACCCCCAACCTTAAAGTTTAATGCACATTCTTCCCATATTTCTCTTTGCAGCGGTGGAAAAAGGACATAGTGGAAGCTCCTGGTGTGATCCCGGCTCCTAGGCTAGAGACTGTGTGTGCGTGTGCGTGTGTGTGTGTGTGTGTGTGTGGGTGTGCGCGCGCACGTGTGTGTGTGAGTGTGTGTGTGTGTAGGTGTACGTTAAAAAAAGAAGGGGTTGTTATAGTCATAATGAAGCCCCATTGAATATCAAGCACACCATCAACTCGCTATAGCTCTCCATCGTGTTAATGAAATTGTTCCCCCTAACTTTTTAATTAACTTGCATACTGGCGGTGTGGAGTCAAGTTGTGGACACAGACAAAGACTACAGTGTTCTCGCCAAGGTGATGTGAATTTCAAAGAGCGGCGGCGGCGCCGAATAAAGCCCTCCGTTTCTTCGTCGGGAGCGGAACTTGAGAGAAACAGATGTGCCGAGGACGGGCCGGTGTCACTTCTCCTGCATCTGTCAGCTTTCATTCAGCGCTTTGATATATAAGTGATGGAAAGAGAGGAGGATAGGGGCGGGGGGGGCTGACGGGGTGGGGTGGAGGAGTGGGATTCTGCATTTTCAGCTATTGTTTTTTCGGAACTTTTTAAAGCTGAAACTGTGAAAAACTTCAAGAAGTTCTGAAAAAAGAGAAGCAGGAATCAGAATCGCTCACCAGCAGGAGAGTGAAAGTGGTGCAACGGCCACTGATTCCAGGTCAACTCCTGGTGGAGGTTGGGGGGGAGGGAGGCATTGGATGAAGGGACATCAACAAGGGGGAGGGAGACAAGTCGGGGAGCCACAAAAACAAAGCAAAGTTGTTCTTTTTTTTGTTTTTTTCAAACACATTTCCCTTTATTGGCATGGTGAGGCTGATGAGAATTGCACATAAAAAATAAAATTCACAAGAAAGTCGTACAATAGGTAGAACCACAAAGGCATTGGTAAGGACTTGGCAGAAGGCAACGTGGAAAGGACACAAACAGGTAACGACCCAGAACGAAACCCCGCCCCCAACCCCCGACTGACTGACTGATACACACACACACTCACTCACTCACACACGCATGCGCACGCACACATCCGGAATCACACACACACCTGCCTACAACTCACACAGACATACATTTGCCGATAAACATATTGTCCTTCCAAAAGAAAACATGATTACCCAACAAACGTTTAAGCAGTGGCAAAGTCCTCAGTAGGTCATATTATTAAAAAGTCCGCCACAGTTGAAATTTGAACCAGAAGGTGTTATAATATATTGCTACTCTAGGCAATTTACAAAGCATTTTTTTTTTCATTATTACAATGATTAAAGCCACATCTATCAAATGGGACACGACACCATTACCCAATGCTATACAGACAGGAAAAAAGTAAAAACATCGTCTCCAACACAGGTAAAGGCCTTTTTTTTTTGTCTTTTTCCAATCCATCCAACGACCAATTTTTGCCTCTTTGCATCATAAAAATTAGCCGTTTCTTGTCTCCACAGTCAAACTCCATGAAAGGAAGCCTGTGATCAGCAAAGCTTTTGTACAAAAGATTTTTTTTTTTCCTTTTTTTTTTTTTGTTCCTTCCTGTGATGGAGGCCGCTTCTCTCATTACTTGGCTCACGCTGGAAACGGGATATTAATTGAACCAGAAACCGCAAGGTTACCTTTTATGTCATGTCGGCGGCGGCGCTGCGATATCTGGACGGTGTGAGCGGGGTTTGGAGGGGGGGGGAGTGGTGGTGGTGGTGGTTGGGGGGGGTGGTGGTGATGGAAAGTGGCATGCGATACGTCGTGGAGGAGTTTTCCTGGAGGCTTATAGGATGTCATTTAAAAATCTGCCAAGTTAAGACAGCTGAGAGGCAAGAGATCCAGAGGGGTGCACACGGTCGTCTCTGGAATAGCCATGCACTACACAACAAACAGTTTCAACTCGACATTTTTATTTTTTTTAGCTTTTGCTTTTTTTTTCTTTTTTTGTTTCCCTAAAACACGCTGAGGGGGGGGCGGGGCGAGGGAGCCGGACACGTTTTTGCACAGATGTCACAAGGTAATGCGTGCAGCACGATCACAGAGACTCAGTTTACATCTGAAAGGGAGGAGCGGGCCGACGGCAGGAGGGGGGTGGTGAGCGAGGGGGGGGGGGGCATTCAAGTCTTTTACGGCGCGGGGTCGTGTCATGGAGATGAGATGCCAAGATACTGGAATGGAGTCATCCTAGCAACCAGCGACTGGGTAATGGGTCAAGTCCAAAAATCACACAACAATAGGAGCTAAAATACAACTCTGAAAAATAATTTATTGCTTTTTATATAGTTTTTTTTTCTCCTTTCATTTATATTATCATTATTCTTGTTAATCATCTTGTAATTATTGTGAATAATATTAGTAGTATATATATATTTTGTACATCAAATACAAGATCTTTAAAAAATTCAGGAAAAGGAAATTGTAAACTTTTGTTTGGCATTCACATAATCAAGCGTGAGTGGAGCGATGACGACAGGTCGTGTTGACAGTGGTACAACGGCAAAAAAAAAAAAAAAAAAGATTCCTGCAAAATCATTTTATTGCTTCATGTTCTGCTTCAATATGGAGGGGAAAGGAAGAAGTGTTGCTGCAGGTGTGACCGAGTGGGGACGAATTAGGACAAGGATGGGGGGGGTAAGAAAAATTAAAGAGAGGGGCTGACCGCTGGACTGATTCCATAGATGGTTCTGATTGTTTCGGAAAGGCATAGAAGGTAATAGCATCCCCCACCAAACCATTTATTGTACACCCTGTCTAGTGATTTTCGAGTTAAATAACATAAATCGAAGGACACGACATAAATAGCGAATAGATTTCATGAGGTACGCCATGTGAGATGGAGCACATAAATATTTGCTGATTCGGATATTTAAATAAATAGATAAATATGCGTTGGTTGTGATTGAAGAGAATCAAATGCAGTTTTTTTTCCTCTCTCTGACAGTAATCAAACAAGAACCATATAAAGCAATAAAATCAGAAAAAAAGTCCGATATATATCCATGTTTCGACATGGATATATATACTGATTGCTTTAGAAATAATTATCAAAAAATGGGGTAACTTTTTTTTACAATCATGAAAAACACGTTAAAAATGCATTGTACACTGGTTGTTTAAGCAAAAAACACTGATTGAGAAACTTTATAAACAGAGAAAACTATACATGGTGGACAGTTTTTCTCCCCTCCCCCCGCACCCGAAAAATAACTTAAAAAAAGACATTTGTTCACATGCTCCCTCAAAATGAGCAATCGGACACATCTTTTTTTTTTCTCCTTTTTTACAATCATAGCATGTCTTCTAAACATCATGTAGATGTACAATATGCTTTACAGTATTGTAATTACTACTGATCGACATTCTGAATTAAGAAATTTTCTCCGCATTTTAAAAAAGGCTGCGTTTTACAGTGCATAGCTGTAACAAATAAAGAACTTTGATATGTACACAAAATAAAAAATATTCCTTTTTTATAGTATTTGTAAATACACGGCTACATTTCTCCTTCAAATGTAGACGACGATGTTACCTTGGGAAGTTTTTTATCTTCAAGATACGGTTCCCTATACTCTTGTTTGTAATGTAACACCAGATCCAAACACCAGATTAAAAAGAAAAAAGAAAAAAAAATCAACAGCAAAAAAAAACAAAAAAAAAAACTGTCTGAACAAGCTGCATGTTTTCAGCCTCAAAGAGTTATGGGCATTGTAGTGCTTGGAGACCCCAAACAAAAAATAAAATCATGAAGGGTTTTTTTTTTTCTTTTCTTTTCTTCCTCTTCCTTCACCGATGGTTGTACAGCAGTAGTAGAGTGCACCGAACCTGTGCACCAGATTCTGAGGGTTCACTGGCTTTCCCAGAATGTCTCTTCCCAGCTCTTCAGCAGCTATGTTCATGTAAACTTCATTTTTGATATATTCATTTATATTGATATAGGTCTATAGACTTATTCTTATATACTCTATGACAAGAGTGTAAAAACTTGCGGTAGTCTCGTCGTCGGAGGGGCGAGAAACAACAGTGAGGTATCGGGAGTCCCTCGGTGTGACCGACTGCGGGTGCCACGGAAACCGGTTACCTTCTCAGGCTGCGCTGGGCCTCCCTCAGCAAGCTGTCAAAATCCAAGGAGTCATACTTGCTTTTCGTGGAGGCCGGATCAAAGTCGTCCGAATGGGAGTCTGAAAGAGGCGATAACAGGGAGGATCGGAGGGGGAGGGAGGAGAAGAGGGGAGGGGGGGGGGGTTAGCGTTGGAGGAGCTCGCGACGATATTCTGACTGTACATCATTATTGCTCGGCCGTGTGTGGCGTCGGTGTTAATCGGAGGGTTTCCGTGCTGTTAACCTTGAAAGTTTACGGAGCCGCGTCTTCCGGAAGTGCAACGTTGCCAAATATTCATCATGAATATCGTGGAAAATACTTGGAGATCACAAAAGGGGCCGTGCAGCCATTAATGAACACAAAAGCTTTCAATCATTCCAGAACTCTCTCTCTTTTTCTTTGTATTTTCCATATGCTTCCCACGAGTTTCGGTTCGGTTAATCAGTTCCAAGGTGGTCTCAGTGTCCCAGGACGTATGGGGACCCTGCTCCGAGTTAATGCTCAACCCGACTTCCACCCTGAGTCAGACCTAAAGGTAAAGTTTTACGAGGTGTTTCATGCGACTCCGTCTCATGGCTGCCTGCAATAAACAGCTGAAGGATGTCTCAATCTGTGACCACGCGTCCCAACCTGGCAAAGCATTCAAGCGAGCAAGCGAGAGAATAATGTCCCCCCCCACTTTTTTTTCTCCTCGCCCCTACACCGAGGCAACAAGCCTGTCCGTCTCTCCAATGTCCTGTTTTTTTCCCGATCAACCCGATAATACATAAAGAGCATCTTATCTGTGTCGACAGACAGCTTCACAAATGGGGCCCCCAAAGGGCCCAGCAAGCACACTCCAAGAGCTTTGAGAAATGGGAATGACCGCGGCAGCTAAGAGACGGCGCTTGTGATCTAATGCAGTGGCCGAGGGCTGGATTGTGTCACGCTGCACACCTTGAGGGATGAAAAATACCCAGGTGCTCTACTTAAAACTAATGGAAAGTGTCTCGGAAAGAAAGGGAAAAAAAAAAAAAGAGAGAAAAGAGTCAGAGATAGGAAGAGGTTTGGATACGACACTATTAAAAGATTTCCACCTGCCTCTCCATCTCTTCATCCCGCGCTATCAATATGGGGGGGCGACCAAAATAGCCGGTTGCTGACAAAGAGGCGGTCGAAACGAGGCCTTTCCATTTCAGTCGACTGATTAGTCAATCTGGGTTTAATGTGTATCCTCAAGGCTTCAGGATTAGCAACTGTCTCTCCGTGTGTGTCATGCGCTGAGAGCTCCAAACACGCGTGATTTTAGATTGCATAGTAACCGCTTCATTTACTGGGAAAAGTGCTCTTTTTCTCTCCCGGGCGACCCCTTGACCCCCCCGGTGGAGTGGAGCATTTTACATTTCTGACCTCAGTCAATACCCATCTTCCATGTCATCTCGGAGTGGAAGCGATGCTCCTTTGTGGCTGAGCTGTATTTAACATAATGTGGCGGATCTCGCTTAAGTTTGAATACCGGGCGACCGGGATTGTCTTCACGATTGAGCAGCCAAACAACGGGAGAAGAATTGAGAACACTCTCCTCCTCCATATGTCAAAAGTGGGGCATCGTGGCAGAAAGAAAAAGCCTTGATATCACTGATAACCTGCATTATTAATCAAATGCGTCATTCAACCTTCCACTGTCTCCATCCCTGAGTGCGATTGCTGTTTGCGATTCCTCCGTCGGACCCGATATAGAAAGGCTGCGCGCTCACAACCGAGACGCTCGACTGCAGTCTCCACGAGGTAGCCTGGCGAGCTCCGGAGAGCCGGCCCCTCCCTCCGCGCCAATGACCGGCCCCGAACGTGCCACGCCGAGGCTCTACCTTGTTTCGGCAGGCTCAACAGCTGGCAACAGATGGGCTCGCTCCAGAGGGAGGAGGAGGAGGAGGAGGAGGGGGGGGTTGCAGGGACTTAACCTTGCTCCCACCTTCCTCCTCTCCACCGTCTCCTCTCTCTCCTCTCCACGACGGCGTCTCTATTCCTGCCTCTTCTTATTCATGCTCTTAAAGGGATTCCCACGCCCACGCCTCTCTCTCTCTCCACGAACACGCCACGAACACAGCTGCCGCACATGCTTTTAAGGGCTATCTGCCTCCCTCTGATGCCTTGCTTTTCATATCAACAAAGTAGAGACGCGCATCCCCGAGTCTCCGGGAGTAATGGAGCCCGCTTCATTTTTCTTCTTAAGATGCGGCGGCGACTCGCGGGGAGGGGGGGGCGGCGCTTTATTCCCGGCGTGCTCACAACCCGACCTCTGAACTCCGTTCACCCTCTCGAGCCCGGCGGACACGTTCAAGGCCGTAGGAATTGTTATCAGCCCCCGAGATGGGAATGTTTTGATCTGGTAGCGCCACTCTAGGCTTCCCTCCACCCCCCCCCCTTCATTGTTGTTCCTTCTCTTTTCACTGACAGTCCCCCTAGCCACTCAAATATACCGCATGACTGCGGGGGGCTGATGGAGCGAACAACAACAACAACAACAAAAACCTGCACTTACCCAAGTCTGTGTAATGTGATTTGCAGAACTGCTTTTGTCCGCCGAAGCACAGCTCGAACTGGGGCTCGTTTGACCTGCGTAAGGTGTGTCCGTTCTCAAGGGCGGCGAAGGCGTCACAAGTGTAGCGGTACGTGATGAAGCCAAAATTGTCCCTGGTCAGGAATAGAAAATGATACGTCAGAGTGTTGCTGTGGGGCAACAATTACTGAACAGGGGGCCTTGTCTGAGATGACGATCATGCTATTTATATGCAAAAGAGAATCAATAAAGGTGTATCTTTGGGGCTGCGCGGGCCTGGAAGTGGATGAATCAGGGGACACTTTGGCACTGAAAATCTTTTTTTTACCCGCTGTTACTTAAAGTTGAGCAGCAGGGGCGGAGCTTCAAGGAGCATCCATATGTAGTAGAGACTCAACAGCGAGTTGCAGAAACAAACACACTAACTGGACAAGTTAAAATATCGACTACCGAGTGTTACTTTTCTGTGGTCCTCCAGGTTTGACCGCCAGTGGCCCCCCCTTGAAATATTCTCTGGATCCACCCCTGGTTTGCACTTTCATCAGGAGACGCTTGTACAGTCTCCCTTCGCCCCCCCCCCAGACCCCCATTCAGGTGCACGGAAAGTCCTTGGGCCTTACCCGTCATCCCTCAAGTTCACTGCGCATTCTTCGATTTCGCCAAAGACTTCAAAGCGGCGCTTCAACTCTGTCCGAGTGCAGTCGGACCTCAGTCGCCCCACGTACACCACCCGTCTCTCCTCCTGCTCGTTAAAAGAAAAGACAGAGCGGACGAAAAGAGATTAAAAGGGGGAGTTGTGTGTGTGTGCGTACGTGTGTGTGTTTTTCCCCTTTCCCCTCTCTTTCACAGAGCTCTAATGAATTGGTCTTGATCACTCCTGTGGATACCACGGCTGACTTTGGGCCCCCGCTTTTGTCCCTCTCCTCCGTCTGTCTGTTGTGTTCCTCTGTGATTGGTTCGGCTCGCTCCCCCTTATCTGATTGAGTTGCCGTTTGGAAGCGCCTTCAATCTGCCTCGCCGCTACAATTCCTCTTTCTCTCCGCAACTCATCAACCGGAAGGCAGGGTGATTTTTATCAAATGATGCCATGTCTTAAGTTTGGGGCTTTGCTTCCTCTTTTTTCTTTCTTTTTTTTTTTTTTTTCGGGTGAAGTCTAAAAATAAAGCGGCGGGGGTGACTCAGCTATCCATCACGGGAGCATGTTTCTTTCTTCGCGGCTCAGGAGTCCAGCTCACAGCCAACTTGGCATGGCTTGTTCAACGAGAGGTCTGCGAGGGCTTTAAGGATATTCATATCCAAAGGAGAGGGAGCATTAAAGGCAGCAGAAATGAGCCACGGGGCAGAAAAAACATGGATTTCCTTGAACCTCAGAGGACACGGGGGGTCATAGTGGAATAATTTAGGGCCGCGATACACTGAGCCGCAATTATAGCTTTAGAATGCTTTAATTGCTGCAGCTCTTCGTATATTACAGCTGTGGCCTCGGGCGATGGTGTATCCCGACTATTATTTATTTATTCATTCATTTACTTGCCATGACAGTGGCATGTCCACCGAGGCCTGTTGAAACCCTGCGAGCTGTCTCGAGGGCAGCAGTAACACGTATGTAAATCAGTTGCCTGGCCCTCGACTCAAAGTTCACCTTTGCCCGTCTGATTCCGAGCTAGAAAAAAAAATACAGCCTAACTACAGATGACTGTTTTTAATGCCTTCTCCTCCTGCTTTCTTTAATGCTTACGTTAGAGACCAAAAAAAAAAAAAAGTGTTTGCTGAATTCGGGTTTTACTTGCTGACAATTGATAAATAGGTGGTCTTTTTCTTGATGGCACCCCGAGGGCTCGCTTGTTTGTGCGTGTGTGGGTGGATGTGACTGAGAGAATGAGGCGAAAACGGAGCGACGGACGGGCCGACAGACGCACGCGGAGAGACGCTCTGCGCGTTTCCCCCCGGCCTCCCAAACCCTCCCCCCCCCCTTGTTTGACAGCTTTGAGCCGCGCCGCTCGTAATTGTTTGTCTCTCCGTCTCCGGCAAATGTATGCACGCCGAGCCACGTCTGCATAACTGCATCATTTAATGTGTGCTTTATCAACGGGTGGTAGCGGCGTTGCCCTGCTGGAAACCTGAGTAATTTCACACTGAGACAAGGAGAGAGGAGATAAGAAAGCAATGCGATATTCACTGAATCCCACTGAATTTTGAAACAGATAGCAGAAGGAGGAGGAGGAGGAGGAGGAAGGAGGGGGGTGTCTTAACGGCATCAGTGGCCATTTCTTTCTCCTCTTTTTTTTTTTTTTTGTCAAATCCTTTTCCTCTTCTCGCTCTCCTAGTTTCTGTTTTCCACTATTTTAACATTTTACCCCTGTGGTGTGATTAATAAGAGTCGACAGTGTTTCCAGACGGCTGAGATGTTAAAAATACACAACCCAGAGATAAAGAGGAAGGGCCTGTCGCCTGAATCATTCAGGAACTCACTTTGTATGTATTCTTTGGGCGTAGAAACACTGTGGCACATGGCGGCACTGGGCTGCTGGAGGCGGTCTCATCCTAAGTAATCTGTGTGTGTGAGTGTGTGTGTGTCTGTGGGAGGATTCTGCGTGTGGTGCCACAGCAGTGATTACATGTTGTCTTTTATCAGCGTCGGCGCAGGAAGACGCAAAGAAGAAGAAATATATTTCTTGAAAAATACACAGCTGTGAAGGGAATGTGATGCGCGGCTGTGACTCACTATCGCTTTTTGCTTCTGCCTCTCTCTCTGCTCGGCCCTCTCGAACTCTCGCTTCTCGTAGTCGCGGCGATACTCCTCCCTCTTCAGCCTCTCGTGCTGGTACTCCTCGTAGCTGTCATACCTGCAAGAGGAAAGATACAGTAACGTCCTCCGTCGTCTCCCGAATTCACATCTTCCCTTTAACGAACAATTAGCCGTATCCTTCGAGGAGTGGTTGTCTGTTTTCCTCACAATTGATGGCTGAGGAGTGGGGGGGGGGAGGGGGGGTGTGGCTGAGATGGACATGTTAATAAGATGTATATCCACCATTGCTATGAGCTCTGGGGGGAGGCCCGCGGGAGTGCCGGCGAGCGGCGCGGTTGGGGAGCCAGGCAGCTGCAACTGTCAGCACAACTTCACATGTCATTACTTTCTGCTTAGTTAGGGCTTCATCAAGAAGGAAAGTGCAACTTTCTCCCCGCGCCCCCCCCCGCCCTCGACCGGCGCGCGACGTGTCCGTTAAGTTTTCGACTGATGAGCGACTCTCGGGCTTGTCGGGTGTCATTAGGCACGTGGGTGCCAAATCAGCTCCGAGCGCTGTGATGGTGTCACTCTCTCTCTCCGCTGTGCCAGTACTTCTCTGCATAAGAGATGTCCCCCCCCTTATCAACACACACACACACACACACACACGCTCACGCTCCTCCTTCTGCAGTGGCTCATGGAAAACTACAGAGGCACAAAGTTGAATAAGTGTCTCCGTACAGCTGGGAGCGTCAGCTCACAAGTGCAGTTCGAATGTGCATCAGTGCGGTTTGGGATTCTTTTGACACTCGTCCGATAAAACATAATCAATTAAACATATTTGCCCTGAATGTTTGTCGCGGAGTCCCCGAGTGGATGAGGCACTGCAGCAGCCTTTGCAGCGGAGAGGGAATCTTAAAGGGAATCACGGAGAAGCCGCAGCGTGCCTGAGCGCTGACAGGAAGTGCCTGCTTTCGCTCGCCTGTCTGGAAGTTGGCCCTTTTTTTTTTTTTTTGTTCCCCGACCATTCCTTTGTGTTCCTATCAGACTATTTGTCCTAACCTGCAAGAATGGGACTGAACCAAGGCTAATAACGCGGAACAAACTGCAAACTGGTTAAATAATTAATTGAAAACAATCACCTTGGCCTGCGGCTGAGAGGAGAGCGAGGCTGAGGGTGGGGGCTCTTGTGAGTCCTGGTACGAAAAGCATCCGCGTTGTGACGAGACCTGAGGGGAAAAACAACATGTTTTTAAGGATTATATTTAGCAACAATAATGCGTGCCGATCATCACATATTTTGTGCAACATACAACCGATTCGGCATGAATGCAATTTTCTAAGTTTGTGAGATTCTTATCGGCTTTTTGTTTTCTTTCAGGATGCAAAGAACATCTGTAAATATCTGACTGTCCACACGTTTGTTCGAGCGATCGTGTCCCGCGCTGTGTTTGAATTGGAAGCTGGACAAACACACTTGGAAAGATTTGGAGTCTTTGCAGTGCAGGACTCATTAAAGTGTCAGAAACTGGGTTAATTCCACATAAAAGCGTAATATATTCCCGCAGCCTCGTCCCAATCTCACCCACTGCCAAAGAACACGTGCATGATTTGCTGCAGAAGTTTTTTTGTGTGTGTGTGTGTTTTTCCACACACCTGAAGTAGCGTATACATGCACCGACTATCTATTTTGTATGAAGAAGTGGTCAATAGTTTAGGCCCCGGTGGCCTGACTGTAGAGCTTGTACCCCTACACTCCTCCGGCTTCTGATGCTTAATTATTGAAGAGCTGCTGAAGAAGGAAGACCTGAATAATGGAAGGAGAGAAGTTTGGGAAGCTCAGCGAAGCAAAGGAATGCCAGTTTGGAGAGATCGAGGATCTTAAGCAGCGAAACTTGAAACGGTGCGAGGAGGTGGGAGGGTGGGTGGGTGGGGGGGGGGTTTTGGGGATTATTTCGCTGAAATTCTGTTTGTCTTTCCGAACATGAAAATATAATGAGCTTCTTGTCCTGTCACTTCCAGACTTCAGTCCCTCTCCGGTGTTTTTTTTTTTTTTTTTTCCGGAGCGCTTGTCAGTGTCGGTGTTTTGATTGAGCGCGCGACAGAAGTGGTCGCTGTATAATTTGCGAGCGAGTTTGGGCGAGGAGTGAAGAACAAGTAGGCCCGGCGCGGAACGGGAGCGGCCGGTCCCGTCGGCTGCTGCCGGAGTAAACTGACCTTTCGGTAATCATGCAAACAAACTGAGTCGCCGCAGTGGGGTCCTGCACTGTGAGGCACTCCTGAACTACAACTGACTAACTCGATTTATTCACATCCCTCTCAGTAGCTACACTTTGTCTCTGTTCTTCTTCTACTCCAAAAAAAAAAAGAAGAGAAAACCACAGAAACCCCCTCGGCTCTGATCAAAGGGAAGCATGGGAAATGTAGTTCTCACAGAGAGCTCTGATGATAGGAGTCTTTTTTGAGAGGGGTTTTGAGACTACATTCCCACAGACTGGATTTGGCTTTCATCTCTGGGGATGTAAAAAGAGGAGGGTTTGCCACTCAGTAAAAACAACAGCTGCCGCTTAAAACAATAGCCCCGGCATCAAACACAAAACGGGAGTGTGCAAAGGGAGTGAGTGGGGGTGGGTGGGGGTGGGGGGTGGGTGGGAGTGTTAGAAAGACATTCAAATAAAGCTCCCCGCGTGGAGATGAAAACGCACACTATTCAAAAGTCCTCTGCCTCTGGCACCTTTCATGTTCTCCCCTTTTTTTTTTTTTTGCGAGCGTGGGTTTCGGGGTCGACCGCGCCGCTCACCCGATCTCTGTCCTCATCACCGGTTCAAATCAAAGTGTCACCCCGGTTTAAAGGAATAAATTTTGCTTCGTCGGAGCGGTTCCGAGCCCCTCCCGGCGCGGGCGGGCGAGCAGGGGGGGGGGGGCCGACGGCTGCGGCTGAAGGCCGGGCTGTGGCCTCTGAGCGGCGCTTCCTCAGATGTGCAGTGTGGCCACGTTACAGATCCTTTCTGCGAGTCACACTGGAAGGAGAGTTAAACGGCCAGCTCTCGTAGCCGATGTTCTGATATTGCTTTAAAAACGAGGCGAGTGGTTCGTTTCGTTTTCCCGGCCTGACAGTGTGAAGTAGGTGCGAACATCAGATCGGTTTAAGACACCGCCGTCTGATGTAAAATTGTGGAGGGGGGGGGAGGGTTTCCGAAGCTTGGCCGCCATCTGACGTGCAGTTCGGACGGATCATAAATTCAGATTAAGTGTCTCCAGGATGTGTCCTGTTTAACACCAGCTCTGACGAGCCATCGGGTGGGTTTTACACTTTAATGCTCGACCCCCTGCCAGCTGCAAGCCCTCTTTAAACTGCAAGCCCGGGGTGCAGCCCAGGTTCAGTCAAACTAAGTATCTGTTACGTGTGTGTGTGTGTGTGTAAAAGAGGGAAAGAGACACTCACCAGGAGGAGGGGCGTCTGTCAGGTGAGCTGGAGAGAGAGCGCCGTCGGTATCGCGAGGAGGAGCTGCGGGAGCCGGAGTGGGAGCGGGAGCGCGAGCGCGAGCCGCTGCTGGCCCAGCAGAAGGGCCTGCCGGGGGACAGCAGGAGGGAGGAGGGCGGGGAGACGGAGCCTCGTGAAGGCGAGCAGCTGGATGGAGGGGAGCAGGACGGGGAGCAGGGGGCGCAGTCAAAAAGTAGGTCCAGGGGGGTGCCCTCCCACGGGTACAGGAAGCGGCTCTCGCGGCCCTCGTCCAGCTCCAGCTCGTCGTGGAAGGGCAGGAAGCCCGGGTGCAGGTAGCTGGAGCCGGGCGGCCTCTGGGAGGACGGGGCCTCTGCTTCGCCCTCCAGGGACGGAGGGGCTGTCGCTTTGTTCGGTTTGCTGCACGGTTCTCGCTCTTGGCCGCCCTGGCTGTAGAGGGCTTTCAACGGGGGGCCAAAGTGCTTGTTGAGTTCTTCTCGGATATCCTGGTCACGCAGGAGCTTCCGGCTGGTGGCGGATGGATGCTGTTGGTCCCTGTCGGCGGTGGAGTCTTGTGGAGGGGGGTGAGTGGCGTGTGTGAGGGGGTGCTCTCCGAACCCCTTGACCCGGCCTGCTTCGTCGCCCGCGGGGACGAAGGTCCCCTGCTTGGCCAAAGGACCGGGGGAGGCCGACGGTGGAGAACGAGTTGACGATGAAGAGGATGGCGGCATGGCAGAGTCCTTACATTCGACATGCCTGTTCTCCGCTTTGCCGGCGCCCGGCATCGGAGCAGCAGTGGCACCTGAGGTGAATGTCATTTCCACGGCTGTAGTCATGGCGACGGCGGCGGTGCCCCCATCTTTCTTAGTGCTAGCTGATGCCTGGCAATAGTCGTGGTCACTGTAGCCGCGGGGCGTGGCCCGCTTGTTGCTGCCAGCGCTGCGGTGCTCCTCAGGGCCGCCCCCCACTGCGTTTCGAGTGACGGAGTAAGGGAGGGCGGTGGACGCTTTGCTCAGCTGGGCGTAAAGCTCAGTCTGTTCGGGACCCTTCCTGGTGGGGCCCCCGCCTGAGGCACCTGGGGCCGGGGCCAGAGCGCCGGGGCCCAACTCACTCAGCCTGGCTCTTTTGCATGTCAAGGCCGAGGAGGAACATGAAGACAACTTGGTTTTGAGAGATGCTTTGAAAGGATTCTCTTGACTGGCTTTGTGTGGGGGCGTGGTAGGTGGTGTCAGACCTGTGCGGAGGGGAGGGAGGAGGGGGGGAGGCAGAGACAGAGGTTGGGTGGAGGCGATAAAAACCAAGAGCAGAATCATAATGCAAAAACCTCCCTCCCCGCTCTGCTATAAAGCCCCCAGTCAGTTTATGGACAGTGGACACAGATACATGCTTGATTAAAATATTCCCTTTCACTTGGCCTAATCCTGATTCCTGTTTTATTGCAATCTTGACAGATTAATGTAATGCTTGATGTAACTTAATATGGCAGTGTTGTAATACGGATGACTTGCCGTTCTTTCTTTTTTTTTTTTCCTATCTGACCTTGAAAAGATCCCTTTTCATGGAAACGTACCACAGAACTCGGCACGGGACGAGTGTAATGCATCTGGCGGAAGGAAGAAAAAAACGGGAGCAAATGTATCACGTCTCCGGCCGCCTCACATGAAACGCCGTCTGATCCGGCAAACTGAAGGCTGAAACCCTCGTTTTTTTTTCCTCCCCCCATCGGTTGGAAAAGAAGAGCGACGCGATGCGCGTTTCAGGATTCCCGTACAGGACTTTTAGGGGTACATGTCAGGGAAGCACTGGTGAATGGGTTGACATTCTTCTCAGATGGCATGCCCCCCCCCTCCACCCCTTCCTCCCCCATCTCTTCCCCTCGCCTCCTACAGATTTACAACCAGACAGATGGCAGTTATATGGGAAGTCCTGAGATGAGCCCACTTTATAGCGTTGTTAATGCACTCACACAAACAGCGGCCACCATTACTCTCATTCTCCCCTTTCCTCATCTTCTCTCAGCCTTTTGTTTTAATCTCTCCCCCTCTTTTTTCCCCATCCTTTGCTGCCGTCTTCTCCCTGATCAGTCCTTCATCTCTCCTTTTTTTCTGTTGATCTGCATCTTTTTCTGTTTCTGTCTCGCGCAGAACAAACGTGCCCACACACCCCGGTGCGCTCGTCGCTAACAGTCTCTCACTGGAGTCAAACTCTGGCACTTTGAAAACACCTACGCTCTCCCTCTCTCCCTCTCTCGCTCTCTGCCATTCTTATAATGCACATCATTCTTCCCCCTCGCCGCTGAATTGCACCAAATGACAGCTATTAGTATCAAATCCAGCAATAGAATATGCACCAGAACAGCTTGGCAAAGGGAGCGCCGGAGTCTGATACGTAAATGTGCAAGTTTGGGAAAGCGCTCGCTGTGCTTGGAATGCCCGATCCGTTTCCGGCTTATCATTCGGCTTATTATCTGGATGCGTCTGGAAGTAGGACCGCATTCGCCCACACCCCTCCGTAACCCATTTCCCCCCCCATTCTTTCTCTCTGTTCTTGCAGCGATACAGACCTATATGCATTATGCCAATTGAATCAGCTTTGATGGGGAAGGAGGGAGGAAGGAAGGAGGAGGGGGGGAGATGAGATGCTACACAATGCCTGAAGAACTTCTGTTTCTCCAGCGAAGCGCCATCTGTCCAAAACAACGTGCACATGGGGTCATAAACTAGAAGCCATTAGCAATGGAGGTGAAATAAATCAGAATTAGATAAATTCGTGCCTCTCAGTCAAACTTGCTGGTGATTGATGATCTGCCGACACAATCACCAATCATGCAGGCACTGGGGAGAAAACGCTGGAGCGAGTGAACCAGACGAAAAGAGAGAAAGACGAGAGTTTTATCTCTCCTTTTTTTCTTTTTTTTTCCTCTCGTCCAGCTGTAAATTGCGAGGAGACCTCGGAGCGAATAACAACTCCGGGCTTAAAGAGTTGATCCGGCAGTAAGCTATGCAAATAGCAACACACAGACCACCTCTGTGTCATGAGATACAGTAATTAAAGACAACACAGCAGCACAGGGTAAATCTATTAGTGTGGCAGAGATTAGGCCTGAACAGTCACGTCCCAGGGGGACCCTCCCGCCTCTTCCAGCCTTCGCCGCGAAAGGTCAAGAAAACATGGAGCCGAAGGGACTGAATATTTTTGTTATCTGCTCTTGACCATCATGCGACTGAGAGCAACATGCAGCAATCAGGCCGGCCCGTCTTGGCACCGGCGTTGCAACCACGACTCGTACTACGACTCATAATAAAGCCACGCACTAATATCTTCCTGGCACCGATTCATGGAAAATTTCATCAGAGCGCGGTTGACCTGCCCCGAAGGCGGGACCGCCCACCTGGCCAGTCTCCATCTGATTATCAGCAAAACCGCTATTATCTCTACTGAAGTGGAATGATACTCTAAACCTACAAAGGACACGTAACGCAAATCTAAAAGCTTACACCTCCGCTCGCTGGGATCCGTATCCATCTGTCTCATTCAGCACAAGACAGCAAAGCTAATCCGAAAGCACAAAAGGGGGGCTCAGTAACCCTCCAGCTATTAGGACTAATGACCTTCTTTGCTAATATTCAATCTGAAACGCAGCTAAATTGCAACAGGATGTTGGAGTCAGGTGCGGGCTGCGTTTGAGGGACGCGGCGGAGCAGAACGGACCCGGAGCTTTGACCGCAGGTCAACAGGCTCACCCACGTGCAGTAAAACAGGACCAAATATTAACTGCGCTTGATTACCCCGGAGCTTTAAGGAGCGCTGCGCCTTCCCCTGCGTTCGGGCCCGACCGGCAACCCCCGTGACCCTGAAAGCTTATCTACACGGAAAGGGGTTAAACGACACTTCAACCACTGTCAGACGGACAGACGAGACGCCTCTTGGGGGTTGAATTTCTATCTCCCACCACAGCTTAGGAGAAGGTGTTGGTGGCAGCAGACATGTGGTATGTTTGAGGATCGTTTCCCCTGCTGGTAAATGAGTACCAAAACTGGTCCGGTGCCACATTGCACAGCGCGAGGGGGGCAAAAGGGCAGCTATTTTCCTTTTACTGACATGAGATGAAAAAAATCTATGCTGCAAGTACAAACATAAT
>JAUESE010000067.1:5242215-5257124 GCA_032274725.1 Malacoctenus triangulatus
AGGGGGGCAAAAGGGCAGCTATTTTCCTTTTACTGACATGAGATGAAAAAAATCTATGCTGCAAGTACAAACATAATCATTTTATGGTTTATTTACTCCCTATTACTACAGCTTTCACAGTCATATTTGTCTTGCTATGACCATGAAATCATCTCTGTTGATAATTTGATTTTATTTAGTTTAACCTCATCATACATGGAAAGGTGAAAGTGGTTCATTGGGACTTGGTGGAGTTGGTTGAAGATGAGCTGGCTGTTCACTGGTTCGTCCTAACTCAGTAACACTAAAGCATAATGTCAGTAATAATCGAGGCATCCTACCACAGCACCCCCTCATCGAAATGACTCATAAGACGGCTGATCTAAGTGGCTGCACGTGTCAGGCCTTAAGGAAATGAAGGCTGGGATCATACAGAACTGCATCACACAGTGAAACCCATTAAAACAACACTGCCATTTCAATTTCCCTGTGATGTGGTCGCTAAGTAAGCTGTCAGTCAGCGATCTGATCGAGGAAAAAGGCATATTAACTCTTCAGTAACAAAGAATGGGGGGGAGGGAGCGGGGGGGTTCGCTAATAAACCCTGGAAAGATTGGAAAGCCTAATCAATACTCGGACACATAAAAGTGATTTCCTTTGCCTTCACCTTGAACCTTGAACTGTGATGGAATGATTATGATGTTAACCCATTACTGACTACAACAGCCAGGTGGGAATTAGTCGTGGGCCAGGAATTTTTTTTAATGATAAGTGCTCGTGGGTTTTAAATAATAGAGAGAGAAAAAAAAAAGGCGGGCCTACCTGGGGTTCCAGCAATCTCCACGCTTAATGTGCGTTCAATGGTTTTGTTCTCAAACGGTGATCCCTTGTGGTCACTGCAAGACAAAAAAGAAAGGGCCACATTTTGACTTTTCCCCATGAAAGTGGCTTCTTATCAGTTGTTTTTTTTTGTGAACTAAGAAATGGAAATGAGTCACAAAAATGCCTCAACTTGGATTCAAGTCTCTATGATTGGCTTCGTCTTTGTCTCTCTTTTCAGTCTGATTTTGCCTTTTGCCTAGAATAAGGTGGAAAAACTTCTCACACTTACTTTGGAGACTCTGGGGTCAAAGGAAGTGGCAAGGTGGTTGGTTTGGCTGCAGAACACAAAGGAGCATGGGTAATTATTGATCTAGGTATAACACGGCAGAAGAGAACAGGTCCACATTCTGCAACAATTAATCTCAAATTGGCTCAACAAATGCAATTATTACTACAAAAACACCCATTCCTGGTTAGAAAGTCTGTCTATGGACACTATCGTACAAAACGTAATGTTTTGGATTGACCCCAATCTAGCAATTTATTCTCTTAGGATAGACTGTTCACTCTGTGAGGCAGGATGAAGTGATGGTACGTGTTTCACAGGTGTCTAGACACAGCGCTCAAGACAACGACAGACAGGTCGAAATGGGGAAAAAAAAAACACATACAAGAGACGATGCCACAAACAAGACACATGACAGTGGGTGAGCCCCTCCCTGGACGACAGAGTCATAGTCGCATGCACCAACAGCAGAGGAGGGAAAGAAAAGAAAAAAAAAAAAAAAAACAGAAGGAAGAAAGGAGAGTCAAGGAAGCTTGTGCAGTTGCCCGAGGCTCTGGCCGACTTGTGCTCCAGCTAAGAGGTTGTGGCTTTAGTAGCGCGACGCTAAAGAGCAGCATCCGGGCTCTGAGTCCAAAAATGTACAGATTCAGCACACTCAGCTCAATCGGCCAAAGATGGTTCAAGGGTCGACTTTGTGATGATGTACAGAAGCAAGACAAGGCTGGCCCCTTTTCCCACCCCCTCCTTTATTTTATTAACAAAAAAAAATAGAAAAACAAATTGGGTTTAAATTTTAAAGAATGCCTCTGGGACTAGCAAAAAGCATTGGCGAGCAGGCTGTTTGCTGTCACTGTGGTTTGTGCCCTTCGGAATGACGGTTAGATTCAAATTAGAATAGGGGTTAGTTGTGAAATCAAACTCGGAAGTGGTTAGAGCAGGAGAGGGAGAAAAGAGAGCAGAGATAAGGCCAGTGGGGGGGATGCAGTCATGATTACCTAACAACGGGTGGCCCTGGTCATCTGGGTGCTCGCTGAGTGTCTGCCTGTGTGGGTGCCCTTTCCCTTGTATGTTGCAGGGAGGAGCGGGCTCTGCAATGCTAGTGTCAGGGACGAGCGGGCTCGGGGGGCCCAGTGAGAGCACCGCTGTGGGGCTGCCCGTGACATGGTCATCATCATCATCAACAACACCGTCATCATCATCATCATGGTCCACATCCTCCCCATAGCCCACCTGGCTTGGCCACCCCAGCTCTAGTCCGAAGCCCAGGTCTAGCCCCGGGTCTGACTGGCCCACCCAGGTCTCGAGGTCAAAGGCGAGAGGCGGCAAGAGGGGCTCAGAGTCGAGCGGCTGACTTAGTCCCTGGTTTCTGTGATCAGTGGTCCCTCTGAACTCCTCCTCTTCAACCTCAGAGACGGCCCGGACCGGCCGCTCAGACCTCCTACCTGCTAATTTGCTCTTGCGCAAAGGGGAAAACTTGGGTGGCAACAGTTGGGCCCGATATTGAGTGGGCCTCTGTTTGGAGGTGAGCAGCTGGCTCAGTAATGGGTGCCCCGGCTTCTCCTCTCTTTTCTTTATAGTCACTGTGATGTGTCTATGTGTTGCGCGGCTGGCACCACTGCTGTTACTACGGCCTTGCCTGCCAAAGCCCACACTAGCCTGAGTGGCGCCCGCAGCCTCTCGGCAATGCTCACAGCTGTGACTCACCTCTCGGGGAGGGAGGGAATAAGAATGCATATACCTAATAAACCTAGCGGCGGCCAGGCGGCCCACATCGCCTGGCGGCCTTCCTTCTTCACTGGGCGGCCCGTGCTCCAGTTTGGGGCGGGCGTGGCCGCAGGTGGAGCTCCTGTGGCCGACAGGGACAGAGGCACCCTCCGTCTCCTCCACCCCGTCATCGTGAGAGCAACGCGGCCACTTCCCAGCCCCAACACCAGCCATAATACACTCGCCTGCAGCCCGGCTCTCACCTCGCTGGTGATGCTGCTGCGGCTGTTGCTGCTGCTGTTGTTGCTGCTGCTGTTGGTGGTGGTGGTGGTGTTGTTGTTGTTGTTGTTGCTGCTGTTGTTGTTGTTGTTGTTGTTGAGATGGCACGGCTGACTTCTTCTTGGAGGTGGTAGAGGAGGAGGAGGAGGTAGAGGAGAGGGAGGAGAACGAGGAGGTGGATGACGAGGACGGTGAAGAGGAGGAGGAAGAGGCACCGAGACCCAAGCCGCTCTTGTCCCTGGTGCTGGTGCCCCCCCAGGCGCTCTTGGCTTCACTGGCTTTGGTGTGGAGGAGGATGTCATCGGTAGCTGTTAGGTATTTCAGCAGCTCAGTGCAGGGCCGCCTCACCGGGCGGTTCTGTTGGCTGGAGCCCCCTCTTGATTTGCCATTCCAGGGGCTCTCCGTCTGCGACAGGAAAAAGGAGGAAGGGAGGAGAATTAGACTTTAGACTAATAAAAAACAAAAGTTCTGCTGCCTGTTGTTAGAACAGTGCAGCTGATCCAATTGTATGAAATGTCAAGTACTTTCTTCGGCACCAAAATAAAAGCAGGAAGAGATGGAGCCACCGAGAGGCTAAAGGAGTGACTCAAACAGCCTGAGCGCAGTAGTCGCCCAACTGTCTGGGAGGCGATGGTGGGAGTGCCGTCCGCCCATCATCTTAATTGCGTGCCCCCCGCCCCCCCCCCTCCTCCCCACAGCACCACCGCGCCACTCTGTACGCACACCATGTCCTCCGGGAGTCCTCATTCGCTCTGCTCCAGAAATGGATGACTCAAAGGCACGGTATGAAAATAGACTCCGTGAGGAAGGTTGACGCACTGCATGTGCAAACATCGCGCGGCGAGCACACACACACAAAAAAAAAAAAAAAAAATCAGCCCGCGTTGGTTTCGCCACACGATAGCGTCAGAAACTGAAGTTTTTGGGGAGTATTCTCCAAAACAAATACACAGTTTGTTTTTTTTCTGAAACGAGGGCAAACAGTCAAGTGTTACTGGCACCGTTTGCAAGACTGAACATACAGCACGACACACAAAGAGAAAGCGTTTTATTCATATACATTTCAAAAACCTGTGATGCTTACATGGACTGAAATTAAATCCCAACCAATCCCCGCCTATTAAAAATAAATCTTTACAGCACATTCTAATGAGAACATCAAGTCTGATATTCTGATCTTGTCGTCTCAAGGCATCAAGAGCGCCTGTCGCTTGTTCTTTTTTTTTTTTTTCTTTTCTTTTTTTAAGACACCATACCAAGGCGGATAAGTGGTGGAGCTAATGAGACAACGGTGCCGATGCCTCGCCTGGAAAGCCCAACAGCAATCAGCCTGTTTTCATTACGGGATGGCCCCCTGGGAGAGTCGACTGCTGGAGCAGTAGTCTAACATCATCTAAAGGCGGCCACCAAAACAAGAAAAATGTGAGAGGAGGAAGGAGGGGAGGGGAGGGCGAAAGACAAGACGGAGCGAGGGTGGAGCGAGAGGGATAAACAAATGCTAAACAGAGAGAAAAAAGGGTGTGTGTACGGGAGCGAAATAAGTACCAAAGCAGTGCGTGGATTCTGTGTGTGTGTGTGTGTGTGTGTATATGTGTGTCTGTGTGTGTGTGTGTGCGTGTCCCTACCTTGACGACGGCAGGTGGTGGTCTGATCCGGTGGTTGCTGCTGGCTGCATGGTTCTGTGCCTTGCCACCTGTGTATTGATTATAGCTGAGCTGGGAGTTTGCGGGTGCCAGAAGGAGCTTCTTCAGCTGCGAACGGACCCAAACACAACCGGGGAGGTTAGCGAGGGAAGGGAGAGGAAGCGAGCGAACGAGCGCGGGCGACGCAAACGACCGTTTTTGTTTTTTTTTCTTTCAATTAGACAGCCCGTGTTTCAAATATGTACAGTCAAACATAATGAACACGGCGTGAATTTGAACATCCTTCAAATGTCAGGTGTTTCCAGCAGTTTCTGCCTTTCCGTTCGGCGTGTACCTGAATCCAACATGAGCTGGAATTACCTTCTTATGAGCTAAATGAAAAAGTAAAACACAAAACAGCTTAAGAAATCTAGTTTGTATGCAGTGCATGTCAAATATACGTGAGGTTTTGTGTCGGGACAGAACTTGTAATGTATTCAAATTTTAGAGTTGCACCTGTTTTTTGGTAAAAATTAAAATTCAAGTAGGTCACAGCAGGTGAAACGACAAGTCAAAGTTTGCTCTGTCTTCTTCCGCAGGTGTTTTTGTGTACACACAACCTGGCTTCGCTCGTGTGGTTGAATAAACACGCAGGTATTTAGCTAAAGGTCACTTGGAAGGGAACCGGCATGGAATAAAATGGACTATAACGTCACATATCATAACATAACATTTGAGGTCGGTGCCTTGGAGCCAGGTAAACACCCGGGCGCCTCTCCGAGACGGAGGTGTTTCGGAGTTTCCTTTTGAGGTTGAGTTCAGCTGCGAGAGCGGCCGAGATGAGATGGATTTCAGCTCTCCGCCCGCACTTTCATTACGCGTCGGCTTGATTGCAAGGGGGCTGTGGCAATGTGTCAACCACTGTTGGCCCCACCGCAGCGTTCGTATCACTGAACGGGCACCACGATGGCTTTGTTATATAATTAGCGCAGGGCACCGAAACACACTCCCTGCATCTGTATCCCCACACACTGCCGCTGCCTATAGCTCGACTTGGGAAGGCCCCATCAGCGTAAAAGTAGTTTCTGGACTGGAGGTCACGTCCAGTCTAACATGTTTTGACCCCGGTGGAGGGAGCGGTGCTGCGAGGGGGAGAGAGAGTGGTTGACGTTACCAAGGAAGGCTCCTCCGGCTCCGGGGTGCGTGGTGAGCCGTCGGGAGAGGAGGGACAGCTCTGGTCACTGGCATTGGTCACGTCCCCATCTGCCAGGGCCTCAAACGAAGGCAATCCGTCCTCATCCACCGGGATGCTGTCCAGGGTCTCTGTAAGCACTGCCAGCAAGTTGGCCTCATTTTCTTCATCTATCTTCTTAGGAGAGGGAACGAGGGGGAAGACAGACCAAAAAAAAAAAAAAAAGAGAGAGAGAGAGAGAGGGAGAGACGGGGAAAAAATAGGACATTTTAGTCGGGAGAAGTTGATTTTTTTTTTTTCTCCTCAACTTTCACAGAAGTAAAGGTGGTGGGTGGATGCATGCAAGCTTTCGCTGTGAATATAGTGGGAAGATTTTTCTCATATTTTGTGGAGCAGCAGAGCTCGCTCTATTCTGGCAACCTTTTAGAAAACAAAATTCTCCTCATGTGCATGAGTCAAGCCTGTCACTCATATTTTAAGCACGCGGCTTACTGGACCAAAATAATATCTCCCCTCCAAAAAACCCATTACCAGGGCTGACAAGTAGCAAGTATCGAGGGACGACAGCAATGGGTTTGGGGGTGGGGGGATGGGGGGAGTGGGCCGTGGTATGGGGGGGGGGGGGGGTGTTTGTGGGGGTAAACGAAAACAATTGGCAGAAGTTCGTCTCTCTCTCTCTCTCCTCTCCGGGCGAGTCGATCGCTTCGCCTACAAGACGCGAACAATCCTCGGATAAGGCGAATTAAAGCCCTCTAATGCTAAATAAATGTGATATTTTTAAAAACGCTGGCACGACTGTGGCTGTTTGGTGAAGTTACCATCAACATTTCATGATAAATAAGGCTTACGCTCGCCAATCGGCTCCTCTTTGATGTACTCGTGGAGTTGTGTGCCTGCTGCAGCTGGCTGTCTAATGGTTGAGATTATAACTGCGGCTGAGGAACGAGGAGACGGAGAGATGAGCATATAGAGATGGATGGGGAAGGCGAGGGAGGGATGCGCGCTGCCAGCTATCAACATCGGAGGTTTACTGGGGATAATAACCAAGCATGTATGTCAACAAAAAGACAAGAAAGGAGAGAATGTATATAAATAGATATTAGGAGAGAGAGGAATGCTGCTCGATAGACAAAAAGGTGTGTGTGTGTGTGTGTGTGTGTGTGTGTATGTCTGTGTATGTGTCATTTTGTATTGACAACTGACAATAGGAGCTGCAAGTTCCCGGGCCATAAAAGCCCGGGGGACTTTAAGACAGCGGAAAGATAAACAGTATCGTCACCCTGGGACGTTCTGCAGCCAGCCCAACAAGAACAAATCCCTTTATGCACACGCCGGGATTATCATCGCTCGGCGACGGTGTGTGGCCGCCATTATGCCAGTAGGTGGGGGGGGCGCCGGAGTGTCTCTGCACCTCACCAAACTCCAAATCCCACACGTGCGCCCTCTTGTTTTTTCCGACGACTGCTCCGATTCTGCAAACTGACGCGCCCCCGACTACTGGGGAAACTCGGGGTTCGTCGACGAGATAGCGGCCATTTTATCCCCCCCCTCCTCAATCCAATTTCCATTCACAGATGACACAGATATCGGTTAGCTGGCTAACTAGTGAGAAAAATGATAATCTGATGCTCATTGAGTAGATTTTCTGCTAACAACATGAACACTCAGTCATTATTAAAAAAATGATAAAGGGGACATATTTCAGAGATAACATGGCGTAGATTGGGGCCACGCCGCACTGGAAAGCAAAAAAAGCCTTGCAGGAAATTGCTCTGTATGAGGTGGCATGCTGTTTAATTACTTGCACGGAGCTTCAGGATCCACTGTGCTGGAACCCCCGTGCTATTGAAATGCTCACCATTTTTTTTTTTTTCCCCAGCATCCCAAGTTATTACCTGAGCACTAAGCGGGTAGGTATTAGCTGCTGATAAAGCCTGAGCCTTGGCTTAGCCCAAACACACATCCAAGCATGGAAAATTGAAATTTAGCATCATTTCAGATGCTCGCAAATGAGTCTCTAATGAGCCAGCCATCTGTTTGGGTCCATACTCATCAACCATCCCATCATCGCTGTACTTAAGCGTTCTTTTATTCACCTCACTCCTCTTCTTTCGCCCTATAAATCTAGATTTCCTTTCAGAAACTGCCAGCCCGCACCTCTGTGTGGCGCCGCTTCCATTAAAAGCTGATAGGGCCGCCGCGCTGTGTCATGGTTCGGAGAGGATTGGGGAATTTCCGAGGCTGAAACGCAGCGATTCCAATCCGGTTTCTAAAAACCTCCACCAAATTGGCGAGTTCCCTACCGGCGCGCAGTATCCCCAAAGATAACCCAGAAGGGACTCTCATATTCTGAAAGAGACACTTGTAAAACCCTGAGTCGTGACGATCATGCCGCAGCCGCTGCCGCGGCTCTAGTGGAGGCACTCGTGGGCCAAGTGGGGATTTGAGAAACTGGGGTAAAGAGCAGACCTCGATGATCGCCTCCACCCAGGAGAGAGAATGATCTAACGCCCCTGTCCAGGAGGGCGAGCTTTTCTATGCCAGCTTAAGGACCACACCTCAGCGAGTCGCCGCACAAAGTCAATGTACGACCGATAACTCTCTCCGGCCACTTGTATATTTATAAACAGAGCCTTCCGCCGGGGTGGACTTGGAGGAGCGATGGCACCCAAAGGGGGCCGCCACCCGGATAACCTGGCAACCCGGCGCCGACCACGTCCACTTATATTGATTACTACAGCAGCTGCTGAGAGGGAAAAAGGACAGGGAGAACAAAAAGAGAGGAGAAAAATTGTCTCGGCGGGAGCACTTTCTCGCCCATCCCGCTTAATGGACCTCACCGAATTAAAGAGATCTTAACAATCCTGGGCTAATTGTGGGATCACAATATATTAACCCCGCTCCAATTCTAAAGGGTGCCATTTTGAAGCAGTTTTATTCCAAATGCTTCAATTAGCCATAAAACATGCTGGCAAGTGCTGGCAGAGCCTCTCTCTCTCTCTCCACCTTCTTCACTCCAGCCGCCCCACATTGGGGGAGAAGAACGCCAACTCCAGTGGTTCATTATTAGGTGAGGCCCCCTTTTGTTATCAGGCAGCCTGTCTTTGAGATCGTCCTTGCCTTTAACTCTTTTATCGAGTCCCACCGAAAACGGCATTGTGTTCCAGGAGATACTATTCACACGGCTGATAACGGAGAGGCGAAGGTGCTGCTTTAAACAAACACTCGCCGCTGAGCACCGGGGCAAATAGCCAAATTAAATCTGCTAATTGCTTCTTGAGGATTCGGAGCTCCCGAGCAAATTTGCCAGAGATCAAATTCTAACGAGCTTTTCTTTTTTTTTTTTCTTTTTCAACGCATCATTCACGTGTTTAAAGGAACCAAAACGTGTCGTGAACGTGCCAGAACGACGGACCCGATCGGTGAATAACACCGAGACGACGCTCCATCGGGCGGAGCGGCCCTGCCGTTACCCCCGGCGACTGAGAGGCAGAGCACGCGACAGACACTCTGGATGCGGGGGGAAAAGATGGAATATCTCCGATTAAATGGGTCATCTGGTATTTAAAGTACTGTTTATTCTCTTCTCACTCAGCCGCGCCACAAAGAGGAGCGTCGGCCAGTTTCGCTCGCACTGAAAACGCGCCTAATAAATTGGCCTCAAAACTGTGTGGTGGGCTTAAGTCCTCGCCTTGACAATTTAATTGCTTTGCTTCATCTCAATCTTTATTTTTTTTTTCTTCTTTCCCTGCGTCTGTTCGCTGCCCTGTCAAAGATTTCAAAAGCGTTCCCCTGGATGGGGTTAAGCGGCTCGTCAGACTTTCTAATCACGGGCCACTATCAGAAATTGTAAGGAATAAAAAAAAAAGAAAAGGGGGGGGGTGGGGGGGGTACGTGCATGCGGCAAGTAGGGTGGCGGTATCAAGTCATCACATCTTGACTCTGCCAAGAAAAGCAGCCTTGGATTTGATAAACAAATAATGTCATTCTGTGTTATTACCCCCGGCCCCCAGATTTCAGAGGAAATAAATCAAAGTCAGCGCCGCCGTTAAGGCGGTAGTCAGGCCTGACACGTCGGCCGGTCACACAGGCGCAGCATATGGCGGCGGGGAAAGGGAGGGAGGGAGGAAAGCGAGGCGGTAGGGGGAAAAAAAAAAAAAAGGGGTGAGGTATGGCGCGACGCATGGCGGGGAGACAAATCATGGCAGCCGCCAGAGACGTCTGGTCATTTAGCATGAGCTTACTGAGATGGAGAGAGGGTGATTATGGCCTATACGGAGCGATGAAACCATACATAACGCTGTTAAGTTCCTCTGTGTGTCTGCCGCGCGTGCGGCAGCGGTCGGGCACAGTCTGATGGTGTTCCAAATCATAAAACTAAATGTTAAACCTTCATTGTGGTCAGGGCTGCGGGCGCCTCGCAACATGTCGCAGTCAACTGAAGGCTCTTGTCATTTTCCATGTGACTACAGAGTCAATAGAGCGTCTCGTTATTCTGAAACAATTTCCCAAGTAAATGATCCCGTGGAACAGATATCCTCGACGCTCTGGACACAAAAACCTCGGTGCGAGCAGCCACCGGTGTATTTTTAAACTCATCAACTCCGCGCAAAGCCTGCCTCCGATCGATTGTCACCACGAAGGATGCGGCAAACTTCACACGGACTTCAACGCTCTTTTTTTTTTTTTTCGTTTCATCGTTATGGTTTAACATACAAGTTGCTACATTTTACACTGTCTAAATAAAGACAATCCTGTGAAGTCCAAACAACAGGAAAATCATTCGCAGTTTATACAACAATAAAACAATAAAGAGGGGATTCAAACACAAAAGAGGCCTTATGCAAGACAACTTCTTGTTGTTTAAATAACAAGAGATCAACGAATTCTAGCTACCTCATTGCTCGATTAAAAAATGCATTAATGTTTGCCAAGAGATTTTTTTTTTGGATGTCACCTCACAATTTTGACCTAAAAATAACAGAAAATGTTGCTGGTAGAGGTTGAATTTGAATTTGGCTGGAAGCCCCTCCAAGGAGAACGAAATGCTGTCACATCAGCTGACTGTTTCGTGGCCAGATGCCTGAGAGTGTGGGATATAAATCAGAGACGAAATGGTTCGACCCACCAATAAGTACCACAGCACGAGCCTCTGTGTGTGTGCGCGCGTGTGTGTGTGTGTGCGCGCGCGCGTGCCGAGACGATGCGTCTCCAGGGAACCATTTGGGACTGTTACAGCACTATCAGATGAGTTGATGGGGGGATAGAGAGAAGAAAAGAGATAGAAGGAGGAGATATCCCAGGGAATGTGTCTGTGTGTGTGAGGGAGAGAGAGAGCCAGAGAGAGAGAGAGAGAGAGACAGAACTGTTGTTGCACTTCCTGACACAGGCCAGATCCGATTCAGACACCTACCCAAGGGATGTTAACGCGACTGTTCTTTGTAGCGCTCTGCAGAAAAAAAAAAACCCAAAAAAACAACAAAAAAACTGGAAACCCAGCTGCATGAAAGACCAGAACACTGTCGTACATCTGCTCACGCCCATTAAGTTTTTTCTATCCAACTTGGGGGCCCAAATGAAGCACTGCAAAGACAGTTGGAAACCAACAAAAACACACCACGCTAAACCACTTAATAGTTGCAACAGTTGCATTCAAAAACTTCAATCCAAATGGCGTTGAACTAAAAAAGAAACACACACTTCAGAGCAGCTCACACACATTCTCATGCATCCAAACACGAGAGAGTATCGCAGGAGGTTTCGGGGTGTCCTGGTGGAGCCCCCCCCCCCCCGGTCTCCCTTCATGCCCCGAGCTGCTGTTGTTTTCCTATTCCAGCCGTCCAACAGATGGTCCAAGCAACCGTTTGCTAACACCACCAAATCACACACCATCATAATGATTGGACACTCGCTCTTTTGTTTTGGCAGCCACTTCCCAATCGGCCTGGCACGAGGCAACACTGATTGCTGTGATTGCTCCGACTGCGCCTTGCTCTGACGCTCGCAGCAGGAGGGGGTGAGGGGGGGGGAGAAACACAGAGATTTGGAGGCTCAAATAAGGAATATTCAGCGAGATGCGGAGATGGGATGAAGAATGGTGCTTCCCTCGGCTTTTTTCTCCCCCCCCCCTCCTCCTAATGGCATGCAAATAGCTATTTGCTTAAGTCGGCAGCTCTGAATGTGCACTACTAAGCAAGGGGCCTTTGAACCTACTGTTACACTGCTGATAATGTGCTGGGAGAACACGAGGAGAGAGGGGGGGGGGACAGACGGAGCTCAGAGCAGCACGGAGACAGTTTCCACTGTCCATCTCGCTGTCACATTTCCTGGCTGGAATATAAGTCTGTCGTCAGCAGTGGAGTGTTGCTATCCATAAAACGATTACACACAGAGAAGCCCGGTCACTTTGGTTCTGACATTTACATAGATTTTTCCGAGGAGAGAGCAGAACGGACGAGAGTTTCTTGGGCTTTTTTTTTTTTTTCCTCACACAGAGGACTCAATGTTATTATCCACTGCTGACACCCCCCCCCCCCCTTCCTCCCCTTCTTCACACACACACACACCTGCACAGTGCAGCTCCTGACCTTTCAGGCCCTGCCAAGCCCATCGAAAAGGTTTGTGGCGTTTCATTTGTCATAGTAATGTCTTCCTCGGAGTGATGCCAACGCGGGGGAGAGCCAGGATAGGCCTGAGCAGATAGAGCAGTCCACGGCGCTTTCAAACAAAAGACAACCTCGAGGTGTGTTTTTGTATCGCTCTCCTGCTGAACATCTCCGCGCGCGCGGTTTGTTTTTTTTTTGTTTTTTTTCCTGGACGTATGACAGGGGAGCCAATATCACAAATTTATGGTAATTGAAATGGCAGAATCTTTTGGGGGGAAATGCAGTCAATTTGATTCCGCGGCAAAAAAGGTCACCCTATTCAATTTGCACTCAATGCCATACGGGGTGCGACAGGGAAACACCTGAAAGCAAACGATCTTATCGAGGCCTCACAGGCGTCGCCACTTACCCGCTTGCATAAAAGCTATTTGCTGATTACTAAATAAACGCATTATCTTATACCTTGATTTTTCTGTGAGCGAGCAAGCGGGTGCCTTGATCGGGGGTACACGCCACAGCGCGCGCGTGTGTGCCTTCTTATCCACCACGTCGAGACTTTGTTATCTGCGCAATTTTTCTTTTTTTCGCCCTTGCGTGCTTTCAAGTGCCGCGTACGGGCTGCACGTGTGGTTGAACAGAGGACTTCACAGGGCATTGCGTGGAGTCGCAACGTGTGGGCACGCACCTATCTTTACAAGTAAAGAAATGAAAAACACATCAAAGGAGCTGCGCACCAAAGTCGATACACTCCCAACTCGTCGGCGTGAGGCAGGGATACGATGAGAATGGATGAGGAGGGGGGGGGGGGGCCCGTGAAAAGCCCGCAGAATCTCTCTTTGTAGCAGCAGCATTGGATGTTGAGGTGAATTTCATCTTAATCTGGGGTCTACACCCTGTGGAATACTGATCGTGTTGCCTTTGGTAGTGATCGGCTCGCCTTTGACAGCTCCCACTCAGCGGAGCAAACCCACCGCACCTGCGCACGCCGCCAGACTGTCTGCCAAACGCGCAATGATCAATGCACAGTTGACCACTTGACGACAAGCGTCCGGCACTCGAAATCCCTTTCCTATCTGCCCATCAAGTTATTACACAACAAAGCCCGCAGCAGTGTGGGAAAAAAAAAAAAAAAAAAAGGTCTGGCGCGACGCGGTTTTGTCTGAAAATGGCCTTCTGGAAAAGAGCGGAGCAACAGGCGGACCGTTTCGGAGCTGTTGACTCCCCCGAGGTCAACGGCTCGATCGTGGCAGACATATGCAGCAGGTTGAGCCCAGATACGCCACCACACAAACGCACACACCGGTTTTTTTTTCCCCCCCGACATCGTGGAATGAACATGAGCTCCACTACTTTGATTCTGACTAATAAACACGCTTACATGCACATCGGATTTTGCTGATGAGAGTGCTACGAACCACAAAATGTCTCTGCATGTATCTGAGATTCTAACTCCCCCGGGCCCCCGTCTCTCCCTGTTCTTTCCTCGTATACACGAAAAAATATTTTCACATAAACAAGTTTATATTTAGCCGAAACAGTAATGTACACTCTCTCGGGTGGCAAAATTGCCTGTAAAAAGCCTCTGCGCTTTCCCTTCAGACTCAGGAGCTACTGATTGGGCAGCAAGTGAGTCATCCAAGCATCAAGTCACTCATGCAGCCTTAGAGCCTCAGAGAGCCTCTTGAACTATTTGAGGCCTGTGCAGACTTAAATGCTTCGGGGGGAATAAGCTGAGGCTGTAAGCATGCAGTGCACATCGCACAGCTTAGTTAGAAGTGGGAGGCTTTTTCCCTGCATGCATGACGAGGCCCTCAAAAAAAAAAATGGACTCCTAACCAGGTGAAACTAGTCCTTCACGAGTTAAGCATTTATGGGTTGTCAGCGAAAAGACTGAAATGTGCAATTAAATGGTCAAGAGAGGAATCGCGACCAATTAAACAGCTCCTTCTCCCAACTCACCATGCCCATCAATAACACCACTATGGAGCTACTATTTAATATTCAACAGCTCCCTGGAAAAAAAACAACAACGTATGGTTTAATTTATCTCAAAAAAAACTCATTTGTGCTCTAAATTATTAATCATCAGTCAGAATCAACAAAGTTTCTCCAAGAACAGTCTTGCCAACTCAGAGACTGACAGAAGATGGCAAACAACCAGTCGAGTGGAGGGGGGGGGGGACTGGCCAAGGCTGCACTGGTGATGAACACACACAGACACACATACACACACCCACACACACACACACACACACGCGCACACACACACACCTGGGATCGATTGGCCTCTGCTGGGGAGGGGAAGCAGCCCATCGTCCAAGACTGACGGGGCTTCACCATGAATCACACCGCGTGCTGACTGAAGGCTTCCCTCCGTCCTGTTTCCCTGTTTCCCCCTCTCCTGTCTCGGCAACCCCCCC
>JAUESE010000067.1:5264056-5274840 GCA_032274725.1 Malacoctenus triangulatus
CCCCCCCCCCCCCCCCACAGAGTCACTGCGTCTTAGGCTTCCCCCTGAGATGATCCAGTCAGACAAGGCACGGCATGGCAAGAAAGAAAAAAAAACAAGAAAATAAATAACGGGGACAGTGGGTCTGCACAGGCTGGACGGTCCTGGGCTCAATTATCGTCCAGACTACTTGGTGAACTAATGAAATAGCGCCGCCAGACAGACGATCGGGGTGCACCACCGCGGAGCGCTGATTTACGCACGCACCGCGCATAAAAGCACCTGCTCGGAGGATTATTAAGGGGATGCACAGTCGTGCTGCATGGCAGTTCTTTCACCAGAAAAAAAAACAATAAGCGGGTGTTTTTCATGCCTTTTGGTCGAAAAATAGGAGCCTCACGAACGTATTGTTTGGATAGGAGGAACCGAACGCAACCGAAGTCTCCCTCCTACCTGGATTAAAGTGCGAAAGAGGGCGTGAGGATGGAACAACAATCCCGGAATCGATCGGGACGAACAAACACACACTTTTACGGACTGAACCGAGCTTCTTTCGTGCAGTCTCGTCGCACAGCCCCACATAATCACAATTGTGCATCCAGACTGCAGTCATATCATGTACGACTTAGTGTGGAAAGCGCTCTGAAGCACCGATGCAGACGAATACCTATGCATAGACAGGTAGACCGAAGCAAACCGGATGAACTCGGCAAATAAGACGATTAAGTATCTTTTTAATGCGCCTTCTTATCTGCGTGCACTTTATCCAGGTGAGATATGCGAGCGAAGCCAAAGCAAGCTAATTAAATGAATTATGAAAACGTGGAGATTGAAAAAAAAAACACAGAAACACCAAACAGACGGTAACGTGAAATACGCACAAACATAAAGTCTACTCTCGCCGGGCGCAGCGTTGCCCTCCAAGCCGGGGCAACGCTCCCTCCCCCGGCCGGGATCTGGGCACTGAGACGCGGCCGGTACCGTGACTATTATGATGCTCCTGCGCAACGCCAGATAGCGGTGCCTCAGTGTGGACAACCTTTGCTCTCGCCCCTGAAAAAATAACAAGCGCTATCCCGACCAAATGCACATCAAAGGGATCGTTATCGCCCCGGGGACTTCGTGCGTCAGCGGAATACCTGACTTTGAGACATTTCAGTCATTTCGCCATGAAAAGCCCCCTCGGCACCGGAGCGCGTGCAGTCCGCGGCGGGGAAGATATCCGGCAGCTTGCGAAGCGCTCGCTCCGACTGAGCAGTGGTCCTACGAGAGAGGGAGGCAATGGTCCTGCGCCCGTGCACGCGTTACAACTACATCTTTAACCGAGATGAAAAGGGAGACTCCGCACATTCCCTTCCACTTGTCATATATCCCCCGTGTTGTATATCCCTCGCATCCTCAACTGCGTCCAGACGCGCATTACGCCGGCATGCACCGGCACCGGAGAAGGGAAGGAGGAGGAGGAGGAGGAGGAAGAAGAGGAGGAGGAGGAGGAGAGCGTAGACTTATGTGGAAATCACCGTCTCGGCTTGTCAGCGCTGTCCGTCGTTCCGAAGAAGAAAAAAAAAAGAAAGTCCACAAGGCTAGAAAGATGGAAGAAGTCGGATTTTTTTTGCTTTGCTTTTTTTTTTTTTTTTTTTTTGGTCTAAAGATGCGCTCACCTCTAATTCTCTCCACACCGAGTCCTGGTTACACCTGTCCCACGCCATCCAGCCACTGAATGACGGTCCGAAAAAGAAAAAAAAAAAAAAAAAAAAAGAAAAAAAAAAGAAAGAAATCAAGTAAAAAAGAAATCCACACACGCTTCCCAGTCGCTCTCACACAGGCAACTGCTGCCCCTCGCCGAGAATGAACCGAGGGCACCTGTCTTACAACTGCTTTCCATCACATGACAAAGCTATTAAAAGTAGGCAGGGGAGTGACTCCGCGTCCACACTACTCGCCAGTGACGCGCGGTGAGCAGGCGGGGTCTGGCTGCGCACATAGTAAAATCCTTTCTGCGCACTGCAAAAAAATGCCCACCTCCCTCCAAACCACACCATCATCTCTCCATATATACATGATGGATTTATACGATCCACGAGACGCATCTGTTCACGCGTTTCCGGGATTTTGATGAAGGGATTATAAATATTTTTTTAAGTACAATGTATTGAATCGTTTTTTCCCCTGAAGTTGTTTGGTTTTTTTCGAAGTCACATGCATTTTGTGCAAAATTCACTCCCAGGTTGCTGTAAAAAACACTCTTTTTCTCATATTTCTTCTCAACCATCTTCTATTTTTTCTTTTTAGCGCATTTTTAGACGCACTAATCTTTCCAATGTTCCTTAAAGTGATGGAAAAGTCTTTTAAAAGTCTATGAGCGCACGAAGAAAAACAAGAGTCAACTGATGTGTTTTTTTTTCTTTTTTAGCAAAATCTGAACTCCTTTAAAAAATGAGCTTCCCCATCAGCTTGATCTGACACGTCAAGCTTCAGTAGTGCAATTTTTTCCCGTTTAATTACTCGATTGCTCACTCGGTACTTCTCGCTTTTTCAGAGTCGTTCTTGTTTTGCCTGTAACCTAAAATACCCGCTTTCAGCGTGGAGGATATCCAAGAAGGTAATTCAGCCTTTTATAAAGAAAAGTGTTTCTCTGGCCATTGGGAGGCGATGGAAAGGGACAGGTGGCAGTATCAACCGTGTATACAGTATCAACAGGACGTGTATAGGCAACACAGCCTCGCGGTGAAATGACAACAAAAGCTTTGTGGACATTTCAAACACAGCAGTTTGTCTGTTGGGCAGACTGACAGGAGTTGCTGCAGGAGGAATTCATTCTCATTCAACCAGTTTGTAGTCTTTTTCCTTTTCCTGTTTGGACATTAAATTCTAGAGGAAAAACAAAATCACTCCTCACGACACATTTCTGTAATAAGAAATTGACTCCATGGAATTTTTCTAACCCCAATCCAATTTTTAGGCTTGTAAGCCTATTAAATCCACCTGAGCATGCAAGGAGCAATTGTCTCTCTAAATTAGTGAATCGCATACAATAAGTCTCATTAAGCACAAAATTGCACAGAAACCCGTAAAAAAAAAAGGTTCTGGGACTGGATATGTAAATTGTACAGATTGCAACGCGGGCTCGCCGGTGTACGACCGGCGTGTGCGCGGTGAGGAATTAGGAGCGCGTGTGCGGTATGTTTATGGGCGTCCGAGGCATTTGTACCACTAAATCTATACATCTGCCTCGCCACGCGTGCCCAGAGATGCCACGCACAAGCCAAGGCAAAACCGGATCGGAGCAGGTGGCGTGTGCAGTGACCTCACGGAGCCCAGATGGACCGGCGCCGCGCAGACAGCGATACAGGGGCAACGTGTGGAAGTGACACCGCGCTCGAAGATGGGCGACTCCGGTGACTGCGGCAGATATGTGAAATCGCCCCGGGAACGGGGTTGAGTCCGGTCAGAAATGGACCGAGACTTTGCAAACTGTAGTAACGGCGCCGCGATGGACACCGAGAAGTCGTCGTCGTCTTGGCGGGGAGGATCTGCGCCGGTAAACGATATCTCTCCCTCTCCTGAAGCTGCATGTGAGTCACAGTCAGATGGCTTATCTGATTGTACTCTTCATGCTAATTAAGACAACAGAAGCTAAATATAGATATAATGTTATGGTTCCCTTTCTTGAATGGCCTTGCTGGAGGCTGGGTATTTATGTATGCAGTGGCAGAGATTAGCAGATAGACCAATCATTTCGTACAGAGAGAGAGAGAGGGAGAAGGTGGCTGTTCCACTCCAAGTACAGGTACTCTTTGAAATGCTGCAGCTTTTGTTTCAGTGAGGAAAGGGAGCTGATAATGAATGGGTAAGTATGTGCGGCCTCGTCACAGACTGGGCGCGGAGTGAAGTGAGGGGGGGGAGATTTAGCGGCACACATCAGAGGAGACAGTCGGGCCAAAAGCGCCGCGGGCTCCACGACCAACATCACCGCGCGTTCAATCACGCCGCTCCTGAGGATGGCCCAGGGTCCTGCTTTCACACCGCCGTTGCATTTAGCCACTCTTATAGATATCACCTCTCGGGGTGGGGGTGGGGGGGGGGGGCGCCGAATCTATAGGACGGAGTGTGAAAAGTCGTTCGCACCCATTTGATGCATAACATGTTGTCATACGATGGACTGGACTTCGGCAGCCGCCTCAGATGCTTGCAGAGCGTCGCCCTGCGAAAAAGCGCTTCAAGAGGGAATAAGAAATATAATAAATAGTGGACGTTTAGGAAGATAAAAGAATAAACTTGGACTGGATATCCTTACATGGGTGCTGAAACAGGTTTGAGTCAAAATAAACGGAAACTCTGAGGTTTGACTAATGATTAAACCATTTCTCACAAGAGTCCACAGACGAGTATTTCATCAAAGCAAGCTGGTCAGCAGATGATTATCTCTGTTTGAATAGTCAACGAAGCCCGACTCCTGGTCATCACCCGCTCATTTGTATATCAGCCCCCTCTGATTGAGTCTGATATTTACATGTCTGTTGTTATAAAAACAACTGGGGAAAAAAAAGGGGGCGGGGCTCACGTTTGATTTAGTCCTGGAGTCGAAACTAAAGGCTTCGTGTCGAATCCAAATCCAGTCTTTTGTGAAGCGGTTGCCGATTAAAGTAGCTGTGGCTTTGTTTTGCTTTTACCAGTAAATTGTGTCATCGGCCCTCTGAGAGTGTGTTGCGACACTCTGTGTGTGTGTGTGTGTGAGTGAGAGTGGCTGAGAGGGGGGAGCGGGTGGGGGATGGTGGTGGAGGGGGCCGATTCATATCACTTTGTTGCATGTCATTGCTCCCAACAGAATCCATCCTAGCATCTGGCCGTTTTTAATACATGGTGGCTGGATTCATGCGAATTAATTGAGGGCAGAGGTAAAACTGAGCGCCGCATCTATTCACGTTTCTTTTTTTTTTTTTTCTCGACGTAATAAGACAGCCCGCTCTCCGAGTCCGACTCGTCCGACGCGAGAACTCGGATTGTTTTCTCCTCAGTTTGGGGACGGCGGAGGAAGCCGGTCACATTTCGCAATAGTCAAACGCTCTACAGTAACATAGGGTGTAATGCCATACAGAGGTGGCCACAGGAAATGGAAATGGATACGCGCAGGGAGTGTGCGGGAGTGATGGGGTGTCGAATTATCACTCGGGGCTTGCGTAGAAAGTCGCCTTTATCAAACGATTTGCTTTGCTGTCTCGTCGCCTTGATATAAAGTTCGTACGTTTTTTTTTTCCGAGCCTTTCTGCAGGGTTGTGAGAGAATCAGATGCTGCTGACGACTCTTTCCTCCCACACCAGCCGTCCTCCTTCTGGTGTCTGACTTCCGATACAGGAAGTTATCACTGTTGCCTGGCTGCGATCAGCATTTTTGATTACTGTCATGGTTTCCATAATCACTTTTTTTTGTTCCTGGCAGCCTGTCTGGGAAGTCACTCGTTCTACCTGCCGAAGAGGATTTCCTTAACCTGTCTGCTCACCTGCCTGGCCTCCGCAAGCTCCCCAACTCGTGCAAGAGAAGCAGTGTGACGCCGCAAATTATGCCGGCGCTCACCCTTTGACACACACTCGTGCATTCTTCCCCCTGTGAAGATTTTACATCGCCTCTCTTTGTAGCGCCTCGCAGAGACCCCCGCTGCCCGGCCGCCCTGCATGCAAGCGTGTAATCCTTTCCATCAATGAACTCCACTGTGTCATTTAGCCACTCGCAGAATGGTGGCCACTCTCCCCGCAGAGAGTCCGGCCCACATTATTAAGGCAAATGGCATGAAGAGGCTCTGGCCAGTTAGCCATGGCTGAGCCCTGGAATTGAAAACAACATCGGCCCCACGCAGGGACTGGTAAACACACAGAAGAAAAAAAATGGAGCCCGGGGGCGCGACACGGGACCACACGGCCCCCCCTCTTCCGTACTCGCGCTGTTTTGGAGGCGCTGGGGCGAAGCAGTGGAAGGTGGGTGGGCGCGGGCAGGGCAGTGCCCCCCCCCACCCCTTCCTTCCCTTTCTACGGTGGAATAATATCACGGTCACACGGTGACGGGAGTCGCAGTGGAGTGTTGCGGGGCTGTTATTTGGGTGGGGGGCTTGTTTTAAATCGCCAGCGAGTCATGCAAGATGCATGCGGAGCGCGGTGGCGGTGAGAGGGTGAACCGTGAGCGCGGGGGCCTGGCGCGTAATGCGGCTTGGTGGGGAACGAGCGCTCTGGGCAGGGACTCGCCAGGCACTTTGTGTTTTTTTGGTTTTTTTTCGCTCGGGTACGGCACTCACAAGGAATATTAAAATTTATGGACCATGAGGGTTTTTGGGATGCGACGACACATACATAAACAAGGTGCGCGCACCGCCTGTGCTTAAAAAAAATGCTACAAACCCAAACTTTGAAATCGCTGCAAAAAACTCCAACAGATGCCACATGCCCGGCGAAGTAACTAGAGGAAACCAGGCGCGCTCGTTTGGAGGAGTCGCAGTTAAATCTTTTCGCAGCGAAATAAAAAGCCCTGAGAAAATAATGCTTGTTGTCATGCAGAATATCAAGCGAAGCCTGTTTTGAAGTTTAATACAAAGCTGAAAACTCGGTGAGTAAAAAAGAAAAACCCAACACAGCCTGGGAGAGGGATGAGCTCTGTAGCAGAACAGTCCAGGTGATAATAAAGCAAAGAAGAACAGAGGAATTAACATTTTTTTTTAAACTCATGTTTGAGCTGCGTGTGAACTGCATGTTTAAATATTGGACAAAAATCAGCTTTTTTTAATGAATTTCCATTGATACTTTTAGCTGCGGGAATCAAACTAAACAACTTGAACAACTAGAATTAAAAAACACCCTCCAAAAAAAACCCAAAACAGAACATTAATGAGATCTCATCACTGGCCACGGGGCGAATTTAGGTGTTTTTTTGTTGTTTTTTTTCCCCGGCAAACTGCAGAAGCGTCCTGTGAGTCACGAGGAACGGCCCAAAGCACAGCAGATGTTGCTTGGTTCCTAAAATGATAGAAAACGGCGAGGTTGAAACACCTTGACAGCTCAGTCCTGATGTACTCTTAGCACTGGAGGAGTGCCAAGGCAAGAATTAGGTCAGGTAAAGTGCATTGTGCATTGTGGAACTCCAAGTTAAAACAGCATCAGGGGAGAACAGGGGGGGTGGGGGGTGGGGAGAAGGTGGAGGTGTTGGATGTCTGGTGACACGCAGGTAAAAAAAATTTCTGGAGCAGCACAACCAGTTTTTTTTTTCCCCCCCCTTTTTTTTTCTTCCAATTCTTTCAGTCTTGTATCATGGAAACGTGAGCAGAAACGTTAGACCCCTGAGTCCGGACTGCAGCCTAATTATTTTCAGCAATGAAAAGGGAAGAGAGAGGGAGAGAGAGAAAAAAAAATGGGGGAATAAGAGAGAAGGAAAAATGCATGCGAATTGCAATTCTTTCATACAGCCTGCATACGGGGTGTATAACCACAAGCCTGAAAAAATCCTTACAGCACAATAAAACTGATTGTATCATCACCTTTTTTCCCCTTACAGGGTGCATTTCTACTACTCTTCACATCACCTCCTAAAAAGGAGCATGTAGTGCTGGAGTACACAGCAATAGGAGGAGGAGGAGGAGGAGGGGGAGGAGGAGAAAAAAAAAAAGAACGAGCAGGGATGAGAGGAAAGAGAAGGCACAGTCAATACCCATTTTTGCCAAGGCATCCGAGTGAAAAAGAGCAAAGAGACAAAAGGAGCAGATGGATGGAGATGGAGCTAATGCTGAAAGAGAGTGTGACAGGGAGTAACAAAAGCAAGAGGGAGCTGCTGTGAGTGATAGAAAGAGTTGGACAAAGACGGGGCATGAATTAGAGGCAGATATGGAAGGAGGGGAAGGAAGATGGAGGCTAAGTACAGGAGGAAGTGATTGGGGACAGGAAGCGTCAAACGGTAACAAAGGGTCACGACGGAGGGGAAGCTCGCCGCCACCTCGCCGCTGCCCGTCAGGAGATAAACCGGCCTCGCCGGCCGCCTCCCCCCCCCGACACTCAACTCACCGGGGGGGGGAACAGCCCGCTGTCCTCGGTGAACTCCCCGCACTGGTCCGAAGTGCGTCCACTATCTCTGCGCTGATCTAATGGTTACCACCTTCCCATCCCCCCCCGCATCTCCCCGTCACGGTCCGGGACGCTGCCTGCTTACGATGGGTATCTGGTTCACATGTGCCACGTCTCCGTTTACAGGAGAGTCCAGGCTTTCACACACGGTCGTCCTCGCTGCCGGCATGACCTCACTGCCCCTCCTCCCCGTCATGACTGTCACATTTTGGAAAGTAAAATCGAGCTGCAAATCCGTCCTCTCTCTCTCTCTCTCTCGTTAGCAAAAACAACGGGGCGAGATAATGAGTTGCGGACTGGAAGATGACAGAAAGTAATTGGTCTTGATGTGTGTAAAATCCTGATTTTAACTGGACATGATATTCAAATGACTTGGCAGATGTCCATCAGAGGGAAAGCGTGTGTAAGCACATTGCGGTTTTGTGCTGAGCAATAATGCAGGCGGAGGCGACCTCGATGCTTTTTGGCGACTGAAGCTTTTTTTTCTTTTTTTTTTTCTCTCTTTGCGTTTTTCCAGTCAGACGCTGTTTCGCCTCAAGCCATTTCCACTGTCTGCAAAGAGAGCGATTTCCATCGCTTATTCTTTTTTCCTTATATCTGATCATCGGTGGTTGAAATCAAGAGCAAGATTAACTGTCAGGCAGTCATTCAATCAGTCGCCCCCCCCCCACCCCTACCTCCGCCCTCCTCTCCCCAACACAATCCACACACTGGCCTCACCCAGCACGGCAAATTTGTCAAACTCGCCAAAACGATGGGCCTGACAGTGTAATCGCTAACCGTCCCAACCGACATGAAAGAGGCCTTTATCTGAGCAAATCAAAGAACCTGATCTCCGAGAGAAAAGGAGCGGGAGGGGGGACGGGGGGGGAGGAGGGGGGGGGGGCTGTCTTGCTTGGCCCGTGTGAGACTCGGAGATGCCTCTAATCCGCTTTAATGAGACACTGCTTGCCCATCTCTGCGATAATGACGGAGCAGCGAGGGAGACGGCGGGGAAGGAGCGAGGGCGAGAGATAGAAGCGCAGATGGAGGCGAGCCTTTGAACTGGCGGCCCCGATGAAAAGGAAACGCGGGCGGTGGGAGTTGAGAGCCGCGCCGCCCCTGCACACCACTGTCTGTCTGGGAGGACGGGCCGACGGCCCGGGGGGGACGCCGCAGTTTGTCTGCTTATCATATCTGGACAGGATGAGCCGTCATCAGCGCTGTCGGGACTGCTGGGACGGCACAGTGTGGGGACTTGTGGGAGTGTGTGTGGAGGGGGGGGGCAACACTTCTTTGGAACTCCTTGTGAGACGGAGGATGAACAGAGAAATCAAAGCCCTCTGCTTTCAGCGTTCGTATTTTGCCGTTTGTCTTCGAATTATTGCGTGGAAATTGGTCGATCCTTGGTATGCGAAGCCACAAACTTGGCAGAAAAAAAAAAACATGGTGGGAATTAAACCGAAAGCAACATGAAAAGACAAGAAGCCCGAGGTGGACGAATTCAAAGAGGCTTTACAAATGAAGAAATAAAAAGAACGGAGAGCGAGAAAGAGGGAGAAAGCGAGCGGGTTAATACCAAACAAATCGGGATTAGACCCAGATAAGACTAGTCACAATGTTGAGCAATCCTCAGGATATCACAAAGCAGGAGAGGGGTGGGGGGGTGGAGGGGGGGGGGGATCAGGCGGGCTGCAGAACACGCTAATTAGCGACTCGACACATTTGCCCCCCCCCCATCTTGTTTTGCAAACAACACACACCGTTTAACAGCGGGTGGTGCACAGTCACAGCAGACACTGGTAGAGATAATCATTTTGCTAATCAGCACACTCAGAAGTAAGGATGCAGCGTTTCCTCCGAGCTGGAGGAGGCCGCGTGGAATCTTCAGCTGGAGCGCGATGGCCTTCCTACTTTTTCCCCTGCGAGCCCGTTTCACCAGCACGCGGCGCTCTCCGGGTTTTCGTCCGGCTATTTTTAACCCAGACCCTGCCCCCCCCCCCCCACCCTCGATCGCGGGGGCTCAAAACAAAGGTTACGAGGAGAGACGGAAAACAGCGGGCCGCAGAAAAAGAAAAAAAAAAGAAACGCTCAGCGATTTATCTAGAACTCTCTCAGGCATGCCAGAGTCTCCATGACCGAGCGATTGGGAGATTGCCGTGTTTTCCCAAACATGGCGGATGAGGTCACGGTGCGAAGCAGGAAAGAGGCTTTTTTTTTTTTTTTTTGGATAATGTGAGGTCAACGTATCAATGGAATGAATGGGATTTAGAGCCATGTGCAAGAGCTTAATGCGGTGGTATTTGTATGTCAACTCAAAATTTGACTTAGCCAGCATGAGACCAGGCAGGAAGCATGAGGCTGGAAACATACGTGTGTGTGTGTGTGTGTGAGGGTATGTGTGTGTGAGAGAGTGGCTGCGTGTGTCCAGGTGCCCACCCATCGCTGTGCCAGACTGGGCCAAGGTCAAAGCTCCAAACGGTGACAGGACCTCCAACAACTGTACAAAATGCTGCACACACCAATTCTCGCGCACATTCAGCCAGCCAACAGTGCCAGCTCCTGCTGTTTGGATGACATTTACACTCAACCTTTCCAGTTTGTGATTGATTGGGGTTAAATCATACCAATGCACAAAAAAAATCTGTCACTGCAGAGGTGTGTGTGTGTGTGTGTGTGTGTGTGTGTGTGTGTGTGTGTGTGTGTGTGTGTGTGTGTGTGTGTGTG
>JAUESE010000067.1:5274940-5298836 GCA_032274725.1 Malacoctenus triangulatus
TGGCAGGCCGTCATTCCATCCGTCGCCCCCCCCCCCACCCCGACCTCCGCCTACCTCGGCCCCCTCCGCCCCCCCCCTCTGCAGCCTCCTCCAAGTCCCTTTCATAATCCCTTGTTGTGTGTTTTGTGGTGCTCGGCGTCCACCGGGACCGTCATCACTGCCACAATAAACAGGATTAATCAGTGCTGGCGTTGGGCACTTTGGTCCAGATGACGCGTGTAATTAAGGAGTAATTGGCATGTCATCTGTACATGAGGAAAGATGACATGCGCGAGCCAGATGCACTCGTCGTGCCGCCCCGCGACAAGCGGTGCCTGAGTGCCCGTGTCCTCAAAGGCTTTTTGAAGAGCGATAACTTCCTCGGCGGCGCCGCTGCCGACGCTTGCACTCCCTTAACGTCTTTATTCAGCCCCTCGAACCCGCTCCCATTGTAATTCACCCGCTTATTCATTTATTTACATGCTAACACACTTAAACACTAATTTGCTAACTTATTCATTTATTTACATGCTAACCCACTTACTGCCGCTTGCATTCAGCAACTTATTCATTTATCCACATCCGGGATGACACAGTTACTTTCTTGAGTATTCATTTATGCACGTAGGAAGTCGCTTACATTCTCGCCTGGCTTAATTAAGAGGCCGCGCTCATTCTCTCCACACAAAAGGACGGGTTTGTGCAGCCCGATGTATACTGTAGCCGTAGCACAATGGTAGATGGCCAAGATGCCCTTTTCCGTGTTTGGGGTCAACGCGGCTGCAACAATAGGTCTGAACCGGCCCTTATCTCCCCTTGTAAACGCGAGGCTCCGGGATAAGTCAGACCCCCGTTTCATGGCTCATGTGGGAGATGTTGGAATGAACATAACGGAGGAGAGAGTTGTTGTTTTTTTTTCTTACTTGCCCATGCACCTTATGTATTCCCCGGTTGTTAAAGAAAACCAGCGATAAAAAGGAAAAAAAAAAAAAAAGGCATCACCAGGCATTAGGATGATGCTCCGTCTGAGCTCTGAGGAAACACAGAGACGACTATTTATTGCGATCCCATTCTTACTTAGAGTATCTGCAGCCATTTGTCAGTGTAAATGCAATTTTGCATTAAATTAACATAAGAAGTGACATTAGGTATTCTAAACTCTCACTGCATCTTCACTCTAAATTCAATTGCCGAGGGATTATTAAACACGTGCCAAAGCGAATGAATCCTACGCGTCGGTGACGGAGTCTCGAGCGACTCGCAACAACCGGATGAAAAGTTTAGGGAGGGCGGTCGCGGGCGGGTCGGCGCTTTGCGGGGGGCAAGGTCGGCCGCGCGTTTGGCCGGTGGCCTCAGATAGCTGCCGGCTAATTTGCAGTATGCCCTCAATCGCAACAGAGAGCCCGGAGCCACGCTGAGGGGAGCGAGGGTGGCCATCACGGCAAAGCAAATGGCTCATAGAGATATCCCAGTTGTTTTTCATCACATCAATTTCACGCCTGTGCCGCCAGTTTTTCAGAAATGTGACAAGATGGAAAGGGGGGAGAGAGGAAAAAGACAGAGAGAGAGAGAGAGAAAGCGAGAGAGCGAGGCAGACGGAGGGGAAAAAAAGGATGGAGGAGATAGTGGAGAGGAAGAAAACAATGAGCTTGGAGAAGCAGAGAGCTGGCAACGGTAATCTGGACGCCTGTTCCTGGTGCGAGTGATTGCTGTCAGAGCCGTCTCGAGAACAAACAAGGGAAGAAATCTTTAGAGCTAATATCTGAAAACATCGTGATGCAACGAGGGGGGCTCTTCTGGCAATTCAGTTTATTTGGTCTGGTATGTCGTGTGTCCATTTTTTTGAGGGGTCTGGGTCTCATCTCGAAACTGTGGGTCCTGCAGACTCGGGTTTCAAATCCTCTGTCTGTCCTCTGTCCCACCGTTCCATCTTGGGGTCACAGGGTGATGGAGCCAAACCCAGTTTACACTGGATGAACACAGGCCACCAGGACATCGCAGCGCAAACACAGACAACTACAGACGATCACATTCCCATCTATCAACCAGTTAGAGTCACTAATTGATCTCATGTGCTCCTTGTTTTGGACTCTGACCCGTTGCTACAATGACCTCATTCCTGCTTCCAGCCAGCAAAGACCACAACAACTGATTGGCAAACACCAGTCAGGTCTGGACCATGTAGTTAATGTCAAATTGCCTTTTTTTACAGGTGAAACTTGTTGCTCAATCACTCAGTTTCCTGTTTCTCCCGTTCACCTTCTTACCCAACTTCTTAAAGGAAAAGTACGTAGTCCAAAGAAAAAACTTCCATGAAGCTCCCAGAGGTGTTTCAGCTCAAGACGATTGTTCCCGGAAGCAATCAGGTTTGTTTACACAAAGTGAGATAGCAGATATTTAACCTGGGAATGACTTTATGGCCTCTTGACTAAACACATTTTACTGCGCTTTGCATGATTCCCGCCTTTCATGTGCCCGAAACCTGCGACGGGCCGTGAGGAACGCGGCGTTACGCCGCGACAGTAAAACGCCGACTGATACGGTGACATGTTTCGGATCTTTTCCGAGTGCCGGTTGCATAATCACAAAATGCGTCCGCGCTATCTGCATCAAATAACTTTAAGTGCTTTGTTGTTCGGAACGGCCGGAAATATTCGCTTCACGCGCGTCGGGGCTTGATGAAAAACCCACCGAGAGCCTGATGAAGATCTGGCTTGGGAAGGGAAGAGTCAACAAAACCTCCAACTCATTGGACAATCTTCCATCCAATATAATTAATGGCAGTGCATTTTTAATTACCCCTGTGCGGCACTCGGCGCTCCAGCTTTTGTTTATTGAGCCCCACTGATACCCATATTAACAAAGTTAGGTTAATGATAGAGGTATTTTACTTAATAGCATTTTTATTACTCCCGCTAAGAATGAAGCAATTAATTAACAATGGGCGAATTAAGTTCCTCTCCTGTAATGGCCTACCAACACAGGACATCATTACCAATCGTCAAAATAATTCATAGAGCGATGACTCAGGTGGCAGGACGGTGATGGGAAAAATGAATATTCCCCGGCATACGTTGGATTTTTCATTTTAGAATGGAATAAATTATGGATGCGGTCATGTTGGTGGTACTGCATGCAGAGTGAACCGCGGGATCAAAGATGCAGTACGTAAAGTCGCAGATGCGACAAAGATTTACCGGGGGAAGGGGGGGTGTGTGTGTGTGGTGGAAACAAAGAAATAAAGCCGCGGCGCAGAATATTAGCAGGTGACTATTGTTTGGATAGATAAAGCGGTGAGTTCAAGATACACCGAACAACCACGAGGAGCGGCGGGGAAGTGAGGGGAGAGCACCGGATGTTCAAGAAATGACATCGAATAATAGACCTCAAAGACATATATGAAAGCGCATAATCTTTTAAGCTTGCATTTGAAGGTAATCTCCCATTAAAGAACACGAGCTATTTCCTTTTGTGGAGGAGAAATGCAAAGACAGCAGAACTGATGGGGACTATTGGTGTGACTTTGAATCCAGGGGACGACTGAAATGGCAAAAGGTGCAATTTCTCCAGCGCCGGACTTCTATGGTAAATTCCCTCATCCCGAAAGAACGACTAAAACAGTGGCTGCTGAGAAATATAATCCCCCTCCTCCCCAACCTCCCCGACGCATCCACACAAACACACACACTGAGCCCAAGTACACATGCAACAAAGAGGGAGAGATTAAAGCATTAATTCAGTGAGAGGGAATAGGATCCTGGCATAAATTTAGAGTGAATGTTTTGGGGTTATCTTCTCCACTGACTGCTTCTCCTCTCTGTACTCCATTGCACTCCACACACAAATGTAAATCAGGGTCACACCCTGCATCCTGTAACATATAGGGCTGTAAACTCTTGTTTTCCTTTGATAAGCCCGGCGTTTCTCGGGCGCGTGCGCGCGCGTGGACGTGCAGCGACAACAGGTGCGCTGGTGTGCGAACGTGGAAAAACACCAAGCTACCCGTGCGATTGTGTGCGCGCGTAGAGGGCGTGTGCTGGCGAATGTGTGTTTACATCCCAGACAGTGCATTTCAAGCTACACTGCTCACCTTTAAAAAAAAAAAAAAAAGAAAAAGGAAAAAGGCCCCCACACAGAAAGCCTTGTTTGTTTGGCTGTCATCGCTGGGTGGGATGTGCTGCTACCAGACACACCAGCTCTCTCCTGGCTTCACGCTGGAAACCCAGCTGGCGGGCATCGAGGCGCCACCGTGCGATCGCGCCGGTGTCACCGACGGAGGTGGGGGGGGGGGGTGAAGAGCGCCTCATCATATAGCAAACTCTTCTGGCAGCCTGCAGTCCTCATTAAAAATGCACCAACGCTGAACGCTCCCATTAATTTAAGCGCGCTGTATTTAGCAAGGCTAGCCTCGTGTACAGTCTATAAAACGCGGCAATTAAAGCAGGTACTTTTGGCTTCATCAAGGCCCAGTCGAGCGTGATGGGGCCGGAAATGTGAAAAAAAAAAAAAAAAAATTCCACCAGCGGCCAAAGCTCGAAGTGAGAAAAGCCAGAATGCTGCCCGTAGCACCGAGATGGATATAGAAAATGGAAGATGACATGATTTAATCTCGCTCCTGGCTGATAATAGAAAGAAAATCTGTTAATGTCCAAGCGACGGTGTTGTAGATAGTCATCACTGAGGTATCAATTCGTATTTCAAGACATCAGTCATCCAAACGCGGGACAGAAAATGAGGAATGAGGGGATCACGGCAGGAAGCTAAATTCAATAGGACTAAGCAGGTGCCTCTGTTTGTTTAAGTAATTCAGTAATATGTGGCTTATTTGGGTTATTTGTGTAACATGTAGGCAGAATGCTTGTCGGTGGGGTGCGAGGCGGAGGGCGTTCAATAACGGTGTCCGTCATGACATCATTATAACTGCTTCATGAACCCCTTATAGCAGTGTGTGTGTGTGTGTGTTTATGCAGAGGGGAGGGGAGGGGGGGAGTTTACAGTGTAGGAGGTTCAAGGAGAAGTGCTAAGATGCAAGCCGTCGAAGCATGCTTTCAACTGCAACCTGAGTAGGTTACAATGTGGAGAGATCACATGTGCAGACTCTTTAAGGCTTTGATGATTGCTCAAAGGGACGGACAGAATAACTCGCATCGCATCCCGACCCATAGCAACAACTTTGGCGTGCGTGTGCGCGTGCGTGCGTGTGTGTGTGTGTCTTTGCAGGTCGGACGCCAGCACAGACTTTATTGCTTTTGGATTGGACTTCTTGTCTTTACGGCCCCCTCTGAAAACACGCATGACCGAAACGTGGACGGAATTAAGCGTTCGCCGTCAGGACGGCCGAGTCAGCGTCGTCACCGTGCGACGGGAGTCCGGCGAGACGGCGACCGTGAAAATGACGGCTTCTGGCGAAAGCGGCGAGGTCGTGCGACACTGAACTTGTCAGCTTTCGGCGGTGAAGGCGAGAGGTTTTTTCGGCCACACAAGCAGGTGAAAAATACGGACAACAAAAGCAGCGCTCGGAGTTGGAGGGGATCGATACTGGCAGAGCACTGCTTTAGCACGTAATGGTGGTCACATAACAATTACTTATAAGCAATTACTTCTTCATGCACATGCCAAGCCGCGAGGGACAACATTAGCCACATAAATGGATAATGAGGCCGAGTTTATAATGAAAGGATACATTGTTGGCAAAGTGGCAGCGCCGGCCAATGAGGAGAAGGAACAGATGTTTTAAAGGAAGACGGATCTCGACAGTAAAACGAGTGTGAAAAAAAAAAAAAACACCCAACAACAACAACAACAGCCCTCCATGCTGGAGTGAGTCCCATAAAAACAAGTGTGGGTTACTGTGTCACTTTGTGGGCTTGTGAGTCCTCTTCCGAGTGAGGCGCGCTCAGCAATGTGAAGCCGTCCGCATTTCCATACCCTAATAATAATTACCCTCGATTTACCCTCTGCCCTCCAGGCATCGGGAGTAAACAGGCCCAGAATATAACCACATCCACGCTAAAATGCGATTTCACATTAGGAGGTGGCCGCATGGTATGGAAGATAAATTGTTTTCCATACGTATGTGCTGCCAAACCAAAGATAAAACGCCAACTTGGTCCACTGTTGTTTACAAGCCTCCTTGTTTATGGATTTTATTTATGGGGGATCATGACCTTGAATAAGATTAGTGAGTCAATAACATGAATTCCGAAAATTGCAGCCACTGATAAGACCATGCGGCTGAATTGTTTCATAATAAATACTTCCCAAGGATAATGAAACTAGGGCGTGATTATGTTTAACAGTAAAGCTGTAATGTCTAACTACTGTATAATGACTAATAGCAGTGTGATTTTAATGACTGCTCCTGCTGCTGCCACGCACTAATTCAAAAATGATTAGTTAGTTCCTTCTCTTTCCTGAATAGAAATGCGTGCCATCAAACGTGAGAGCGTGATCGCGAGGGGGGGGGGACCAAAGGGGCCAGCGTTAGAGACTTTCTCAGTGATGGCGCCGATGTTAAATCGGTTCCTGGCTTATTATCGACTGCCAGTTCAACATCTTTTGTGGTTTTTAAGCATCAATTGATACTTCATTTGCTTTCAGCTCCTAAACGTCAGCTGTTGGACAGTCGAATTTCCCCACAGAGCTGAAACTTGAGACTAATCTTTTAAATGCTTACAGCATTTGCACTACACAGACACTTCAAACCGTTTCATTGCCGCAACTTCAACTGGCACTCAAACTACTTTAAGTGGTTCACCTCGCTCCCATTTAGCATCCCACTTTTAGGACGTTTAATTTCCATGCTTGAGCGTGCGTGCGTGCGTCTGTGTTGTTGATTCTGTGTGAAACAGCCTCATCATTAAAGTAGCAGTGAGGCTACGCTGGACACACTGATTGATCCATGTCAATCAAGTGACATCACTGAATTTTGCTCTTTCAAGTTTTGGATTCAACATGTTAAACACAAGACTTTCACATGTATTTATACAAGACAGTACTGTGTATTCATAATGTTGTATGCTGCAGGATTGGCAATGGCAAAAAGCTTTTCTTTCGAAGGGTGTATCGACTTTTTACGTCCTGCCTGGGATCTCTTCTGTTCTCTGTCCGTCCGGTTGCCGCAAAATCGCCCTCTAATTATAAAATAAGTGCAGCTATTTCGAGAGAAACCTCAAACGTCGTAACATCTCGACCAGCTGTGCCGCCGTCCGGTCGGTGTGCCAAATTTTGTCCAAATGAGAAACTATTGTGTGCTGTTCTGCTACGTTACAGGTACCGAGTTTGGGAATTGAGGTCTGGAAGCATTTGTAAAAGGTACGAGAGGGGGAAAAAAAAAGAAAAAAAGAAAAAAAAGAAGACAATACGTCCGTGTTATGTGTTTTTCAGTTCTGTTCTCCAGCACTACCTTTCCTTTGGGTCTGCCAAGCTCAAACCACAACTGTTCCTCAACCATTTTCACATTCAGCTGGCCCAGACTGGGGCAAGGCAATTTGGCTCTGGGGCCATCTATACAGTGCCTTGTCTGGGAATGGATTTAGTGATTCTGATCTTTTTTTTTTGTGCCCATGCTCTTTGTCTCCATTGTGAAGACTCGGGGAGGAAGAGAGAGAGTAAGAGAGAGAGAGAGAGAGGGTGGAGAGAGAGAGAGAGAAAAAAAAACAAGTTTGACCGAAGCCCAGTCAATTATCTCCCAGGTGTTTGACTGAAGTGATTGTAAGCGATCGCGGCGGTTCCCACGAGCCCCGGACTGAGACGGGCTGGAATTAGCCAGGAACAAAACCCAATTCAGCAGAAGTGAAGAAACAGCAGTTTTGAATAAAACCAGGCGGAGAATGCAAAAGAAAAGGTTCCCCGCTGAAGATAAAGTCGAATCTTGGCGCCTTCCCCCCCTCCGCCCCCCGACCCCCCCATCTCCGCCCCCATTCCCCCGTTACACACAGCCTATCATATAGCCCAGTCTTTTAAACAAACTGTGGGCTTGGAATTGTGTCTGTGGAGCTTCCAATACCTTATTGTGTGGAGGTTAATTACTGGCAAGCCATGAGAAAATTACATTCTCAAAATATAGTATTATGATTGGCCCTTCTGCTGGCTATTTTAAGTCATGCGTGGTCTTCATACGAGATAGCTGGGAAACCAGATTTTCAGACTTGTTCGATATCAAGTAACCTCGTTTCAAGTCCTCTATTAAAGGGACTATTCTGACTTGCAAATTACCTTTCTTTCCCAGGCCCCAAACACCATTTCCTCACGAAGATAAAGTTATAGCCTGTACATGAGTGCACACAGTGTTGTAATAACACGGGACACTTTTCTATTGATAGCAGAGAATTTCCTTGTGTCTTCTCACATCTTTCCCTGAGAGAATTCAGTCATGCTGAAGGGCAGCATTTCTGTACAGGGAAGATACTGCCGAGATTGACATTTAGAAATGGACGGGAGGGGGAGGGGGAAGTGGCGGGCTTCTCGATCGCGACCTGCGGTGGCGCGCGACGCCGAAACGCGGCTTCAGCCCGAGCTAGCTGGAGACCGGACGCTTTCCTCGAGTCAATTCTTAACCATTGAAGAATGGTTAACGGGGCGAGGACCTTAACTCGAGCTCAGTGAAGGCTCTAAGTAGGAGCCTGCTTAGGCTTGCATGAATCTCATGATGGGGGGGGGTGGGAAGGGAAGGGAAGAAGAGGGGGGGGCGGTTCCCAGGCAATGATTGTGCATTTTCCTCCCTGCTGGAATCTTATTTACTCGCGCCTTCCACATGAGATGGCCACGTCAAGCATGGTTTGCGTCCGCTGCGCTCTCGCTCGGCTGCCCGTGCCGCACGCCAGCTCACACACATCAGGGCTAATAAATATGAGGCCCAGGGAAACGGGCTTTTCTTGGCTGGCGCGGCGAGGCTGGGGGTATCTGCTGAACTGGCAACCCCGAGTCAAAGACCGCATCACGTGCAAGCACGAGCCGCTTTGGACTCTGATGAGCACGTACTGTAATCGCAAGCTGCGACTCCAGAGGCCATAACGCACTGCCGTCACGAAGCACACCCACACCAAACCATGACCAGAAAACGTCATTTACATTTCTCTGTGTAAATAATAGATGGGGAAGTCTTCAGTTGGAGCTGCCATTGGTCGGCGTGATCTGCGAGCTTTAAGTTGATATTTTCCTTGTTTTAAATATTCTATACGTCCCCCAGTTGATGGATCATGTATGTTCTCCACCACTCCTCCATAATCACGTTTCTCCAACAAATCAGGGAATGTAGAAGGAAACAGCAAACCCCCAAACAGTTGTTTTTTTTCCTCCATCAATTAGATTCCAAGGTGTTCTCACACTGAGCAGTCCAAAGGAAAAAAAAAACAAAACAACCTCTGAAACAGAGGGAGGAAGGTGATGAAAGGTCCATATGTCCCAGGCAAACGCCTTCACACGACGACCGGGGGTTTGAGAAGCCCCCTCGAACAATGATTGCCCCGGACAGGCGACACCTCAAGTTGTTGATTGAGTGTGACATCCTGCAAGAAAATTAAGCTCTTTTTCTCCCAATGACCCGCTCGTATTCAAACTCCTCGCTTTCGTCGCGCTTATCTGGAGTGTCACCTCCTGCCTTCAGTAGTGTCAGCCCCCTGCTCTCAGTTTTCACAGCCCTCCAATGTCTGTAAGTTCAATCTTGATTGTTGTATTTAGTCAACATGTTTTATTTTTACGATTTGTTTCATCTCATAGTGTCAAACAAAACTCAGTTTGTCCTCAAAAGTGCTGTAATATTTGGCATTTGCAACTGAATCAATCATGCTAAAGTCAAAAGATGTGTTAAACCACAATTTGTGTATGATAACATTTTGTTGTTTTTAAGACTCTTCGCTAAAAAAAAGAGCAAAATGCCTCAAGATGTTCAGGACGTTTTAGTTAAACAACTAAAACTACCCACCCTGCCATTTCCCTCTACAACTAAATTTATCTGCTTCGGAGATGCAGTTTCAAAGGAGTCTGAGGTGTCTGAAGGCTGAGCAGGAAGGAACTGTAAGAGCTGAGCCGTAATAAGAGTCACAAACAATGCCAGCAGACTCGGTTTTCTTATCCGAAATGAAAGAAATCCAACAACAAATATCAGGCAGCACCAACAGGATGCTGAGATCTAAATGTTCACGCGTGTTTGATATTCCAACAGAACGAGCCATTATTTGTGTACGTTGTCGCAGGTAATGATAATCCACGAGAGCGGCGGTCTTTGTAATGAGCATCCGTTGCTGCTGCGTTAAGCACGACATCTGCCAGCGATTACTATGGAACAGTGTTGCCAGTTCCTTGACATCAATGAACCGACAGCAAACTCCCACATCCCCGGCAAACAAGCTGCAGATGATCTGCTGAGGCTTGTGATTCGCCGGCAAAAAGACAAAGCGACAGACTTTCATTGGGTGCCTGAGAGTGACCATGTCAGCAGGAACAGCGTGTAGTAACAGGCTGGATCAGACTTTTCTCTTGGTATTGATGGAACTAAAGAAACCGCAGATTCTCCTGCAAATACTCCAACGCATACAACAATGGAGCTGCTCTAATTGTAATGATTCTATGGTTCTAAGTTGCTGTGAGGCATTGTTAACCATTAACCGTTGTTTATCGCCCGTGTCATCCAGTGCTGGGATTGGTATCAGCCCCTGCAACATGTTGGCATTCTAATGGTATTGACAGAAGTCCTGTTGAAATTCTCTTCGGGACCTTTCATGTCAAACAGCTTCGCTCGGGAGCTCCAAACAGGCAACACTGACACCGCCTCAGCTGCAACAGATGGTCGGACTGATCGAAACCCAAATTAATCTGGTTGCCGTGCGAGGAGCGAGCGGGTGCAAAGCAGGGGAAAAAAAATAGATATAAAACAGTACATCAACACAAACCGTCTGTATATGATGTGCTGTAGCCCGTCATCAAAGCGAGATGGATTGATAAAGTCGTCACCGAGTGAAACTCGGTGCTTCCACCGCCTGTCCAAAAAAAAAAAAAAACCTGTTTGTAACATCTTATTTCCAGCTTGTACCCAGGGGCCACTTGTGTGTGCCTTAGAAAGCTGTGCTTTGCAGCCACACTAGCGTGAACCCCCTGATGGCGGGCAGAGCCCTCTGATCTGGCTGCTCACACTCTAGTCCACACTCTGGGGATCGGGGATAAAGGACCCTTTTCTCTTCTCAACCCCACTTTTTCCTCGCCTCCCTCTTCCTTCTGCCGTTCCCAGCACTCGACATTTGTTTCAACTGCCTGCCTCCATCACTCGCTGTTTTTAACTCCTTCCTTGTCACACTGCCTCCACCCCCACCCCCCACCCCCCACCCCACCCCACTTGTCCCTTGCTGCTGCTAGGCGCCGAGTGCAGCCAAGGCTTTTGTGTGCAGAGTGGCTCTTTATTGAGTGTCACGCTGGCCGATAATCTGTGTTTAGTGGTTATCGCCCTTCCACACCAGGCCCATTAATTAGGATTAATAGTTGAAGAAGCAACTTTTAAGGATGCACTTGTGCCGCACCGACGCCGCGGGTATGAGCCACCACTTGTTCGAGTGTGTTTTTATCAATGCTTGCGCGCGCGCTCATTTGTGTGTTTGTCATGAGGCCTAATAGAAAGAGGGGAGGGAGGGTGGGGAAGGGAGGGGGGGAGGCGGATGTTGTAAGTGACATGTCTGTGGTTTATCTAGTCGATGATGTGGCGGCTGAACAATGGTGCCAGAAACAATGAACGGCGGCGCGGTGTCAACCGAGATTACAAACATCTTGGAGCAGCGAGGGAGCCCTTGGGGATGTCAGATCACCATATTGCGGGGCTAATGAGATGGCGACACACTGTACACAAAAAAGGTGTTGTACGATCCCTCCGATGTGACGGCTCGCTCGCTGTGACATTTCGGCGGGGGGTCATATTATCGTGACACACAAAGACAAGGTCTTCGGAGTAAACCTGCCTCCTCCTACAAGGGAAGGATGGCGCCTTGATTGGAAAAAAAAAAAGCCCGACAGGCATCGAGAAAACGGCGTTGTCGCGTTTTCGCGACACAATATCTCGGGGTTCGTGGCTATTTCCGGTCTGTTTAATCTCACGTAAACATGTCAGCTTCTCAACGTACACGAATAAACGTGTTCTTTTGAAATTCCCATGCCCATTAAAAGCCACAGACTCGTTTTCCTGAGAGAAGCCCCAGTGAAATAAACTCCAAATATTTGTGCATGGCATCAAAAGGGGCTTACATCGCAGACAGCACGTCCTCAAACAAATATTGGCGAAAATGTTGGGGAGGGATTTTGTTAATTGATGCTGTCCTCTTCCCCTTTTAATCACATAAGCCCTGGATGAATCTTAGTTTAATTCGCTGATAGAATGCCTCTTTTTCCAGCCTTCCTCCCGCTCGTGCTGAAAGCTGAAGGGATCAGGTCTAATCCAAACTTCACTCCCCCCCCCACCTCACTTCCCCAAACCGCCCCTCCCCTCCCTCTCCGGTTCCTCCCCAGCGTCCCATGGCTGGTCAAGTCCGGGCTGCTCGGGAGAACAGTGGGGGGAAGAACAGGGAAACTGGCAGGCGGAGGTGGGGGACTGTTTGTCGGACCTGGTTATTCCGCTCGGTGGATCCCATCAGGCGAGTCATGACATGTCTCGTCCGAGGCCACGTCCCACCTGAGCACCGTGAAGGGGGGGGGGGGGGTAGGAACTCGGCGAAGGGGAAGAGTGTTATAACTGTCTCATCTGGTCACATTCGGTTTGGATCCCGAGGAGTACATGAAGTCTGGCTCCGCCACAGTCTGGTTTTGTAAGTGGTCAGCCTACCTCTGCAATATTTTATCAAATATTCTTTTTGTTTGCTTCGACTGTTAAATTAAAATGGCTCGAACCAAGATAAGCTTATCACCCCAAAGGCTTACAGCTGCAGCTCAATTTCCCGTACTCCTCCAATTTCCATATTTTTTCATCTTCTTTCAACATTCTTCTTCTATTTTTTTTTTCGTTCTTCAACCCTCCATTTAATAAACTGTGTACCTTTTCCATTTAGCCCAGAATATGAATATGTCAACTCGTGAACAGCCAGCCAGAACCCTCTCATCTGGACCTTTGAGTTCTCAAAGCTCCACTGGAGCTCCGGCTGTGACATAAGTGGGAAAGCGGCATTAGCCGCTCCGTGATTAACGCCTCCATGATTAGCTTGGAGAGCAGTAGGTGGTGAAAACGTCCATCCCTGCACTGCCCCTCCCCCCCCCCTCCCCCGCCTCCCTCCCTACCAGAGAGTGCGCTTTGAACAGCCTGACCCCGCTGATAGTGGTAACTCCAGATCCCTGAGGAAAAAGGAAATCTATCCCACTGACAAGCTTCATCTGCTTAGTATCTGGACTTGCCAGTCAATGGCTTTTGTTTGCATGTGTGCTAAAAAAAAAAAGGGGGGGGGGCAGGGTGGGAGGGGATCCTGAATGAAAAGGCAGGAGGACAAGGTGGAATAATAAAGTTGGATTGAAACAGATTTGCATTGTTTTGCACGAATATACAGGAGGCCACACCTGACGGCGTCCACGCATCTATCTTCGTCGTGCATGCGTGCTTGTGGGGCACGTGAGCTCATATTTACGTCTTTGTCTGTATATTTATATTCACTTGTCTCCCTGGGACATCCGGACCGTCGCACGAGTGCAGCTGATTACAACCGGTGCTAAACCTCCATCCTGCCCGAGTCACCGACACAAGGCCGCTCGCTCCCCGTGTGTCACATTCTCCGAACCCCCGAGTTTGACCTTAGTACAGCTGTCCGCCTCATAAACTATATTCCACAGCAGCGCTGTTGTTCGCGTTGCTGTGGAATGACCTTTCTTTCATTTCTGAGAGCCTATTTTTACAGTTACTTTGAAACACTTAATTAACACCAATCTTTCGCCGGACAAACGGTGCCCAACAACAACAAATAAGTTGTCACAAAACAAAGGAAAACAAAGGTTGCCGTGATTAATTAACAGTTCTTTTCATTCATGACTTCACTGGAGACACTTCCTCTCGATGAATAATTTGTTTTCCAGCATTTACAGTCCATTCATTTACTCTACGAAATGTCTTTGAAATCAGACGATGAGAGATGAGAGAGAGACAGAAGTGATGTTCAAGCAGCTGCCCACAAAATCAGAATAACGCCACTTTTAAACACCTCCTTAATTTCCTCCAGACTCGAAATAAATCATTTCAAAGAAAAACAAAGCACAACAAAATATGAACACTGAGTTTCTGTTTTATCGTGACATAAAGTACATTAGCCGTGATTGATGTCGCGACCAAAAAGGAGCCACACATAGCAGCTAAAAAGACAAACGTTCCATCAGCTGCCGGTGGTGACCAAAAAACAGAGCCAAAAAAAGACAACGCAGGAGTTTTACGCGACGAGGAGCCAATAAAGTTCAAGGACGGGAACTGTGCTTCTTTAAGATATCTCTGTGATGCATAAAGATCATCTGCTGAGGCGTGGCACACATGCAAACCGCAGGATGCCAAGTTTAACAGTGACCATTCTTAAGCCTGGATGCAAAGACGCAGACGAAGCAGCTGCGTGAACGAAGACTATTCGATCCGTCGTCATCATTCCACTCACTTCTGCAAAAATTGGGATCTCTCAAGACTGTTCTGAGAAGAATCTAAAGCTTGCCTTTCACAATAAAAGGGTCCAACGGGTGGTCGTCAGGCTCCCGGCAGCAACCGGTGTTGGTGTGACATTCCAGCACTCCAAACTGGCCTCACCAGCATGTTTCCAATGCATACAAGCCATGTTTGACTCTATGTGCACGTTGTTTGGTGACATGTGCCGGTGTCAGGAGGGGGGGTGAGCATTTTGTGACTTTGATATCGCTATCGCAAAGTCCATATTCGCTTGCCCACATGACTTTGGAGACAGACGGAGGCCGGCATGTGACAGTCTGTGTGTGTGTTCCATATTTGAAGGATACGTCTGAGTTAGTGTGTGTCCACGTGTGTGTGTGTGTGTGTGTAAATGTGTTAGAATAGAAAAGGTTCAAGTTGACAAACTGCAGACGCCAACACTACAAGAGTGAGAAAGCAAGAGGAGGGGGCTGGTGGAGGGCGGCGGTGGGTGAACAGAAAGGGTGGAGGAGAGGAGAAAGTGGGGTTGAGGCAGAGGGGAGGGGTCTAAATCTGTGAGAAAACGTCTAATCCCTGGATTGCTGAAGCTTCGGAAATCCTGGAAATAGATTAGGAGCTTCGCTGGCCCAGCCGCCTTTAATAAGAGGGCCCGTTTGGCTCCAAAGTCATGGCACAGCACTTGCATAATGTGCAGAGCCGCCACTTCTTGTAATTATCGCTTCCCCTATTTGGAAAATGATTCAATAAACACTGATCCACGGTGTTCCGCGCATACTGACAAGCTGCAGATGGAACACGCAGAAGCCCTGGTACATGTGCGGCGCCCGCTCTGGTCCGGCCACTAATCCAAATACAGCGGGAGGATGAGGGGCGCGCTAATCGAATGAGAACTGACCGTATCGACGGGAGAATCTTTGTGCAGTTTCTCTCGCGCCGGACAGCCACTGAGCCGAGGAGGCTCCTGATACATTTAGAAAGGTCCGCCATCAGATAAGAGAAAGTTGCAACGCTACTCCCGACTTTATCTGCTTTCACACATCAGCAAACTTTGCTCCTTTTTTCTCTCCCCTTTTGGCATTCTCCGCCACCAACGTTGTCTCTGATATCTTTTTTGGAACCAGCATGCTCCGAAGGCTGGCGTGGGCGGTGGGTGGGGTCATCTTCATCTATTTGCTCAGAATGGCTTTCATTTCCCCCTCCACTGGCTGGGGCGCGCGGGACCACCGAGTTCTCCTCCCAGGCTGGGAGGCTGACCGTTTCGGTGGCAAACGTGTCGAAACTTATCCGGGACTGCAAAAAACCAAAGGAGGGAACGCTCCAACCATGAAGTATTTGGATAACTGTGTTGCCGATACATCAACGCGACCGACCTGGGGACAGCCAACAACCTTATTTAGCATGTCGTCATAATAAGTGCCTTTGAAATAGACGTGACCTGAGCTTGTACAGATGCCATTCTCCACCAGCCTTCAAAGAGGAGCGAGCCAATAAATAACTTCACCTTTCTGTCGTGTTTGACATGAGCACATGAGTGATTGTTTTGAACTTGCACAGAGGGTCAGGAAAGAAAACCAAGTAGCAAAAAGAAAAAAAAAGTATCCAGAGATGGGATTACTTTGTGCAAGAAAAGTAGCTTTTGTTTGCAAAGCAGCCCGGCAGCTTCGTGAGCATTCGCAGCGAATAGGTTGAGTTTCTCAAGCCCTAATTTCGAGACGGTGAGCTGTCAGATGCTTGTCAGCCAAGAGCTCCCTATCGCTCGCAATCCGTTCTCATCTATTGACACATCTGAAGCTCCAGTGGACGAGGCTCCGCCGCCATAATGGACATGTCAAAATGACAAATATTAGCTCTCCTTTCCCTCAGTCAATTAGAAAAAGCTAGTCAGTGACGAACTATCAATGACAGGATCCATGATCCAGGGTGCTTTAAAGAAATCGGAGATTTCACTCCAGTATAAATAACTGCCTCCCTTCTGTTTTTTGCTCTCCTGGCTTTGCGCTGTCTCCCTCTTTTTGCCAAAATGAGGGTAATGTGCTATGAAAGGTATCCCAGATTTCACACCTTCTGGGGCCCTTGGAGATGGAGCGACCAGCTGTCCATATCACAGCACCCGTGTTCCTGGCTACCCCCGGCCAGAGCGAGCCACAGGCAGCCAGGGAGGCAGATACAGACTGAGAAAGGGGGTGACGGCGAGCCAAGAGAAATAAAAGAAGCCAACTGGATTTCACCTGGTAGAAATAAAATCTCATGAATATATGTGCGATTTGATTGAATATACGCCGCGCAAGTGGGTTTATGTGCGGCGTTACAGCCAAGTCACCTCACTGAGTCATGAAAAGTCAAACTCTCTCGCGTCGCTCTTTCGCTCACACACACTTGAGGGACCCGAGATGAGCCAGTTCTGCACAGCGCCAGGAAAAAAAAAAACAAAACAGTGACCTAAGCATCCTGAGAATAGCGTAAAATCTGGCAATATCATGGATCAGGACAACTTGTGCCCAGCTTGCAACCATTCTGTGACATTACCCTCGCTCAAAAAACTGTCGAAAGTAAGATATCCTTTCACTTTCTTTGTGAAACTGCCCATAAAGCGCTCCCCCCCCCACCCCCACCCCACCCGTTCTTCCAAACACCAATCGTAAATGCGGGTGCCATAACACAAGTGTGGTGTACTGCTCGAGGGCGCAATTTTCCATAGACCGGCTCTATATTGCCATCCGAGGGACTTGGATCAAAATGGTATGGTTTCAGCTGGGAAGCCGGGAATATTATTGTAGAAATAATCATAGCAGGGGTTCGGTTCCTTCAGCCGCCGATTGTATTCATGTCACAGTGTTGTACATCTGCAGAAACCTTCCATGTGTGGACCAGGTCTGAAACGCCAACGACAATACGGGGGACGAGAAAGACTTGATTAGCATGTAATTAGGAAAGGTTGCTAACAGAAGTGTTATTTAAATCGGGAAACACTTCTGCACGCAAGAGTACCGTTCTCAAAATTCCTTTTTTTTTTTTTATTATTATTTCGACAGAATAAGCAGAAATGTAGATTTATTTCCCAAGTCTGATCACTGGAACCGTCTTCCGAGCATAAATAATCAGACGTTACTTTCAATGTGCTGGTTCCTGAGAGGGGTGAGCCTTTTAAATTGGTGCTGAGGTCAGTGGAGGTAGTAGCCCTAAAAGTTTTCACCTGAAGGGAGGGGGGGGGGGCGGGTTATTGATTGAGGAGTGCTCATTGGACTATATCAGTGAATGATTGACTGCATGCTAATCCCGCCCATGAGTGTGGTTCAGTAGCTTCATTTTACCCCTCGCTGCTTTCTGGTGGTGATCATTTATGCTTCATTTCTGACAACACAATTTCTATGTGAGAAAATGAGAAAAAAAGAGGGAGAAAAACCTATTTGCTGCACTTTAAATCTTGAGTTTTAAGTGTGTAAGTGAGAGAGAGAGAGAGAGAGAGAGAGAGAGAGAGAGAGAGAGAGAGAGAGAGAGAGAGAGCACCACTCTTCCAATCACAAGTGCCAGAAATACTGAACAAATAAGCCACAGCAATTTATTCCAAAACAACACAAATCTTGTTCTTTTGTTCAAACGTGCGTTGTGGTTTTCAGGCTCGTGGAAAACGAAGACTATAGAACAAACACAGTTAGAAGACAAGGGAGCAATGCCAACATCCCTAATTATATGCTATTCATGTTCTCTCTCATCACTTCGCGACAAAAACGAGAGCTGATGTAGCCGTTTTGCGGCCGGCTAATTGTGTGAGCAGCAGCGCGCACTGCCAATGGAAGTCTCCCAGGCTATGCCGCGCGGCGTTGGAGAAGAGAAATGAGATTCAGTGTAAGGATTAAGCGGCCGGGAAAACATTTAGCAGCCGCTGCTAGTGTTGCTCATTAGTGCTCGCTTCGCAGCACATCAGTTGCATGAAGAGCCTGTTTGCTGCGATCACCTGGGGTGCTTCTTTTTAAAGGCCAGCGGTCGCGGGCAGCCCTGCCTTTTATACTTGCGCTGATTGTGAGGGCTATTTTGATTCCCGGGGTTGCTCGGGGCAGACGACCTGCTGCTCATTCCAGTCACACACTCACCCCGAGCCTGATAGGCAGAGGCGGGGAGGGGGGGGAAGCCATTTTGAAGGAGTGGTCAGTCTCGGTGGAGTGGAAAAGTCAGATTCTTTGTTCCTTTCGCTCCCCCCTCTTGACCATCCCGGTACCTTGTTGTCCAGGAAGACGTCCCATCAAAGTTCACTGCCTGCGGTGAAGTTGGTTTGCGAACCCCACCGGGAGGAGTGCGTCTCTGAAGTCGCCGTGATCCCCGGGCTGTGTCAGTCCCCCCCCGCAGTGTGATGGGGCACCGGGTCCTGGATCCTAACCCAAGACTGCCAGAGTCTTTAAGTGGCTTTGAGATGGGAGAAGTGATAGAGGCTAAGCCCTTAATAGCCATTTCTCTGTAATCTTTCCTATGAAAGGCTAAACTATGGGGGTATTGATTTGTTTGAAGAGGAGGAGGGGTGGGGGAATCGAGGCGCGGGTGAGAAAAGTACTCCATCAGGACGGGACATCTTGAAATGTGACAAAGCTGTTCAGCGGCCGAGGAGATAAGCTCAGATTGAGCCCATTTTATCCGATAAACGCTGCACCGTTTGCTCCGAGAGAGCAAAACAAAGACAAACTCATCAAATCCAAGTTGACAACACTCACAAACAGTGGTGCTCTTTCTGTCTCCTTGTGCTTTCTGTCTGCACTCTCAACGCGGCGGTGGCCACATCAAAAGGCTTTTTTTTTTTTTTTTTCTTTTCCTCCCCCCCCCCCTTTCCTCTCCGCTTCCAATGCGTTGGCTTCCAGCTCCGAGTCAGGCGCTCCGGTTAACAGCGCGTTCATTGTCACAAAAAAAACTGCACACAAACCCTCCGAGGACGGCGCGAAGTGACTGTGCCACTGCGTGTGTGTGTGAGCGTGTGTGTGTGAGGAATGCCAAAGTATCATGATCTGCTTGTACCGGCGACTGCCTTTCAAATGACGCTCGCAATGCTTCATGCTATATCTCAATGCACACGCCAGCGCACATTTCCCCATAGATACAGCCCTGAAGGATATGGTAATTGAGCTATTATTAGATATGGCAGCAACAGAATTGTTCTCTTTGTAGTTCCAAAGAATACGTCGTTCGCTGTTTGATGTTTTAAGGGGAACGTGCCACGCACGCTCCTGCTCGGGCACGGGGAACGATTCGAGGACCTACATAGTGTAATCCTGTTATATATGCTTTTGTATGCTTGAACTTTGAGGGGCAGAATTTGAGCATCGCTCTGATAATTCTGGAACTGCTCACCGAGACAGAGGAAACATCCACCCCCCACCCACCCACCCGACAATGTTGGCTCATCTGTCGCCCGAGGGAGGGCAGGTGGCCCCTGGCCGACTCCGGGTGGATGCTCGCTTCACCTGCTGCTCGCTCCTCTCTGCCCTCCCGTCGGAAACACGGCAGCTCAGACCAGAGCCCGCGCGCGACATCACACCTTGGCTATAATTAAGACGGCCCGTCCTCTTGGCTCGCCCTGCCGTATGCCGGTCGATCTGACGCTCGCTCCTGCATGTGCACGTCACGCAGAAATGGAGGACTATTTACGCTCGCAGACGATCATAAGAAGCTGTTTTTTTTAGCTTATCACCGGTTGGAAGATAAGCAGAGCTGAACTGTTCCCTCGGCCAACTATCGAGGCAACAGTTTCAATTTCACCCGAGGCTACAAAAAAACTCCCCGGAGGAGGATAAAACAACTCACTCGGTATATATTTTAGGGTCAAAAAGTGGTCTGTATACAGTTCTCCCGTCCCCCCACCCTCTCCTGTCTTCTACTCTTCCAGCAGTCATTAACCTTCGTGTTGAGTTTATCTTTCTCACAAAAGGTTCTTGACCCCTTGACCAGCAAAGGTTACTCATTACCGCATGTGTATGTGTGTGTGTGTGCAGTGTTGTGTGTGTGTGGGGGACTGTGTCAGGAAGCGATTGTCTTTCCAACAGCCGGCAGACTGCGACTCGTCCAGTCAATGGGCTCGAATGAAAGCCAATGACTGGACCGGGGAGGGAATTAGCAATTAGTCATTTATCATTTGCAGCCCATTCACTCGTACTGTGCAAACATGCGCTGTTAAAGCGACATTAAGAAGGAAACTAATGGATCTGAGGAATAAAATGCGTGTAAGTGCAGCTTATTTGGCGGAGTTTGTAGTGGTTTGAAGCGCCGCAGGAAATTAAAAGGGCCTAAATATTCATGAGCTGTAAATAGGTGTTACTGTTTGTTTTGAATAATCCCAAGATGTTTCTCCCACAGTCCAATCGCAACCAAAGGAGGACAAGAAAAATGCTTAAAAAGTGGAACATGCATAGAAGGTTCGGGGGGGGGGGCTGCTCCCCCTCATTTATGCACCGTCATGTGTGCAGGCGGGTGGGTGGTCGGAGGTTGCTGGTGGTGTAGAGGGAGGAGGAGGGCGGGGGGGGGTTGGGTCTTAGTGTCCCAGTGGTAAAAGTCCACATTGGCCTTCGTCAGCCCGAGTTATTGGCTAACAGGCTGTTTGGCTGCGAGTGCTAACCTCCCACAGACGTCACTGCTAGCAGGCTTATGCAAACATCATAGTGGAGTGATGAACACACATGCGTACGCGCCGCGCGCCCGCACGGAGGTGGAGGAATACCAGCCAATTACACAATCACACGGCACTAGACGTGAGAGGGAAGAAAATCATTCACACTCGTCGCTCCTCTTCCCCGCCCACTCCCTCACTTATCTCGCGCGCACTCCAACATCAGAAATTTCATCTTGCTTGCACAGACCTTGGCTGACACACGAACCGACAGAAACACGCACACACACACACATTGTGAGGAAGACAGAAGAATCAATACTGATCATAGGGCCAGCTGTTTTGGGCCTATCACTCCATTGTGATGGTGAGTGTGATTCATGACAGGCCACGCTCTCCCACTCCCACGCTTCGGAGAACGACTGACAAATCCCTCTCCCTCCTCTTCCTGTCCCCCCTCCCTCATTCCCCCGACACTCCCTCCTCTCCCTCCGTCTCCCTCTCGCTCTCAGAGGGTCCGAGGTGATGAGAATGACACCGCACAGCAGGGGTCTTTCTGCACCTCAGCTCAGCGAGCCCACCACCCCCCTCCCCCCTCACGTTCTCCCCCTCCTCCTCCCCCTGCTCTCCCTCCCTCCCTCCCTCTCTCCTCCACTCATTTGCAAATCCATGCGTTATGGATAGAACGGAGCGATTGCGAAACCTGACCACGGGGCTGGCGGCCTGGAAAGGGGTGCATAATGCAGGATGAGTGAAGATGCTGAGACAGAGAGAGAGAGAGAGAGAGAGAGAGAGAGAGAGAGAATGGATGATGCTGCACACGTCACCACCCCTTCTTCTTCTTCTTGTTGGTGAAAATTTACATCAAAATCGCGCAGCGAGCCATAAGAGGCAGTCCTAAAATAAATTTCACGTCCGGCCTCTTGAGGCTTACAGCACCCATAAAGCAAAAGTAACAAAGGGAAGCTGATGTCACGTAAAAAAAAAAAAAAAAAAAGAACATAATCTTTTATTTTTGATTGGTAATATTTGTATGGAAATGAACGATCAGTCCCCCGCCAAGTGATACCCTCACAGTCCTGGCGTTGGTGATGATTTCCGGTTGGTGTATTAATATTTAAATTGACTATTATGCGGTCAGAGGTGTGCGTTTATTGGACATTTTACAACAGATGTAAACGTGACCGGCGCCTCAGATCAGACTGAAAAAAAAAGGGGAACTCGGACCGCGGCTTCCCCTCGCTTCCTTGAAACATGAGCTTTTTTGCCCAGCCGTGTTTTGTTATTGTGTATTAGAATGTCAATGAGCCTATGTCTTGTTACCCATACAAAGCAGCAGCTCTGGAACATAAATACAGGCCTTGAGGTATGCTTGTGAAAATGTCATGATATGGCAAAAATATCAGTTATGAAAAAAAAGAAGAAAGCAATTGTGTTGCGTGGCACAATACCAGCAGACACGCACACACACACATACACACACACGCTAAATCACCTGGAAATGGCCCACAGTTTTCTTAGCGCCTCAGTGTGACACAGAAACACACGCGCAGTAATAGTGGCTTTTTGTTCATAAGTGAGGCACGCACAGACACACTCTCTTGCACGCACACACATACACACAACTTTTGACATTTGGTGATTGTTTGTTTTGGTCGACTTCAGGCAGCAAACTCTACCTGTGGCGATGACTCTGTTTTGGGTCCCGACTTGTCACACTGTGTGAGAGGCGTCAGGAGGAGCGCCCGGGGGCGAAAACTGGCCCTGTTTAGCCCCGCAGTATGCCCGTTTGTAATTGGCCAAAACACCAGGCGGCCTGTGGCCATTTGTCAGTTTGAATAATTGATACGGGGGAACGGCCACACGAGCAGAACGCGCTTGGCACTCCGGCTCACACTCGCACGCAGGCGTTTTCTTTTTCTTTTTTTTTCCCCCTCTCCCTGCCCTGCTTTTCAAAGCCCCGCGCACGTCATCCTCACGCGCCGTTTTTATGTGATGTTATAAATTATGTATCCGCTTTCATTCAGATTAACATCTAAAAACACAAGCCCACGTACCATTAGTCCAACTAATCAATTATGAGATGTATAGAAATGAGTGAAGATAGAAGCAAATGGAGATTAAATTGGGGAGATAGCCAGTCAAATTAACTGCTTCTTGTTAGGGAGGAGAAGATGAGATTCTTGTCGGCTGCTTTCTTGTTAATACAGGCTTCGTTAATGACACGCTCACTTTTCATAGTGTCACTCTTTAAAAAACCATGAAGCATTTAGTAGAAAAAAAATAAAGCATCCCCCCCTATTTAGCAAAGGCTGATCAGCCAGTCAAAACTGTCAAAATTTTTTGAAATCAGTCAAAACACCTTTTTTTTTTTTCCTCCCCCTCGGCCACCCTTCATTCACTGACATGCCCTTTTCATGCTGCACAGTCAAGAGAAGCGATAGTTTTGATGAGTGCCTTTTGTTTCATTCACATTTTCTCCATTTCTTTTTACCCCATGTCCTAATTAACTCCCTTTTGTTTCGCCGTGTTTTCTAAATGAGTGCTGTGATTCTCTATCTCGGTGTTATTTTTGTCGCTAATAAATGAAGGCTGAGCATGCGCTGCCTCGTAATTAGCTGGAGGGAAACAATGCAAGACTGCAGCAGTTTTTTTTCTTTTTTGGGGGGGGCCTTGGCTTGTTTCGGTGCGTGTTTTTTTTTTTTTTTTTTTTAATGGTGGGGGTGTCG
>JAUESE010000067.1:5298846-5310366 GCA_032274725.1 Malacoctenus triangulatus
TTTCAGCGAGGGGGGAGAGAGACGGTCCAATCCAGGGAAGCAGGGGGGGGAAGGCACAGCCAGAACCCCCTGTTGAGAGAACATAAGCTGCGTTGCAGGACTGCAGAATATGCTGCCTGGCTTCTAATGCCAGATTAGTGATGGCAAGCCATTGTGTTGCGTGCCATGGCATCAGCATGAGATCAGCGTGCATGTATACAGACTAATGAAACCGTCAGTGAGTTTGAGGTTGGATGGGAGGGTCCTGGAAATCATGAGCCGACGAGTTAAAGGTCAGAGGCTGTTTAACATATGCATGACATCACGTGTTTTACTGTTATTATGCTTCAATCTCCAGAGTTTGAATCGACAAGGCGCTTTTTGGAAAAAAATACATTATGCGATCTTATACAAACTGCTTCAAGGGTGCATTTAGTGGGGTCTACTTTTACACTGACTTCTGTCTCTCTGGACCACGCTGCACTGATGGGTGTCCTGTTTCCATGACGACGGCGCGTGATATCCTGAGCATTGTTTACATTCTTATAGACCGGAAAAAGGAAGCTGTGAAGAATAACAGGAAGTAACACAATGAAAATTATTGGATTTGTAGTGTTGCCGGCAAAGCTTGTCTGCAAATCGGTGCCATTGCATTCACACCGAGTTTAGAATGGGACTATAGTTGTGCTGAGGCTGGTTTGGTGTGGCCCAGAGTGCACCAATTGCTTTCACACCGACCAAAAACTCATTTTGGTTGACCTCAATGCAGCTGCTGTTAAAGTACTCAAAAACATTGGGTCAAATGTAAAAAAGTGGGATCAGGGACGGATGTTAATTCTTGCTAACTGTGTCATTCCTCTTCCTTCATCATGTGACAAAAAGCGTCACATGCCCCGCGAAGCCGGGCTGAGCCTCTCCTCAGCATCTGTGGCTCTGTTCTGTCATTCGGTGCCTGCGCGCATTCCTCCCATGCACGTGCGTATCAGCATCTAAACCGCATTTGCAATTCACAGCAGCCTCCCTCGCGCATTGTCCCAATCTCTGCCTACTTACACTGCTCTTTTTTTTTTTCCCTCTCTCTTTTTTTTTTTTTTGTGTTTTCCTCTGTGCATTGTTTTGGCCTGCAGCTATTGTATCTGTTTAGATTGACTGGTGGTTTCGGCTTTACCTCCTGGCTTCGGGACGGGGAGCGGGGAAGCAGACGAGGGAGAAGATAACAGAGACGGACAAGGTCTTGATCACCCGCGCTAATACCCCCTCCCTCCTCTGGAATATTAGACCGCGATGAACGCCTCCTCCAAACCAAAACAAATAAGACGTGTTAATTTCCCTTTCTTTTTATCTCCTCTGTCTCTTGCAATCTCCTGCTTCTCTGCTGCAAGTGTTCCCTGCCACTCAGCCCTCACTTTTTTTCCCTTCTAACCCCTCCTTTTTCCCTTTTTTTTTCCTATCTCATTCCATACTCCTTGATTCTCTCCCCGTGTCGCTCCTCATTTCTCCCTTCTCAGGTTTAGCAGAGAGGAGGAGTGCCAGTGATTAGGAGGCGTTAGAAAGAATGGACGTGCTGTTCCCATAAACCGCTTTGTGCTGTCAACACCAGCTTTGGTGGAATGGAATCAGATAAAAAAAAAAAAAAGAAGGGAAAAAAAATCAGAGTGCATGCGTGTGTGGGTGCAGGAGGGAGGGCGGGGGTTGAAGGAAGGGGGGGGGGTCAATTAGGACTGTAGCTCGCCAGCAACGGAGACACATGACTCTCTTGCCTACTACTGTAAAGTCAGTTTGCCCTTCAGCTGAACTTTGGCTCACTTGAGCTCAGCAGAGAGAGGGGCCAGACAGAGACGAGAGGTGGGCAAAGAAAAAAGGCAGCAAAACGACTGACTCACAGTGGTGGAATTAATACCCCTGACCACCTCCACCACCACCGCCCAACCCCCCCCCAACGCTTTCTCCCACACGCGCACACAAATATTTGGCGACATACAAAGTGAGTGATGTGACACTTTGGCAGGGGACGGGTTTCCAGAGGGGGCAGAACACAGCCTGGCAGAGGGATTCAGAGGGTTCAGGGGCATTATCAGCTCCCTGCTGGGAGTCTTCCTGGTTTCCTTCGCAGTTCATAAGCTGTTCTTTTATTTTTTTTCCTCGCGAGTGGGTTACGGTAATACAAGAGATCATGCATATTGGGATTTACCTCCAGAAGATCTTGCTAATTTCAGTCAGGCTGATAAATTCTGAAACAAGCTTTGAAAGCAAGAAAAAGTGCAAAGCTTGATTAAGATAGAATAAAAAGAAGTGAAGTAAATGTTGATGCAACACTTGAAACCATGAGCTTCTAATTTTATTCTGGCAGAGGGAGCTGTCACCCAAAATTGAGATGGAAACACACAAAATGTAGCAATAACACATTATTTTATATTGGAAAATATGAGAAAATAAACTGAATTTCCAGTTATGTTCTTTACAAAGCTTTGTTTTTTGGGGAATCGTAACATTCCTGACAGACAAACAACTTCCAAGGCAAAAAAACTTGCTGACAAATTGACAATCACAAGGGATTTTAACTACCACTGTTAACTATTAATGACTGCAAACATGTGGTGTCATAATGCCACAATAAAAGAAATAATACGTGTTGTGTGAAACCAAGGCCTGTCATGTCGCTGTTTGAATTATTGATGTGCACTGTGAATATCAATGTGCCTGAGAGCAAAACACAATAAAAGTAACTGACGTCGCTTCGTGTAACAGACAGTGATACAGTCAAACACATTTTCAACAGTTCCCGCGTCCAATAAAACTGATGAGTTGGTGCGAAAAGCAGATTTTCAAAGACATTCAGAGGTTCTTTCTGGTAATTAGAAATTCCAGCAATCATCATCAGCGAATTATGACAGCAAATTAAGGCCTCATTTAGAGGAAAACACAAAAAGAAAGGTGTTATTTTTTATGATTTTGTATTTGAAGAATCACAGCGTCGAGGTAAAAAGTTTTTTATGAGGAAAAATTCAAAACTTTACCGGGAAATTTGGACTTAATCGTCAAAACAACCTTCTTTCTACATCCTGAGAGTTAAAATCCTCTTCCAAAGAGATATTTTGACAGAGGTTTTTTTTAATATAGCATCAGGAGCTTGCTGAGTTTGCAATGTCTTCACATTGTGGATACTCTTGCTAAAAATGTAGCCCCGTGTTAGCAGTGATCTGTACCTTTCCCTTCGCCACGTGTGTGCTGGCACTGGCTCCAGCTCCCGTGACCCCGGGTTTGATAAAGCTGGTCAAAAAAAAAAAAAAAAAAAGATGCATCACAGCATCTCAGGTCGCACGCAGGGAAAGCGGGAGCTCCTCCTCTGCAGCACGCTTAACAGGCATGTGGCCACAACTTTGACAGATACTAAAAGTGCCAGAAGTTACCTGCAGCTTTGCTCGCACATTTTATTTACTGCACTCGAAAACAAATTATCGCACTGATGTTGACGACCGTGTTTGCATAAACGCGATGCGCGACTTCGCCGTGAAATGTGAAAGAGGAGAAGAGGGAGGATTTATATCGTGACATGCGACGCTCACACTCTACATCTGCACTTCACTCCACCGGTTATGCGGACGATGGATAGTGTTACGGCGAGGATTTCTTTTTTTAAACCGCATACGAGCCCCACACATCTGCCTGCTAAGTAGCCCCTGCTCGCTCTCCGTCTCCTTGCAGCTGAATTAGCAGGATGTAGAGAAGGGGGGTTGGGGGGTTGGGGGGGGCAGCGCGTGTACGCCACATATTCTCATTTGCAGTGGCCACGCATCATCTGCTTAGAGAAATCAGGGTGAACCATCAGAATATCAAAGAGGCTGACATTTACTTGGAATGTAGTTGTGTGCGCGTGCGTCTGTGTCTTTAGTGTCTACTTAATCACAGTGTTCACTACTTTTCACCGCGGGTCCTCCTCCTCCTCCTCCTCCTCTCCCTCCCCCCTCCTCTCCCTCTACCCAACCGCTCGGATACAGTAGCAGCGCACCTATTTGTGGCGCCTTTTGAGGTGCCTGTGTTTGGCGCCGTTCACATTCGCGGTGACAGAGGGAGAGATGGAGGGAAAAAGAACAAGAGGAAGCAAGAAAAGGGGGAACAAAGAAGGGCTGACAGTGAGAGTGAGTGGCTATTCTCTCATGCTGAGTGAGTGGAGTGTCAAAACAGGAGTGAAGTGTAGCAGTGCCATGAAAGATTGAACGCTCAGCGAGACTCCATGTTCCACATAGCATGTAGGGACTGACGGGAACAGACAGGGAGAAGAGAGTCACCGAGATAATGTAGTTCGGGGGTGGGGGGGGGAGCAGAGATGCAGTAGAGGCACAAGTAAAGGGACCCATCATTGTGGGAAAGCTCCATGCTGCAAAGCATAATAAAGCTAATATATTATCGTTATGAGTCGGAGTTTGGCACCTTAAGTTAAAGCCGAGCTATCATGCTCTGCAGTGAGCCATTCCCAGACTCTCCCCTATTTGCTATTGCTTCACGCGACTGGCCAATAAAGCAGCAACGCCATAAAAATAATCTTAAAAAAGATCATCAAATAGTTATGGATCCTCATAAGCTGCGAATCCGCCGAAATGCTGAAGATGTGAATCACAAATCTAACTCGGGCATTTTCAGAAGCACTCCACCTGTTCTCATGTGACTAATGCTTATACCTTTAGCCGCTAATTGGCACTTATGGGGAAACCCTCCCACATACAGCACATCGCTTCCTCCATCACTCTTTACGCGCGCTCATATACACACCTAGGAAATGGATTGACCTCATTCGCAGGGCACGGGGGGCTACATTAAAGGGTCTCTCACTTTCTCCGTGGCAGATTGTCAAAAAGCGGGTGGTCAGTATAAGTGAGAATCATGCCCTAGTTTGGCCGGGCTCTGTTGGGAACCAAGTGGTCTTTTGACAAGGCTTTTAATGGATAGGAGTGTTGTGTGCAGATCGGGACCTTTGCACTGTATTGAAGCGTCGGAACCTTCAGCCTGGTGGACGCTGCCTATCAGGAGGAAAGAGACTCCTGTTTTTATTCTTAGACCGAGTTCCTGCGGTTCGAACCGGGGGGGCCCACAATTGAACCTTGGGGGACTCCGGCCCGCCTTTCCTTTTCAAGCCTTCCCTTTAGAAGCTCGGACCTTTTCCTCTTGCCGCAGTGAAATTCAAATCTTAACTCGTCTTCACCTCTGGCCACATTGTTTGCATTGCTGTTTCTAGGAGCAACCTTTGTTCCTCCGGCTATAATTCAGCCGGTTCCTGATGCAAAAGTGCTGCAAACACGGCAGTTAACACGCACGCAGCTATGCCGAGACACGCGGTTGCACATAGAGATACCCACACTCAAAGAGCACGCAGCCATAAATCATTTAAAGCACAAGTCTTCTATGAGAAATGCTTTGGATAAAAACAGCCCACCTGAGTCCAGCAGCACATAGATCAATCATGAATCAAGAAAGTCATGAGGAAGAGTGGGATAACAGAAAGAGCAGCAGAAAAGGGAGGGAGTGGGGTGGGGGTGCGGGAGGGTGGAGGGGGGGGAGGCTTCTCAGCTTCGTGCACCCTCAGGCACAGATCCCTTAAATGGAGCGGGTTCTTGCATGTGGGTGAGATACTGCATGAAATGGTCATGACGCTCCATGCGCATGTTTATATATAAGGTGCCCACATTCAAAATCCCCAGCTATCTAAGCACACAATACATTATGCATCGGACGTTCAAACCCAGTGTGCAGTTAGCGGCGCTTACACGCGAGCCGTACACGCACCAAGCCGTGCCGAGGACGGCGTTAAGGCATGAGAATCTCGCTGCCCTCCCCCACCACAAACGCCTTGCTTTTTTTTTTTGTTTTTTTTTTCTCTTCGCCTTGTCAGAGTGAGAGAGGGAATGAGGATAAGATAAGGCCAGGCTATCTGCTTAGGTTGCCCTCCATTTGAAAGGGGCAATGTGGCAGTATGTAGAGAAGCTACAGCGGGGAGGGGAGGGGGGAATGAAAAAAAGGGAGGCCTATCATAAAGCAAGCTTGTTTCAGGTTAGTGAAGGGCAGTCAGTGACAACAAGCACTAATCCCCCTCTCTCAGGACTAGAAGTAATAAAGCGATAGTGTGAAAGGATGGGAAAGGAAGGAAAATGGAGAGAAAAGATAGCAGCACAATGATCAGCTGACCAGGTGCAGGGATTTTTTTCCCCCTCCCTTCCTTGTAAATATATTCATTAATTAGAGTCATCACTGCACAAGCTCCTCGGTAATGAAGCAAACATTTTAAATTAACCTTAAGAAAATTGCCCATTAATTATGATCCCTGCATGCGTGAGGTTTAACACAAGGTTCCAAATCCAGCAGAAGCCATTGGCTGTTTCCAGTCCGCCTCCTTGGACCTACACGCTCACATGTGCGGATGGTCGGAGCATCTAAAGGGAATCCATCTTTGTTTCCTGGCCTAACTCAAACACGGGTAGCATTCCCTCAAAAAAGCTGGTTCTCCGCTCGACGCAATCCATAAAATTGCTGGGTGGGATCAATTTGGGCCTGGAGATGGAGCAAGAGTCAGTCTTCCCCGTGAGTAGCAGGGCTGCATGTAGCCTTATCCCCTGATGGATGTGGAGAGGGCCAGCTTTAATCCTGGACTAACAGGCAGTTCTCTGGCCCTTGATTGCTGCACAGCACAGAGAAAAAAAACAGCCCAAGGGGCCAAATATAGTCTTCCTTTGATACCGAGGGACCCAGCTAAGATTTATATTTGTGGCTCTAACTACATATGTGCATACATGAGGTGAGGGAAGGCAATGAACGAGATGAAGGTGTGAGAGAAAGGTTGATTCTATTATTTGAGGGTATTGGGTTTGTGTTCACTACTAAATCCCGGACATCAATAACAATCTCGCTGAATAATAAGGTATAAGGACCTTGAGCAGGCAGAGCGAGGAGTTTTGATTTCAATAAAAGCGAGCACAGACTTCGCGGCATTTATTCTTCTGAAATTCATTGTCTAACCAGCATGCAAACAAAGAATACAAAATAAGGAATTGCGTTGCAACAGTGTTTAGTCACGCCGCCACAGTGCGACACCGTTGCCGAGTCATCGTCCTTCTTTTATCCTGCTTTCGTTACATTTCTTTTGTGTCTGATGAGTTCGACCTGCTCTAGCAATTAGACCACAGTCACATACTATGAGCTCTCCCATTTATTTAATGTTGGTTTTGAAAAAGTGAAACTTTCTTCGAAGATTATTTGAATGTGTTTCAAAGTGAATCCTGAAAAAACAGTGTTGAATAAAATCCATTTCAACTGTACACATTCCCATTTGTGCAGTGACTGTCGTTTCAATGTGATCAGTCACTGACAAGGCAACTGAATCATCTTACTTTGTTATTGTCTTTACTAAAAGTGAAGGTTTCATTGATTTTCTCTCTTTGTTTTTCTGTCACATCGGTGATTCGTCAGTCATCCACCATTGTCCCAGTTTGTCCTTTTATCTTACCCAAACTTCAACTCGACATATACTCTTTAAGTGATTGACTTTTTATGTGTACATGCTGAAAAGCAGGTACTTCTTCATGGGGGCCAAACTGGCTTCCACCTGGGATATCCACACAACACAAAGGGTCAGTGCCTAATATAGACACTTGTTCGCTCCCTCTACTTAAAGTCACGGGTCACAGGTTGATGGGTTGATTGATGATTGCTTGGCAGTTAGAGAGCCTAAGGTTCAATTCTCAAGCCTGCCAGAGGATTCTCTGAGAGGCAAGGCCTGTGTCGGCCGCGGCAAAGGGAGGTATAGTAAATCCTATCAAACGACAGGGCGTGCATGTGCTTACAGAGTGCCATGTCAGTGCCATCTGTCCCTTGAAAAAAAAAAAAAAAAAGGCATTCTTACATGAGCAGACTGGTGGCGCAGAGACCTTGAAGCTTCAGCGCAAATATTTATGACCACCCTCAGCTGCTTGAACTGGTGTCCCTCTTGACAGCTAGAATGGCAAGCTTCTGTCTGTTTATAAAGACATGAGGTGCAAAAGCACACATATGGTCATTAGTATGGTGGACAGACAGCAACAGGTTAGGGTTCCGGATGGGAGCTGCGCGCTTCCAGCTCAGCGTAAAGCGTTTTGGGCCGGCTGGAGATGTATTCAACAAAGACCTCATTTAGGAGGCGCGCCGGCTTCAGACACGCCTGAGAACTGATGATCTGAGGGACCCGTGAGGTTGCATTGCTGCGCACACATCGCCTCGCCACGCCGATAGCTTCAGAAAAGTATAGTTAAAGTGAGTAAGTGCGTGTGTATCCAAACTCTTAATGAGCACAAGTAATTCACTACACCACCTAATTATATCGCCGTGGCGATCCCGTGGGAGCAAATAAGTAGTTTAGATATAAAAAAAAAGAGCCCCCTGTGGTGGCAGTGATGCCCAAGTCATTGAAGGTGACAGTGCCAACTCGCGCTGGCACCTCGCCCGGCCTCTCCGGGGACCACATGTGGTATGCACCGCTGCACGCTTATATATCTGCGGCAACGAGCAGCCCCCCCCCCTGCCTTTAGCCAAAAATATGCCCCCTTAAATGCACTCACCTGCCAAAATGCCCTCATGCACGACGGCCTGTGCAACCTCTTCAAAAAAAAAAAAACCTCACTGTCATCTCTGCAGCTCACCCAGGAGGGCAGTAAATGAGGAAAATATACATTTTAATTGAGCTACTCATAGTGCCTTATGTCCTTGTGCAGGCAAAATGACTGTAACTTCTATACGCACACAGTGTACAGTGTTCCGGATCATCCATCTCCGCTGCCAATGAAGCTACCTTGCCCGAGGGTGCAGCTACGCACTACATTGCCTTCCTATGGGGACAGGGCCACTGACACTTCCAAGTCACCTTTTCCAGTTCTATTTCTACTTCTCCTCCCCTCCCCTCCTCCTCTAAAAAACTTGCCTCCCCTCCTTCATGCTGCTGCAAATAAACAGCAAAAAAAAAAAAAAAGGGCTTAAGGGTGGCCGAGTGGCTGATTTCTTTTTTCTCCACGCTCCTTCCCATTTCCTCCAAAGTTACGGTCCCCAAAAAATGGGCTTTAATGGGAAACTGAGGACAAGGTAAATGGGGACTTTATCTGGCCATCAGTTTGGCAGTTAGAACTGCTGTCGAATGGGCTTTGAAATCTCCTTAAGGCAACTCGGAGGTGGGGAGAGGAAGAGAGACAGCAAGGTGGGGTCAAAAGTAGAGGAGAGGGGGGAGAGAGAGAGAGAGGAAGATAAGGCCGGTGCGCCGGATAGAGTGAGGATAGTGAGTGAGAGATTGCGAGTGATGGTAGACAAGGAGGGCTGAAAATGACTCTACCAGCATGGTATACAGGAAAGAGAGAGAGAGAGTGGGGGGAGGGGGGGTGAGATATGATCGGTCAGTGAGGACTAGAGGAGGTCAGAGTTGGATTAACCTGCATAAGGATTAGACTGCACTGCGAGGGGGAGCCTCAGGCCTACAGCAGCTGTTGCCCAGGGTGCCAGTTACTTCTCACTGCAAAATGTTTGTGTTTGGACGTTTTTCTTCAACTGATGAACAGCAGAGGAGTGTGTATGTGTGTGTGTTTGAAGCACGGGCTGAACACACCGCTGAAGAGGCTCCGAATCAACATGCAGCTGCAACTAGTTATGACACAGAAGAACAATTTTGTTTGGAGTGAGACGAGACAAAGTTAAAGAAGAAAGTGTTTGTAATCACAAAGTTCTTTGTGGGAGTTCTGGGATTTTCTTCAGTTTTTCTCCCTCACAAATAAGGTTTTCGCATTTCAAACCAGTTGCTCTTTTCTCTCATTTTTCAGTGCGGTTGTGGTATTGTTGCATCGAGCCAAACTGCAAGATTAGCAAGAAGATTTGGAGGTGAACTGCTCCTTCAACCAGAGAAGAAACATTTGTTTGTAAAAGGTGGTAACTAACACATTCAATGTCGTGTTCAGGGACTGAGTTTGGAGAAAATCTCTTGTTTTTTAGCTTACAAAGAAATACAATAAGCCCATCTTTGCACCACTCTGTGGTTGGAATGGGGACTATAAATTGCACTAATTATTCCTGTTTTGGTCAAGTTTTTTCTCAAACCATGGCACCCTGCTGTGCTCGTTTCCCAATAAAAACTGGAGACTTGTTTGTGAGAGTGTTCGCCTCTAGTTTGAACAAATGGGTGAGAGCTGAGAACCACGCGGAGCCGAAAATTTGCAAGAAGGCGACTCGCACACAATGATCATTTCAGTTTCTTAATCGAACTTGTATACGTAATGGGGCCGGGCTCATCCTTGAATTCACTCGAATACCAGACAAAATCACCTTGATGTAAAGTCATCCTAAAGTGACTTGACGCACTGTTTTGCATTTGACTTTAAGTTGCTGTCAAGAATTATAGGCTTAAATATGCATATACATGTGACCAAGTGTCATCCTTCACACATAAACGCGCAAACAGTTTCATCAGAGCCCTCCACCATCTGTGGAGCTGCCCATTTCTCTTTCCCTCTTATCTTTTGTACCTGCAGAGGGGCTGTGGGCTATGTCATCTTGTCTCTAAACACACGCACACACTCTCTCTCTCTCCCACACACACACGCGCACCCACAGATCCTTCCTCCATCACAGTAGGAGACAGTGGGCTTGGCTTTCGCTCTGATCTCTCCATGCAGCCTCCAAGCCTTGGAGATAGGGTCAGCTCAGCATATGATGGCCTTCCAATCCGTCTCTGATACAAACAATGCACACACACACACGGACACGAATGCACACACACACACACAAGCTCACGCGCACACACGTGAACATACACAGTCTCGGAAAACTCACACATCACACACAGCACGGGTCAATAACCAGAGTATACCAACAGCAATCACAGGACTGCTGGACGTGGGGGTTGTGTATTTGCGTGACATTCGATCGGATGGATTCGCCTTGTTCTTTGCCAGCCTCCCAAGGGAGGAGGCTGAGAGGGGGGGGGGGGTGGTGGATGCGATCTGTGGCATTCTTTCAGGGATGATTCTCTCTTCTGTCTCTCTGATGATGGTGGCCCTGGCTCACGACGGGGACACTCCGGGTCCCGCACTGAAACAATTGCTCCTCAACGGACGCCCGGTATTCTCTGTTGACCCAGGCAGAGGTTGTGGCGGTGACATCGCCGGGTTCCTTTTGTGGCTGTGCGAGTGTGTACACGAGCACGTGGGGGATTTTAAGTCGGTGGATCATTGGCGTGTGTGTGTGTCTTTGAGCTATGTGTTTGGGAAACAGAGAGCGAGCGAGCGAGAGAGAGAGAGAGAGAGAGAGAGAGAGAGAGAGAGTGAGTGAGCTTTTATCTGTATTGTCAGGGGATAATCACGCAGCACACCCTTGAATATCCTGTGTGATAAAATCTGATGTGACACCGTGGGATAGCAGGGATGATTGAACTCTTGTCTTAAAGAAATCAAGCAAATCCACCGCTGCTCCGCTCGAGATGGATACAACACAACAATGTCAAATGACTGGGAGGATGAGGCAATCAGGGAAATAGTTACAAGG
>JAUESE010000067.1:5330292-5355749 GCA_032274725.1 Malacoctenus triangulatus
AGGGGGAGGGGGGGAGGGGGGGTGGGGAAGGATGTCTTCTCTCCAACATCTAACTGTCATCGCATGAGGGAGGTGGCACGAGCGAAGCCACGAGTTAAAGCCAAAAAGAGACCACCAAACCTGGGCCAAATGTGTCGCCAGTGCATAAAATTAACTGCCTCCTCTGTCTTAGTTACCATTAACAAAAGTAGTCACGTGGCCACAATTCAACAAAGTCGGGTTCACATTCCTCTCTCCATTCTGGACTCAGGCCACAAAGTAGTAAGCACATGACAGCAAGAAAAAAAGAAGCAAAAAACAAAACTGTCATTCCAAGGAAATGCATCACGTTCCCCAAGTTATCAGTCTTGCATCTTAATTAAAATAGAAAGGTTTTAGATATTATTTTATGCTAATTTATATCAGCGTAAGCTCCAAAACAAAGTCATAAATTTACCATAGTTGTGGCTCGGAGCCATTGCGTGGATTAGCCGAGGATGTTGTTTAAGCCAGTCAGTCAATTTACCTCCAAAGGCTCGAAAAGCCACACGTGTGGTGGACAAAATTTGGCTGCAGTGTCCCTGTTACCTTGGAAGTTTATGTCCTCACTGATAACTGTCAATTCTTCATGTTAATTATTGCATTCTATATTACAGTTCCTCCATAAAGAACCCTTAAACCCAAAGTTAGATTGGTGAACTGTGTTTACAGTCGTCCTGTTCCCCTCTTTGCATTGTCTTCTTATGAAGACATGCAGTAATGTAACCACAGTGAATCAGTGTTTATGGAGCGTGCTGAATAACTTGGTTGCTATTCCACTTTAAAGCCCGTCCTGTACATTCAGTGTTTAGTTGCGGGATGCAAAGTTCACTGGTGCAAATGATTCACTGTTATAATAAAAACTGTGACTAATGAGTGATGTGAAAATTTAACGGTGCAGTGGCGACTGTTTTAATGTGTTATGTAAATGTGGATTACCGTGTCTTTCCGAAAGTGCGCGAGGCTTCGGAAAAAAGTGAGGTATCAGCTACTCTGATGAATTATTCACAACTGTGTCTTTCATCGTCCTGTTGTTACAATGATTTACACGTTCACGTTAACCCCTTCAAAGCAGTCTTGAGCTCACGATGCTCGAGCTCAGAAGTCGCGTTTGGAGAACAAGTTTCTCTAAAAACAAGAAAAAGTTGAAAAAAAACAAGAGTGCTCTCCTCATCGGAGTCCTCTCCACCTCTCTTTCCCCCCGCTCACTTCATCATGAGTGATACAGCCTCCGAGCTACCCTCCATTTGTTTGACCCTGCAGGAGGGGAACTGATGTGCTGATCCATCAGAACCGCACGGCTCCATTTACGGGATGGACCCCTGCCTCCAAAGCAGCTCCTCCAGCCGGCGCCAACAGCTGCCCGCCTGTCTTAAACACACGTCCACCAAGGGCAAGGGCAGATCCCCAATGCTAACAATGAAGCTCCTCCAGCTCCGCCGACGCTGACTGCTGCAGCTATTTGGGAGCACTCTGTCAAAAACAATGGAGTGCAACACATCTCAATGTCAATCCCAGGGACGCGCTGATTGAACATGTTGGCTTTCTTTCCCATTGCGCATTGGGTTGACACTAACTTATGGCCATTTGAAACTCGCAATCAATTACACGCAGAAGGTCTGGAGCAGTAATGCTGAATAATTGAAACACGAGAACGTTTTGCTCTTGATTGGTCGGGTACAATTTCAGCGGACGTGATTTATGCATTACATGTGAGACAGTCAGTCGTTCATATGTATCCCTCAGTCTTCCTGAGCAACTGCTCCATTTGTTTCCTCCCGGCCCAAGACGTCACCCTTCCGTGGGGCCCCACTTTTCCAGCCCATTCATGGTCTCGCTTTGCAGGGGCAGAGTAGGACATATCATTAGAAAGCAGACAGGGGTGATGTGAGCCTGTGTGTGCGTGTGAGGAGAAGGGGGGGGGTGGGGTGGGGGTCCAGTGTTGTGTGTCTACATGTAGACCGGAGCAGGAACTGATACCCACACACAAAGGCAGACGGACGAGTGAGAGAACAGGCGGGAGCTGTGTTGGGGGTGGGAGGGGGAGAGAGAGAGAGAGAGAGAGAGAGAGAGAGAGAGAGAGACTCAAACCAGCGTTAGCCGCCTTTCCAATTCCACACCGGCAGCCTGGTCATGGGACTGAAACTCCATCCGCTCGGTGGAAACGCAAGACAGAACAGTCCGTTACAAGGGGGGGGTGGTTCTCAGTGATGGAGCGCATCCACCCACAGGCCAAGTGCTAATGCAGCACAACAATTTTTATCTTTATAGAAAGGCATCATGGAAATGAAGGCAAATGTCATCATGCCTGTGTCAAAGTACGGGTTGCGGATATCTAGTGACGTGAAATAACTCGGCAGCTCACTCTCAAACTGTTTCAAACTGCCTCTGCACAACAACTGCAGTGGTGGATGCTATGGAAAATCCAAGTCACTGCTGTTTATGTACACAGCAACATAATTGATTTCCCCGAAGTAATGTCCCTGGTAACAGTTTTAACACTCTGCAGGTTTTAGTGTTGAACATTAACATTTGCTTTAGCCAGCTGACTGATTCGTCCGTGGATACTTTAGACTCAAGTGACCCCCCCCCCACCCCGTTTCACTCGCACACGGGAGTGATTGAAGCGAGCCCGTGCGTGGCTCACTTTCCCAGGCTCGCCACCATCACAAACCCCCTCGCCCCTATCCAGCTGACTGTAACTCTAGCCCCGTCTCAGGGTGTGTAATCTCTCTCATGTTCCCGTCTTTCTCCGACGTCGTCCGATCTAACTTTTCCCCCCCCTGCTGCTCGGGGGCTTGACATGGAATGCCGTAGGTCACGGCTGGGGCAGCTTAATGCAGAGGGGGTAGGTTCTGTCACAAGGTACGTTTCCATGGTGGCATTAATACGCCACAGATTTTTGTTTTTAGAAGGCTTAAGACATGGCATCCAGGGCCCCTCCTCTACACCCCCCCCCCTCTCTGCTCCTATCTCCCTCTCTGTGCCTACATTTGGCTTCCTCTTGGGCTCTGTCACGAGTTGTGTCGGTTGCAGTTTGGCCTGGGAGAGAGAGGGAGCGAGCTCGTCATGGGCAGAGGACTGGGTAAGAATCTTCCATTAAGGTCAGCCTGCAGTATGCAGCACATGGTTTGAGTCAGAGTCGAAGGGAATGACTCAACAGCACATTCACTGCCAGATAAGGAAGAGCAGGACACTTTCTTAGGATGATATTGCAACGCTGACCTGAGAGAAAGAAGACCCGCTTTCTGCATTTTTACTCCCAGATTCCTCATTTTCTTTGTGCAGAAAGAAAATGTTTACTGACACCTCGAACTGCTCCGATTCAGGAAGCCAGCCCGAGCTTCGAACACAACCTTTGACAACGCCTCCCAGTTGGACGAGGAGCGGTGCCGCCGCTCCGAGTGACAGCCGGCAACACGCAGCCACTGCACTGACGGAGCGGTGCTCCTGCTGTTGGTGGGTCGTCTCAGTGTCAGCTGTCAGTGATGTGCAGCTGAAGGCTCGGTGGAGTATTTTGACCTTTCGCTAACTGTGATGTCATCCTCTGGCTCATTTACTTAGCGGAGCTGTTCTCTCAGAGACGGGGGGTTTGTAACGAGCTCGCATTAAGTGCTTAGTCCGCCTGCCTGCGGTATATCTGCCTTTGAAATGGTAGTCATGTTTGTGTGACACAATATCAAACATGCGTCCCTCCTCTTTTGGTTTAATCAAAGTGGTAACACTGAAAGGGGAAGTTGCACTTGTAGCAAATTAAAAGCCCTTGCACACTTTCTATTGAACCTGCAATCTTGAAAAATCAGATGAAACAGACTCCATAAACTGTGGCATGAAAACAAACACTCCTTTTCATTTCATCCACTTGATTCTTCCCTCTACTGCTCATCACTCTTCAAAGGCGAAGGTTGACTCTCACAGCTCCGGGGTGTGCTTGTTCTTCGCCGCGTCTGTATCCCTTGCCTCGTTACGGAGCTTCACAGACAGTATAATTTCAGGCTGACACCGCCTTGAATGTGCCGCTGTCAAGCCGGAGCGCGGCAGAGTGCGAGTTGAGGGATGCAGGCTCAAAAATGTCACTTTCATTCTCGCCGAGATGAGAGAGAGAACGCGGGAGAGGGAGGGAGGGGAGAGGAAAGAGGGGAAAAAAGGGCTGAGGAAGGGTGGCGGATGAGTGGCTGGAAAAGGCCTTGGAACAACTGTTTAAATCATGACAGGAAAATGACCAGAGCCTGGAGTGGCCCATGTGTGAATGCACAACGAGGGATCAACGGCACGTGTCGCGATGTCGGGTGCCTGAATTCATTGCAAATGTATTTTGGTGTCTTCTCCTCGTGCAAACGTGATTTGAAGGCTTAAATGCAAGTTGGGGAGTTCATGTGACCCGTGGACGTACAAGAACGAAGAGAACACGCAAATGGAGAGTCGAGCGTCTGCGTTATCTGAACTACGAGCTTGTTAGTCCATCAAATGTGTCTAACTAATGCGTATTTGTGTCTTTCTCCATATGTGGGAGTGCGTGCGCCCGCCTGTGCTCCAGCATATCTGGCCCCGACTACAAAGCCCCTCTGTTCTTAGCATGAGCCCCATCTCTGGGCCTTGTCAAACAAACGGCTCCTGGCGCCTCTCTCCTGGGCATGTGCCATGGCCGCTGCCAGGTCCGCCATGGCTTGTGGAGCCCATGTTTCCTGGCATCTTCCTAAGCGCTGCTAAGCATTAACGGAAGTCCCCTCCGTCCTCGTTTACATTCATTAAAACGGTAGCACTGGGCTCCCCCAGAGCGTTGGGAGGCTGCGCCAAGCCTGCCGCAGCCGATAAACCGGGGCCACCTCTCACTGCCCATTCGCTTTGCTTTCTTCTGCCTTTCCCCGTGCCGCTCTCTGTCTGAGATGGCGCCCCACAGCACCCCTCTGTGGGCACTGGGCTCCGGTCTGTTGGCAGGATCCCGCCTCTGTCCTGGTCTTCACTCGGGCTTTTTCCGCCTCTTTGTTGTGTGTTATTTGAGTTAAAACGGTGCTCTGTTGTCACTGTTCCAAGTCTTAAAGGGCAACTATATGAAACTGCATTTGAACCTGTTTCTTGTGTGCTTCAGAAGCTTCGTCTGAGGAAAGCATTGAGCCCAGAGAATAAATTCTCAAAAAAAATAAAGATTTACTTGCTACTTCCTCTTAAATTTAACGTTATTCATATCTAGCGTCAGTAAATACGAGAGCTGCACACCAGAGTGCAACAGAAATCGGCAGCGTTTGGTCACTCTGAGGTAAACAAACACACGTTTCTCTGCGCAGCACTCTGAGTGAGGTTGCCTGGTGAGACGGCGAGAGGAGTGGGGGGGGTTAAGCACCACTTCTAACTCTGTTTGACTCATTACCTCACTGGCCTCGAGGGGAGTCTGTCGCGCAACTTAGTTCGGTCGAAAAACTGTGAAAAACTCCTGGCGTAACTTCACACACTCCAAGTCTCGTCGAAAAAGGAAACTAGAAAGGTCAAACTGCAGCAACGCGCTCAGTGTATATAGCTTTATTAATTGACCAACACGTTTCGGCTTGTGGCCTTGAGGACTTTACAATCATTAATTTTTATAGTGCTTCTTTAATATCCTTTAATTATGTGGTTTTACTTGGTGTGTACTTTGTTTTATGCTTTTTTATGATGCACTTTTTTACTGTGGCTTGTTATTTCTTCCGCGTATAACATTTTCTTTTATTCAATGTTTTTTAAATTCCCTTTACAGGACATTTAACAGGGATGTATGGAGCCAAGTCTCTGATGTACTGTCTCTTATCTGCACCTCTCCAATCCAGCAGTTGATTATATAGGCGCCCATGTCCCTTATTGGACACCCGTTTCACCTTCCTGCCTGCCCGGGACAATTATTGGCGTGAAGCCACTCCGTCATATGGCCGGCCCATATCTGCAGCATGCCCATTGGCTGATATGAATGTGGATGCATGCGACTGACTGTTTCAGATTCTTTACGGTTCTATTTAAATCCGACTCAAATCTATATTTATGTCAGAGACGACCCCGATGGAAGGCCAAAAGACAAACGACTTAAGCCAATTAATTTGGCTATATGCTATCAGTGTTACCACACTGGTGTGGATTGTAACAGTTGCCCTCTTTCCCTCTTTTTGCACCTGGCTGACTAGGATTCCTTAATGTCACAAAGCTTGCGTTCGGTTCCCCCCACCTCCCAATACATGCCATGCAGTTGACAAACGTGTGCTCTCGCCAGCCGAACAGCAACAACTCTCTGACTTCTGGAGCATGGGGGGGGGGGGGCTACCTGGTGCACCCTGAGCTCTGAGGTGAACACCGCCAGATCAACTCAGCCCCTCAGACTCAATGCCAGAAAAAAAAAAATGAAGCGGACCGTTGGCTAAAACCAGTGCATCAGCTCCCAGCTCCCCTGTGCTTTGCTTGGGAGTTGAGGGGTCACGCTGGTGTACCAAATGGATGTTTGCCCGTGTATGTGTGTGTGTGAGAGAGAGCGAGATGGACAAAGGTAGTTGCAGAGGGGAGGGGTGTGTGGCCGGGCCGAGGAAAACATAACCACTGGCAAAGTGACAGGATGCCACATTGGAGGGGAAACTCGAGGTATGCATTGCTGGATGAGAGACAGGCCCTTGGCTGAGGGGGACAGCGGGCAGAGCTGACAGAGTGGCTAAATGCAGAGATGAGGGAGGCAAGTGTTAATTACAAACAGCAAGCAGGGATAAGGAGAGGGATTAGGTCAACCATGGAGCACTGCAATGGTGGAGGAAGGAGGAGGAGAAGGAGGAAAAAAATAGATGACTTTAATTAGCTTTGTTGGAGAAGCAGTCACATGTTTGTGTTAACCCCAAAGAGCTCAGGCTAGCTGTCATTAGCATTCATATAACGAGGGCTCGGTGCATCCAGGCCATGTTGGTAGCAATTACTTTAGCCTGGCTAGTGCCGACATGCTGGGACACTACACATAAAGCTAGTGGCTTGTGCTGCAGGGGCGGCAGAGGCCAAGGGAGTGAGTGATTGAAGAAAAGCGACTGGATATTCACTCCAACCAGCCTTAGCATGTCATTAACTTCCTCCCCATCCCTACATCCCCCCCGACTGGACATTATGAGCTTATCACATAGAGCAAAAGGGAATAATTACCCAAATACTATCCAGCACAGCCATCTTTAATCAGAGGAGTGTGTAATTACTGCCACACAAATGACTTCAGTTCATTACGAGGCGGCCGTAACATGTCCGACGATGGATTGTTCATCATTCTAGAGTGTATTATTTACCAACGCGGTGGCAAACCAGGGACGGATAAATACACAATTGTCATTAAGGAGGAAAGGAAAAATGGATGTGCTGGTCAGACGGGCATTTTTCAAAGATGCGCATTAAAAGCCTAAAGTGCCGAGAGACATTAGAGGGCAAGTGAGACAATAGAGGAACCGCGGGCGACTGATGGCGTGTTTTAAAAGCAACTTCCACTTGATTAACTCCCTGTTCTCGGAGAAATCTAATTCCTGCACATTTACATTCAAATTTGCATTCATTTTTTTTTTCTGACATATTCGAATCCGTATGTGGCTTTATTTCCCTCCGCCAAACTGCTCCGGAAAGCATTTCTGAGGCTCGTTGTTTTTGTGTTCCTTCAAGTACACGTGATGTGTATTTTCCTGGGGTCCAGTAGCACACTAATCTTCTGGAGCCAGATGTGCTGGTAAAAGGCAAGCTACAAAGCCTCCACCACTAGACGTCTCTGCATTGCTCCTGGCCAGATATGATGCTGCATCCCTGGGGGCATTAGCTGAGAGCTTTGCCGGGCTCCAAATAGAACTATGCTCCTGCTCTGGAGACAGCGGAATAATGGAGCAGCGTTAGGGAAGAGGACCAGTCAAACTTGAGGTCTATCATGGAAAACCACTAGTACAGCACTTTCAAAAGTAAAACACGTGTGTTTCAGAATGATAATGACAGCTGGATTATTTGTTTCAAACTCCCATTTGCACACGTGGCCCCAGTTTCAACCGTCTGCGGCTCTAATATCAGAATCAAAAGCTTTATCTGTGTATCAGAGAACAGGAAGTTAAAGGGAAAGTAGACGACTTTTTTTTTCTTTAAGTTCTCCCAACGTCTTTATTTCTAATCCCACCGATCGTTGCTCGCTCCTCATTTCATTACCCAAGAGTCAGGCGGTTTTTAGGAACAGTGCTTCGAATCGCATCAGGATCTGCATCCACTGTGAAACATTTAAAGTTGTGCCATTTGGAAGGCCGGAAAAAAGCGATGCGGCAACAACAACAAGCGGCACCCGGCAGCAGCATTTCCATCCCGATTGAGTGGCGGTAATTGTCGAGTTGTCAAGCGGGGCTTTTGTGGCTGCAGACGAAGCTGGCAGAGCCTATCAGTAGAAAATTACAGAGCAAAAGAACAATCAGCTTCTCCTCTGTTACTTAAAAAGAAAGAGTTGCCCAACAACAGGAGGATCCGAATGGAGATGAAACCAACCCAAAAGGAGACTGTTTACCTCACGTTGTCTTTGTCTGGGGAGGGAAATGTCAACAGGAACCAAAAAAACACAGAGAAAAGAAAAGGAGAAAATCAACTTACGCCACCATTGCTCATTCCTCAAACATCTGACAACAAATCATTATGCCGTCACTACAATTGATTAACAGTCACCTGGTAATTGATATCAACAAAGGGAGGGTTGTTTTTATTTCAGGGCTCTCACACAGACCGCCGTCCTTTCACTGTGAAAACATTAGAAATGCTCTTTTTTTTTTTTTTATTGCCACTTGTCTCGAAGGCAACCAGCTCAATTTATCAACTGGTGTTCAGGGGAATGGAATTAAAGGCATACAACTGTTCAAACAAGATCCCATTTTATGGCCTGAAGTTGCTGCAACCAATCACGTTGTGTCCGAAAGCGTTTGCTGACCACCCGACCGACACGACACAAACTCGGGTTAACCTTCTGTTGAATATGACTCACATTAACCAGTTTGGTCGCATTCAGTAACCATTTTGGTCTGAATTTATTAGCTATTTAATGAAACACATTAAAAAAAACACTGGAGGACTGCTTGCTAGTTTGAGTATATCCATCCAAGCCTGCTGCCATCATCAAGTTAGAACTGACAGCTTGAATCAAATCGACTAATTTCTTGGTTATAAGTTTTGTTATTGGCCTTGTTTTTTTTCTTTCCATGGGTCAAACCACCCCCAATATCGCAGCATGACCAATTCAATTAAAAGAGCGTATCAGCTCCGAATGACAGATGACTCCGAAATGTACCTCGAATAGGATACTGGGAGTCTGGCATAACTGACAAGGCAGGCTCGCTTCCTGGCCTTGATCTTTGCACATGTTTAGCAGGGTCACCCTCCTGACCTGAAGCCAGCGGGTGGCGGCACACAACTCCAGATAAGTGAGACCATTCTGTCATTTCAGGAGGAGGAGGAGGAGGGGAGGGGAAGGGGGGTGGGTGGGGGTTGGGGGCTTGGCAGGGCCGTTTGCGTCGCCGCATGCTTCACAGTTCACGTCCGTGAACAAATTTGGAGGGGAGCACACGTTTCACCCCGCCCTCCCCCCTCCTGAAAACGGCTTTACGAGATCAGAACAAACCTTTAATTACATGCCAGCACCCAGCGAACAACAATCTGAAACACAAACACCCATCTGTATTTGAGGTGGGCCGCCTCTCTTGACATCTGGCTGTCACTAAATTACAGAGGCCCCCCCGTGCACGCAACCGATCTCTGAATTGTGCAGACGGGAAAACAGCTATGAAAGGTTTGTATGCACCTTCTGCACAATCCCCAGCCTTGCTCCTGGGGCTACAGTATGGCAACTATCCATCGCAGGGAGCCGAATGGAGGCCACCACAGGGGCTCTGCAAATAACAACACTTGCCCTGATGCTCATACATATGGCGTTCTGCATTTTTGTTCCTTTCCAAGGCAGAAAATAGTCTAAAGTGAGAGTCAGGGGAGGAGGAGGAGAAGAAGAAGAAGAAGAAAAAATAAAAGGAAAGAAAGGTTATGCAAATAAATATATCCGGTGGTTTTTACAGAGTGCTCGCCCGAGTGTGTAGCTGTTTTTATGAATTTGTGTGTGTGCATTAAAAAGAACGGTGTTAATGTAGGGTCTTAATGCTTCATTTCATGCAGCACTGGTGCTGGTGGTGGCTGGCGATTTATATTTCGGAGATTTATGCCGCTGCCGCAATACAATGCAGGTGAATGGAATTTCATTTGTGGTGCTTAAGGCCTTGGAAAAGAAAACAGGGAAGAAATCACCCCCCTCTGCAGAAGCCGTGTACACTTTACAGCGAACAACCCTCGGAGCCTGAGTCAGCATGGATTTCTCTCTGACAACTCTGAAACTCAGACCTCTCAAAAAAAATAAAAAAGACCTAATTTGGTGACTCACTTCACAAAGCATGAGAGGAAGTCACAGGGTCACACTCTGCTCCTTGACATAAACCAGTTGCTTAACCAGTTATGTCCAATCCCACCACCCCCTCCCACTTCGACCAATTCCACCATCTCCCTGATGGACACTCAAACTCGGCAGTAACCGCAACTCCCCCCCCCTCCAACCCACCCACCCCCACTTCCAATACAGTCCACCGTTGCTAGGGAACAAAGTGACTTGAAATCTGTGTGTATTTGTCATCCCGGTTGTTCCTCGGGATAAGAGTCGCCACTCGAGGAAGAAACATCAAAGGCCAAGGAAATTTACCCGGGATGTGAAGCAAGAGGAAACATCGGTTTCCACCAATTGGTAACACCTTGATGGTGGGGGAAGATGAATGAAGTGAGCGGGATAGAGACATAGAGAGAGAGGGAGAGAGGGAGAGAGAGAGAGAGAGAGAGAGAGAGAGAGAGAGAGAAGGCTCTGGGCCATGTTTAAGAGCCAACAGGCAGCCCATTTTGCATGCCTGGCTTATCGGGTGCGAAGGGATGCCTGCGCACAATATGAAGGTGTGATAAATGAAAATGTTTGATCTGTATATTTTACTTAAGTCATTGCGACTTTTGTCTTTGGCTGAGTTTGAGTGGTGGATGTGTTTGTTTCGGGGCTAAAAGAAAAGCTGGAGAGGTAATACTCAATACACACACAAACACACACACACAATGTACTTGCACTGCACAAGCTCTATTATATCCAGACTGCTGCTTGTGCACAAGTCCTTTGCCAGTGTGTCACATCAAGTGCACAATGTGGTGTTCATTGGGAGCAACATGTCAAAAGGGTTTAATGCCAATATCTGGCTCCCTTCTATAGCTGGTGCTGAAAATCAATACACCTGCCTTCTCCTTTCAGAGGGTTCGGAGAAAAACACATTCATACACGCACAGGCTTGCGTGCGCATGCACACACACACGCGCGCCTTCACCATATACTGTTTTGCTGGAACAGTCTTTCTAGAACAAGATGTGGCCCCAAGGCTAAGCTACACCTGTCTACCTGCACTTAGGTGGTTACTAATATGTTTGATCCAGAGTGACAGGGTCGTCACCTCACTGCGCTTACACTTTTCTGTTGTGGGGACCAAACTTTCCATTCCTGCCATGACTGAGGGTCGACAGTAACTGTGATTATATTCTTCGAGTGTGCAGGACTGAGGTATATCATCACTTATTGCAGCATACAGCGATGGAACGAGATGGTGGAACACAAAGTTGTGGCAGCAGCAGTCGCCTGTTTTTTTTTTACATTGTGTATTTGTAAAAATAAACTAACTTTTAGGTTGCAGTCTAAGAACAGCTGATCTTCCTGAACTGGGAAATCCAATGAAGAAAATCAAATGAGCTCTGCACAAACTGGCTCAATGGAAATGCATTTTTTCCTGCTAAAGAGGAGCCCACTTCACCTTTTTTCTCTGACGAGTGTACTGGTGTTAAGTTATTTTCTGCTTATTTGACACAATAGACATGCTAACTATATTTATACATAACTGTCATGGTTTACCAAGTCAAACATCCGATTCATGGAGAGGAATGGATCCCCCCCTGTCGTCCCCGGTGGTCTAATTTTCTACCCGGCTGATCTTGAAACTCTTTTCCTCCCTGTTTTCAGCCGCACTCTCTTTCTGAGGCTTAGCGCCGTTTCGCTCCATCAACCAAAAGATTTATCATGTCCTGCAAAAAAACAAACAAGCGGTGTGTGGTCAACCTACTGTAAGTGCTTCTAATTACCTCTTTAAAATTCAACCAACAGGCTATTAAACGTCCACGTTCTCATTTTTTTCCCCCTCTCTCGCTCCCTTCCACGCTCGCTGGTATCTTGAAACACTGCGAGCAATTAGTCCGAGTGACTTTATTCATTAGGGGCTCTGTCCTAATGATTATTAAACTGCACACAAGTCAGAAAGTAACCGCAGGGCAGCATGGTGGGAGAGAGGAGAACGAAGAGGGGAAGAAAGGGACAAGAGAGGAGGGGAGGGGGGGGTGGATGAGGGAGCTGCAGGGAGAGGAAAAGGACTGGGAAGACAAAAGCACGAGGATGAGAGTGTGGGAGAGATGATGGGGATTAAAAGAGAAATGGGGCAGGACAATCACGGGCAAAGTTGAGCGCAGACTGAATGTATTACTGGAGACAAATGGACTTCCGTCGAGACCGCGGACGAAGCCGCGCTGTCCACCACGGCACAAAAAAACAAAAAAAAAACAAGCCAGGACAGATCGTTGGCGACGTGGCAGGTGGATAATCGCCCATTAAAATCAATCATATAAATCACCCGAGCAGCCAGAAAGCATGTGTATAACGCAGAGAATAAATGACAGGCAGCAGATGCACCTATAAAGCCGCGCCACAAAAACGCACACAAACAGCGAGCAGTCTCAGGTGCTCGGCACTCGGAGAGGCGTGCGCCCGCAGTGCCAACATGCATGGGCTTTACCATGTCCCTGCTGCTCCCCGGCTCTCGTCAATCCACACCTGATGTTATCTGTAAGGGAGATTTATGCAGTTGCCGGAGTGAATTTATGACAGACGGCCCCCTCAGTCGGAGGGGGGGGGGGGACGTCTGCTAAGAAATTGCTTTGTTGGGGAGGGGGGGAGGAGGGGGGAGAAAAAGAAAAAGCAGATTTGAAAGATTTATTTCCATCTACACCAAGGATGCATGATATATTCAATCTGTTCATTTGAGTGAAACAATCATTTCAGGGAGGGAAGCCTACGAGACATGATAAGGCTGAATTGTGTTTAGCGTCAGCCCCCCCCCCACCCCCATACCCCCCCTCAAGCCAATGTTTGCAGTAGGGCTTGCGTGCGCTTTTCTCAAATCTATTTGGTTGTCATTGTTTTTGTTTGCGGCAACTGGAGGGAGCGGGTTTTTCGGCGGCGTCGGGGGGTGATGCATCATTTTCTGCCTTTTGTTTGTTTTGCTTTTTATTGATAGATTGATTGTTACCTTGGACATGAGCGTCGTGATGGAGGATCTCGGGACAAAAACACAAGTGGCAGCCCCCCCCCCCTCGCCGTCGCCTCGCCAGTCAGTCTGGCGAGCTCATAAAACATGATCAATATTGCCCCCTCCCCCTCTATTCATTCATCTATTCATGTCTTTCACTCCGTCTCTATCGTGGAGGCTTAAGAAATGCCGCTGTCAAGCGTGGAAAAAAAAAAAAAAGAGGCCGGGCCTCTCCTCATGAAATTCATCAGTAACCGTTTGTTTACTCTGCCTCCTCTGCACGGTCGCAGCACTTTCCCCACACTCGCACCGGGCGACATGATATACAGAACAAACACAGTGGGCTGCGAGACAAGAACCCAATGCATTCGGCGGTGCCGACGCTACATGTCAGAGGAAGGAAAAGGTCACGCTTTGATTGAGTAGCCAGCTGCTGCTCAAACAAAGCGCCGTCTCGGAGGGTGCAGAGGACAGGCAAAAGTTAGTGTCGTCGGCCCCTTGGGTGCCGGCACGTGTCTCGACACTCCCGTCTCTGATACAAAAGAGAGAATGAGGACAGACAGACGAGTGGCAAAAGTTATCGTGTCACGTTCAAACCTTTAGTTAGAATATTAAAAATAAACTCTTTGTGATCGCCGTTCTCTGCCCTGGCGCCTGGCTCCACTGGCTCCCAGTCTCTTTATGCTGGAGCCAAATAACTACAAGCAAAGGTTAGGAACTCCCTTTTCCGTCTTTGATTTGCAAAACATCACAGTGAGGCCGAACGTGGGTGGGAGCACGCACTCTCACCAACAAACAAAAGCATGAGCCTTCACAATAAAAGCATTGGACAAGTCTGCACATATTCCAGAAACGAGGTAGACTTCCTTTGCTTCTCCCACAGTGTCACAAAGTTACATCGTCTTTCTTCAAAACAGAAAAGGAGTTAGATTTGATTTTCTTGAGGAAACAGCATTAACATATCATGTGGTTTATGGAGCCGCGATGTCCTCGAGCTTATACAATCACTTAAACAAAAACACTCCGCTTTGCCACTTCATTTCAGTCTATCTAATTAATTTAATGGAACTAAATGCACATCAAGTAGAAACATTAATAGAAGTCGGAAATCCGAACTTGGAGCTTTCGAGAATTATCGATCAAATCGGGTTAAACGGGGAAAATTCTGCATAATACACTTTACTCAGCTTTGTGTTTCAGGTCAGACATGAGAATGGGACTCTGGACAAAGCCTTTAATACCCTTGAGCTTAATACCCAGAGTGACCTTTATCACCCGAGGGTGAAAAGGTTAAGAGTAGCAGCTCCTGACATACGACAGTAGGTGACCTCGCCGATCTCCACTCCGATGTGGTATTTCCAGTCGAACCACCATATGCAGGATTTCCACCGCGTGCGAGACGGAAGCCTCTGGAGAGCTTCGAAGGCAGCGAGGCCACATGTGTCGCACCCGGCGTGAGCGCACTGGTCTCTCCTGCCATCTAGCCCCCGAGGGGCTTTTCTCTGCCCCTGCGGTGGGAACTGAGGAGGAAGTGGCGGAGCAGTGGGCGAGTAGGTGGCAAACCCCAAGCCAAGGCTTTTTCAATGAAAAATGTGTCATGCCTCACATGCCTCAGCCAATTAAAGTGTCGGCACCTAAAGCAGAGTTATAGCATAGTTAACTGTAATGAGTTGCAAAAGTTTAAGATCACTGCCTGGCAGACATAAAAGGAAAGAAAAAGGAGGTGCAAATTCGCAAGAAACTTCGAAACTGTTGGAGTAATAATATTAATTGCTCTCCATGCGATGTACCACTGAGAATATTAACCGGTATTAACTGGTGTTAGCTAATCGAACAGCTCACTGGCCGCCTCCTTTTTTATTTATCTTTTTTTTTGCCTCAATCCTCATATGGAGGATGTTCCTGCAGAGACAACGGCAGAAATCGATGATCACAAACTGGAGAAAGTTTGAATATTAACGATTTCATTCATTAGTTACTGTTTTCAATCAAACCATAAATGAATACATGATTTAATGTTGCCTTGACTAAATACATTTTGAGTTGAAGTCACAGTCCATAAAAGTGAACGTCTGGTTAAAAAGGTTCCTTTTCCTTGCAAAAAACCCCCAAAAAAACCCAAGAGTCAAATCTGACCTGATGTTTGACGCGCGTGCTTGTACAGATGGCGCGCTTTAACCGGATAGACATCACCTCCAGCGCACCACTCCCCGGCGAGCGGCGGATTTGGACTCGCCGAGGTTAGAAAAGAGAAATCCGGGGCTGGCAGTATTCCCTCCCCGCCTCCTGTTCTTCGCGCTAATCTCCCGGTCGGGTCAGCGCGAGAACAATTAAATGAGGAGAGCCGAGCGGCTCCTCCAGGACCCCAGGGCCTTGTCGCACGGGCGGGGGGTTAGCTCGACACTACTGGTGGGAGAGGATGCATCATTAATGGATCAGGAAGTGGAGACCGAGCTCGCCGGCACCCCAGTAAACTCTATTAGGCCACACCCCATTGCCTCGCGCTAATGAATAATGTATGACGCCCCGCTGGTTCCAGGTGCGACTTGACACAGCAGTTAAAAAAAGGTATATGAATATTCAGTGGCGGGTGGTAATGAAATCAAAATGTTCAGTATGGGAGTCCGTTTTTAGATTGAGTCTATCTCTGCTGTGCGGAACTGGTAGACTGTGCTGATGGAGAGAAATGAGAGACTTTATATGCACTGACAGGGCTGAAATTTTTGCCCTGCACTTTTAATGGCGTGTCTGACAGCAGATGGAGATGTCACTGTGCGCGCACTGATGGAGGCCATTTTGTTTTGGCAAAGCGGCGGTGATTTGTTTGTCTGGGAGGACGCTGATGAGCTGGAGGACGGAGAAATGACCCATCGGTCAACACTAAATAGGCTTCATTTAGTCGCCTCCCCCCCTCCGACGCAAGGTTTTCAAATTCGCCGAGCCGGGGATGGCGACGGCTTCTTGAACGCGCGAACCGACCGGGGTTTCGGTCGACTCGGGAGCAGGCGAGAGGTGGGGGATGGATCCAGCCGCTCCACCTTGAACCGGTGGATCTCTTTGGTAGTTTGTCTGAAATAGCAGCTGACAAACTGAAAACATGCTAAAATATTCTGGACTACAGTCTGCGCTGTCCTCCCTCCATGCTCCGCCGATCCCATTACGGATGACCATGCAGCTCTGGCATTTACAGCCTCCGTCCGGTCGCAGGAATACAGAAAGAAAGCTGGTGAACATGAGAGCAAGAGCCCGTCATAGACAAATGACCAAGCCTCCGAAGGTTAATGCCCACCATGTGCGGAAAGAGGGGGCCGCAGGGGGCCGCGGGAGGCCAACGTGGCTGCGAGAAGCACGTCGCAGACACCCCGGCAGGCGCGAGGGGCTCGCGCTGCTGATTAATGCCATACTTTGGCTAATTACCTCCTCAGCGGACGTTAGCTTTAATGACACGAGTCATCAGAATACGTCAGTGTGGATGGATAGCCGTTCGGAGGGAGGGGGGGTGTTGAAAGAGGAGCAAAAGCAGGAGCGATATCAGTGCAGCCGAGCGTCTGAGGAAGCCATCGACTGCACCTTCCCACCCCATTAGGTCGATTCCAGCACGCCCGCCACTGTGCCGTCCATATCTGAATAATAACTGTCGCTTAGTTGCAAAGCTACCACCCCGCTGCCCTTCCCTCAGTCCACCAGACCAGCATCGACTGGGTCCATTTGGTACCCTGTGACGCTTTCAGTCAAACTCTAATTTACTAAGAAATAAATGGCCTCCATAATAACAAGGGCCTGAATGCCCCAGCCTCTGCGAAATCGCCCCCTCGTCCTCCCACAACAATTCATCCCGGAGCAACTCACCAACACTCAGCCAGAGGAGCGGGCGATGGCCTCAGCTGCCGGCCCGCCCAGCTGATGAGTTACCGGCGCCGCGATTGGCTGACGGTGCTGTCCTGAAGTGTGGTCATTCAAGCCCCAGTGGAGGAAGTGAACTGATGGCAAAGCTAATTTGGATATTCTCTCAACCGTGAAATATGGAAAAGAGTTACTAAATGAGCAATTAATCCCACGGAGATACCATGTACCTGCGGAAAAACTTAGATGGAAGGAGAGAGGAGAACAAAGTGGGGGGAAAAAAAATGAGCAAAGTGCCATTTTAACTTTGCTTAATATTACAAATAGCCTTGAAACTACAAGATTCACTCAGCGTGATGAAATTCACGACACTAAACGCAAACAAACCGCACAAACATCCGCTGCTTTTGTCATCTTTTGTTTTTCCTTTTGAAGGTTCTTGCTAATTGCCTGTGGATTACTTTGGCTTTTTCATTCTCTGAAGACCTAATTGTTATGTATTGTTGTGGAGGTCCGCAGGGCTCTCCTGGAAGTCTTATTTATTTTTGCCATTCATCAGTCTGTTAAATATAGTCAATACCACTGTCAGCGTAAATTACGTGGCCCCCACTGTTGAGGCGACTTTCCGTGGACGCGGGAGGCAAAAAGGACCTTGAGTCGGTGCCAAGAAGTGTTCTTAAGTGCGACACTGATGCTGATTCAGGGCTGAGGGGAGGCGATGAAAAAGGGATGAGATGGGAAGGGGGGTGGCCCTTGTCTTTTTGCTCTCTTCGCGGCGCGAGAGGAAAGGGTTCATCCCAGTGCCACAGACAACAAGTGCACGGCTTAAGTGTCTGCCACAGTGACATGTAGCTGAAGAAATGGTTTTACATCCCTCATCTTGTGCCTCTTTTAGGGACACCGAGAGGTGTGTGTGACGAGATTTCAGTCTCGCCCGCCTCCGACAAAAATATCGGTTCGCGCTTAAAAAAAACTGATGCGGAGGTAAATGTTTGCCACTTTTCACTCCACAATTACGTCCCGAGACAGCCCCGACACAGTGCATACATACACATAATATTTACGCGTAAGCTGCCAGCCGCTGCACAGCCGGTTTTTGTCCTTGAAGTTAAGTTGGGCTGTTATTAAACTATTTCAATAACAATTTGCACAAGACTGCCCCTGTCTTCTTTATTCAAACAGAAAGGCTGGGGATAATCTCCCTCATCCCGCGCACGTGTGCTTGCGTGCGTGCGCACGCGCCCCACACACAGACGCTGGCTTACCCACACATACGCACTCACTAATAACTAGCAATCATGATAATCTATAACTGCACTCCAACTGAGTCCCCGGACAGGCATTACAGTCATGTTGCGGGCCAATAAATAACGGCACAAATAAAGCGCCTGTCCATTTCCCACACCCAGTGTGTATGCAAAATAGGTCAATAACACTATCCTGGAGGTCATTGCCAGACCGTTTGCTCCTTTATCGACTGTACTGCAATTCCAAAGGAATTAGGCTATGTCACAATTCATCGTGGCCGCAGCCTCTGGGTCTTTGACAAAAAAAAAAAAAAGGGAGCCTTCTGTGGGGATGACAAAACCCATTTGTCTTACAAGGTTGTGTGTGTCTGTTTTGTTTCGGCTTTGCCTTCAGTGACCTGAATCAAAATAGAAAAGAGGCTTTTGCAGTGTGTCTTTTGCTTTATATTTTTGCCTCGTGGAGTGTTTGGAAATGTTTTCCACTTCTACTCCTGGTGTTTTTTTCAAATCATTACAGCCTCATTTTGTATCACCCACGACTACTAATTTGCTAGTTATCCTAAATAACAATGTAATGTAATCAGTCGGATTCTGAAGGTCTTTTTTTTACCTCAATCTGCACACCTACCGGTTTAAATTGTCTCCATGATGGGTATATAACGCGATTCATCACGTGTCAAATATTTCAAAGTTGAAGCCCATCTGTTTCTCCACCTGCAAGGAGACACAACTCTGAGCGAGCGTGACTCATTCCTCACTCAGAAGTCCACCGAACTTTTTAATCCCTGACGCAGATTTGGGGGTGCCCTTGTCATCAACCCTTCGGGGGCTTCTGAAGCTCTCTGCTGGTTTCCCAAGCAGCCCCATCATGGGACCAACATATGGAGGCGTTTCTCCGTCCGTCATCAACAGCACTCCTGCTCCCTCTCTCTCTCTCTCTCTCTCTCTCGCTCTCTCTCTCTCTAGCCAGAGGCTCAAACACGTGGCTCTCTGCCCAGTTTAAGAACACGTCCTTCCCTTTTGTCCTCCTCCACTTTTAATTGAGAGTGATGGAGGGATTGAGAGATCCATAAAGACAACTGTCAATTTCCATCCAATCATTTATAAACCAATCAGAATACATACTTCAATCAAAGATCACATTCTCATGCAAAGACACGCGATTCATGACAGACACGGAATCTTAACAATCTGCCCTTTTATTAAAAACACGACCTTTGGATCATGAATGTTTAGACTTATATCAATGGCAATTAACCTCAACTTTGTCCATACCCACTGACCATCAAGCTTACAAGAGTTGAAGGCAGAGCGACCAACAACACAACAGTGGACCTGCCCTCCGTGGCCACTTCTTGTTTGTTATTTTCACCGATTTATGAATAACAATCTGGGTTTCAGGCCCCCGGCTACTTCGGTGTTCAGATGAATGGATGAATGGACTTCAGAGTAGCAAGTCTGTCGATGAGAAGTCAATTAACTCCCGAGGTCTCACCCACTCGAGATTGGACACAGATCAGAGCCTGTTTACCTGTGTTCAGTGTGAGCAGGCGCCGCTGCCGCAAAGCCAGTGGCGCGCCCTGTTAAGGGAAGCTGACAGACAGACTGGGGAGGAATGTCTGGTGGGTTTTGATACTGTCACAAGACATCTCTTCCTGCCCCCCCCCCCTGCTTTTTTCCCCGCAATTCTTCTTTGTCCATCGCTCCGCTCGCTCTTCTCCCAGTCCCATCATGATGGCCTGAGCATGAAGGAGCCATCTGTCACTCCCTGCTCGTTCCTGCCCGGGTCCTGAGAGCCCGCCACTCGCCTCTCACCCGCCTTGGCTGTCATGTCCGCTGGCTGACGGGAAAAGTGACGAGCGGCGACAAACGTCCCCAGCTTGAGTCTGTCAGTTACCCGCCCCGGCCACTCCCCCTCACCCCCCTCCCCCCCCCCCGCGCCAAGTCCTTTTCTCTCTCTCCTTCTCCCTCTACATAAATGCGGGGCCGAGCCGCACGCATCCAAATGTATACAGCCGTCTATGCTTGAAAAATCTGCTGGCTGTATCTATACAGACAGCCTTCAGAGAGCTCACGTTCAATTGATTTTCTCCATTTTGCAACCGCGTGACATCCTGACAGGGGAGAGGGTGAGCAGAAGAATAGAGGAAGGAGAAGATGGAGAGAGACAGGCAGAGTGTGGTATTCCCCCATCTGACCATTATGAGCGGCATGTCAAACGAGGGCGAGAGACAGAGACCTTGACATGGGCCAGCCCACACAGGGAGAAGTGGGGGGGGGGGGGGTACGAAGGGAGCAAGGGGAATAGATAGAAACGAGGATGTGGAAAAATAAAGGCAGGGCACTGGAGAAGGGGGGGGGGAGGAAGGGGAGGAGGTGGCTTTAGAAAAACTCCGAAGATAACGACAAGAGAGAAGAAAGAGAAAGAGCGTGTGGAATAATGAGGTGGGGCAGACGGAGAGGAGGAGGAGGCGGAGAAGGAGCCCTCCTTTACAACCTCACATCGATCGCGTACAGTTAGATTGGCTCCGCCGGCCTCACCTTTCTCCGAGCCCTCTTTTGCCCCCGATCACACCTCCAGACTGCTCGACCACCCCCTCCCTCCACCCGCCCCCACCCCCCCCAACTCGCCGGGGCCAAAGTGATAGACAGTAAGAATCCAGTGATAGCATTTGATTGTCAGCTGAAGTGGCAGTTATAAATTTACTCCAGGATAACCATTTACTGTGACGGTCCGGGGGAATTGAGTGAGCGTGGCGCGGGGCGTGGAGGGGTGGTGGTGGTGGTGGTGGGGGGGGGGAGGATACAGTACACAGGGAGGAAGATGAAGGTAAGAGGGGTTTCTCGGGGAGGGGCCGGCTCTCTGATCTTTGGCTCCCATCATCCTTTGTGATCAAAGTGCTTTTCATCGGCGCCAGCGACAGACACGAACACCCTCGTCGACTTCACAACAGAAAAAACCGTCAGAAGCTACAAATAGCTGCTGTCTCAATGTGGGCGATTCAGAGGTTTCCAGATGACTCCAAAGGAAAGCTAAAAAAATGACCTCTGTTTTGAGTAGTTTGTTTGTTATCTTCCTGATATTTGAAAGAGGGGGGTGTTCTTGATTCATCTTTATTCATTTTCCAGCGTTTCCTCTCCCTCAGCATCCTCCGCCTCTTCATCCACCCGCCATTCCTGCTTGGATTATACCTTCAATTTCTTAAAAGCCGAAGCCTCCATCATGGGATGGTCCAATCGCCGGAGAGGAATGGAGTCTGCTGCTGGGTGGGTGTGTGGAGGAGTGGGTGGGGTGGGGTGGTGGGGGTAGCAGGAAAGCAGTTGGCATTTACAAATGCTGTGGGCGCAGTGAAATATGGGAGCCATATTTCAACATGTGTGAGGACACACACAGCGTGCCGACACCTCGGCGCGTGTGCGCGTGGCGCACACACACACGCTGTCATCCATCCGCGGGAGTCAGGTGCATTTTTATTTGTGTGTTTGAGCGTGCGTGCGGGCGGGTGGGTGGATGCTGGGTGGTGGGGAGGCTTGCATGGGTGGGCTCGCGTGCACCTTTGACACCGGCTTGACAGGCTCTTAATTGCATCCGGGGGTCCATGATGTGACTTTCCTTTCGCAAACACTGCGGTGCGTACGCGCCAAAACAAACACGCACAGATCATATCGCAGCAAGAACTTCTTTTTTTGCCGAGACCTGTTAATTAGTCCTGACCCCAACAATGACACTAATTGGCCTCAGTCAAAAAATAACTAAAATGAGAGACTTGTGAATCTTGCAGGTGCGGGTTCAGACCCCAGAAGACAAAAACATTGTGATCCGACACACAAACACACAAGTACCCACACACACACACAGACATAGGCCAAATACTGACATGAGCAGGGGCAAAAACAAGGAGGAAGAGAAACACAACGGGCACGTCTGAGTGAAGACGCCGGCTATAACTAGCATCTAAACAAAACAAGCTTCGTCTGTGTTTGTCAGGGAGACGACAAGTTCTTCCTGAGTTCCTCCGAGTTAAAGTCGTCCCTCTGCTGTGCTGCCCTCGTTATCAACACTTCAAGTCTTCAAGAAGATCTTATTTCCGCGCGGTTTACTGGCAAGAGTTGCTCAGGCTCCCTCAGAAACAACTTGTTTGATTGAATCCATCATGTGCTTCGCCAAACACCTAAGTTACCTTTTAATTCGATAAACGGAAAATCTCCGTGAAACATAAAACGAGCAGAGCCAGCGCCACGTTCGCGGTCCTGAAGATATTCAGTAGGAACGTTTGCAGACTGGGGTTCCAAACAGCCAGGCAGCCGTGTTGGTTTTGTGTTCCTATATCTCTTTCTGTCAGAAGTCATTGTATGCAGAACTGAAGACCGACCGAGGACCCCGTTCTGCATCATCCTGACCGGGGAAGCTGAGGTGCAACAAAGACAGGCGCAGCTACAGCATAAGATAAGACAATGTAATTACTGTAGGAGACCGTATACGGCACCAGCCAGTCATGCACAATCATTCCCACACGCCTGTATCACACACACACTGTACATTATACTCCTGGCATGTTTTTTTTTTTGCCCACGGAGAGCGAGGGGGAAGAATATAATGGTTTTTGTGCCTGGAAATTTGAGTAACCCAGAAGCGACCCGAGCCGTTAGCATCCCTCTCTGAGAGCACCACAGATAGCGCAGCTCTCCTGCTAGCCAGTCATTTAATAACTTCCGACCAGAACTGCATATTGGTTTTTCCGAATGAGGAATAACAATGACAGTGTGACGACGCCGCCGAGCTGTTTGGAGGAATAACAAACTCTAAGTGTAATTGCATTCGGAGGCAGTTTCAAGGAGTTAGCGTGAACAGAAGTTTGACGATATGCACACGCGCTAAACAGTTTGAATCCTATAGAAGCTCAAAGCACAACACATCTTCACATGAACTTCCACAATGAATTTTGATGGTCACACAAAGCCACTATTGTTTGGAGAATTCAAAATATTCCAGGAATTTACATCAGCAGATTCAAAGACAATTTAAAACACAAAAAAACCCTCAACAGGCCTCGACTGGCACGATACAATCAATACTACGTTCACCAGAGTGATAAATTCAATACATCAACTCAACTTTATGTGACAACTTTAAGTGTTCCTCTCTGAATAATTAAAAACGGGGACCCCCGACCCCCTGCCTGGACCAGCCGCCACTGAACTGTTGGAGCGGACCAAACTCAACACAACATGTTTCATATCTTGCAGATTCCAAAGTGTATCATGTAATATGCATGAGGGGCTTGAAATTCCCCCCACATGCAGGTGGTGTAACTGCAGCAGCGATTCTGACGCGCTGTTTCGCGGCGCGCTGGCAGCTTCATGGCAGGATGGCTTTAAGGAGAGGGCTGCTGAGAACACCGGCTTACAGGGACTTTCAGCAGGATTCTCACTGAAGCCGCGGACCTGGACCGTGTTTTTCCCCCCAGAACCCCCAGAAACCTTCTGTTTGACGAAACGTCACAGTGAAGCCAAACACTGGCAGAAACACACTGTCTTTACTGATGTACAAAAGCAAGATGCTTCAAAATAAGACTAATAAACACGTTTCCAAGTCTGTTAAAAAGTGTAAATTTCCTAATTCCATTTACATGCAAATGAAAGTTTTTGGGGATCTGAGCTTTCTAGGTTACTTCACTTGTTTTGAACCTACTTTTTAAATATTTGGAGTCAGTTCCAAACGTCAACTGTGATTAAAGAAACGTGTCAAGTGGCTGAAGATAAAATAGTGAGAATTCAGGACATGATAAATGAATCCCCGTCCGGAGAGCTATTGAGAGACCACAGGCCACCCTGAGGTGAGGCCTCCTCTCGCTTTAATTTAACCTTCCCTGTATTCGCACTATCTAAAGGAACACTTTAACCCCGCAGCTGCTTTGTCTTCTTTTTTTTGGTCTTTAAAATATTCTTAACGTCCGACCTATCGTCGTTTGAGTGGGCAGGGGTTAGATGCATAAGAACTCATACTTTGGTAAAAGTCCAACACTTTGATGTATTACAGTCATTCTGTAGATCCTGGATCTATGCCCAGATATTCCACAGGGGTGTCGAATATACAGACGTGGCCAAAATCATGGGTATCCTTCACCGGAGTAAGTCGACACATCGGAGGCATTCACCAGACTGCTTTACATGAAAGATTTGGCTTTAAATATGTGGTTTTAAGGGATAAGATCAATGAAAACAGTGTGGAAAAGCAGATGATTGAGGTGATTTGTTGCCTTTGAGTGTGTCTATCTTTATCTCTTTGAATGTGAAGTAACACTGCTTCTCTAAAATCTGCAAAGTTAAACTTCCTGGTTTATTCGCAGCCACGGCCGCAAGAATATTAAGCTGCTTGAAGACGGTTTTGAAATCTTTACCTTGACTATGATTGGCCAATTATTCTCGGGCTTATCTCTCTTTCGACGAGTCTCCTCTTTTCTGTCCTTTGTCCATGCTCAGTGTGGTGCAGGCGATGATAACAAACAGCACAATGAGTACTTTTCCCCCTTTAAATAGGCTGAATGAGCGACGATAAGACGGAGGACACTTGCGATACTAATTGCAGACAATAATCTGCTTGAAATATCGTGAACTTCTACCTATTTATCACCGATTCTCTGAGGAATCGATAAATTTGTCTGGTGTTTCACAGCATTGTTGCGCGATTCAAGGGGGAGGGGAAAAAAAAGCTTCTGATTGCATCAGTTTTGGAGAACAGTCTTTTTTAAATGAGGCGTTAGGTCACAAATGCTTTGACACTCTATTCACTATTGTTCACTTTTGTTTTTCGGAGATTGACTTTCACTGCAGAAATTCTGTTTCCAAACGTAGCTTTGAGAATAAACTTATGTGAACAAATTTGAAACTCTGGACTAAAACTTCTGCAGAACACGATGTTTTTTTTTTTTTCATCTTTCCT
>JAUESE010000067.1:5379752-5393141 GCA_032274725.1 Malacoctenus triangulatus
GCAGGGCGTCCTCACAAGATGCCCCCTACTGGCAGAAGGTAAGAGCAGGTCGCGGTGCTCATTACGATGGAAACATGCGAAAGTAGATGAGAAAAAAAACCTTTAGATCTTCAGATTATAAACAGAATGAACAATAAAAGTTCTCCTCGCACAGCTATCATCTTTTAGGATGCACAGTTTGTGTTTGTGGACTCTGTCTGCACAAATGTTGCGAAATTAAACAGCCGACATTCAGAAACTACAAGAAAATTGCTGGGAACAAGATGAAGAGCCTCTTTTCTGCGAAAACAAGATGAGAGGCTAAATAACAAAGGATGCATTAGAAAGTAATAAATCTAAACATGAACCTTTTCTTTCTCAAAAGCAAATCACTTGATTTGCTCGCCACCAAATTGGAATAATAAACAACAAATAACCTAAGTAGTACTCTAATATTTTCCAAACGAAGCAATTACCCAAAAACATACGCTTGGTTTTTTTCTTTGCATTTGTTTTCAAGCACGTACATAAAAGCAGAGTTGGAGTAACGCTGTCAGTTCAGGGTTGTCCCCCCCCCCCCCCCCCCGACACCATGAGGCTGGCTGCAGGATGCAGGCTAAGACTGCTGCTACTCTTGGCTGGGACTAACCCAGAAAAAGGCAGGCAGGCAGGCAGGCAGGCTGGCTGCTGGAGATTGGGTCTGGCAGAAAGCAGGTCACACATACATCAGAGACCAACGCAGCGCATTGCCTGTTACAGCTTAATATCCATAGAAGCCAGAGCCAGGACATACACACCACCACAGACAGACAGTGGGAGCCAGGCATCGAGCAGGGAGGGGGAAGGGAGGAGGGGGGAGATGGAGAGAGATGGAGGGAAAAGTTGACAAGGGAAACAGACAACTGCACGGAAAGAGGGGCAGAAAACGAGAGTATAAAACAGAGCTCCCAGAAACAGAGCGAGTGAATGAGCAAGAGAGGGAGGGAGGGAGGGAGGAGCAAGCTGAGATGATGGGTTTTGGCAGAGGTGCGGTTGATACGAGAGGGGGAGTGAAAGAGCAGGCGAGGCAGTTAAAAAGACAGAAGTAAAGGGACGGACAGGAAAGTAGATAAAAAAAAAAGAAAAAAAAGATGATGGAGAATGACCAAACGCGGCCTGTAAAAGAGGCTGGGCGAGGGTCGGGTTCAGTAAAACCGAAAGGTTAATGAAAAGAGCGAAGACATCTTCAAAACGGTCCACCAATACATATTTAATCACTCAGATTGGAGGAACAGAGCTCCGATGAAGCCTCCACATTTCGGGGTGGTTGTCGCCTTATAATTACTGCGAGTTGTTAAATAAGACAGGAGCCGTAACACAAACAAATGCTCCTCCACACACATGCTGTCTCCCTGCCAAGCCTAAAAAGACATAAATTGGCTCCAGCTAACTGTTGTGAGGTTACACGACATTTCATTGTGCTATATAAAGAAAAGTAAGGAAAAGGTGCAGTAAGTGAAAGAAAACAAAGGGACAACTAAGGGAAGACTGTAAAAAGCGCTGACAGGCTCTATTGCTGGAGTGGAGGCTGTGAAGGGGGTAGAGGAGAAAGCGAGGGAGCGAACAGCAAGAGAGAAAAGAAGGGAGAGATAGCGGAGAGTGTTTGATAAAGAGGGGGAAAAACACAAGCCAAGCTCCCGTAGGAGGAATGCACAATAGTGCAATAAGCCCTGTGATATAATGGCCTTTTTTGCTGTATCAAGCCCATTCTCCTCATCTTTGGCAAGTCTCATCAAATCAGCACCGCGCTACCTCAGGTGGTGCTTTAATTACTCCATCTACAGACCGAGCGGCAGACAGAGTTATTACAATCCGACTCACTCGCATGCAAAGAGCGTCTGACAGGATGCGAAGTGGAGCACTGATGAAAGGATGAAAAAGTATCAGCTTTTTATTCTGACTATCGATAAATGTTTAAGAAATGTGTTTGTTTCTTTGTTACATATCATTAGGGGGGGGTCGGGGTGATGCTGACTGCTAAATGTTGCAGGGAATGACAATTAGCTGGTCGACATGCCCACCAGTGTTCACATGCGATCCCAGACAACACAGCTTTTAATTTGCTTTGCTTGCATCAATTTGTGTAAACACGAAATCAAATGAAATTTATTTCTCGGCGGAGGTACACAAACATGTCCGTTGTGGGGGCGCGCGTCTTCCTGCCGGCAGTTATGTTGTTGTTTGTCGCCATTAGACTGCTCCGGGGACCGAGAGTGGTCCCGGGCGGACGCGCGTCTGGAAGGCAAACCACCGGTGACATCCTAAGCACGGGCTAACGTGGTTACGGCCGCGGCGACGCAGACGAAGAGCCTTTCCCGGGGTACTCGGCGAGGCACGGCAGCGCGCCGCCGCAGACGGGGGGGGGGGGCCAAATGAGATAGCGCCGAGGCCAAATCTAATTAGGGGACGAAGACACAGCACAAGAGGCTGGGAGACGGTCGGGCTGAGAAATGGAAGTGGGAGGAGGTGGGGAGGTAAACACACGGTGGAGGAAGGGAGGGGGGGGTGAGGAGGGAGGGAGGTACTGAGTGGGTGACAGAAAAATAGTGAGTGTTAACCTGGCAGGGAGAGTGTGAGACTGAGCAGAAAAGAGAGAATGAGGCAGCGCGGGAGGAGGACAAAAAAAAAAAAAAAGGTTTGCATGCGCACGTGTGGTGGAAGTGAGCTGAATTGTTTGTGTACCCCCCTCCCCTGCTGGCAAATGGGAAACGCAGCCTGCGCCCTCGCACCCTCCTCCTCCTCCTCCTCGGCCGCTCCGAGCCACTCGCGCAGCCCCCCCTTTTCTCAGCCGGAGCCGCACAATAGCTAGCTGATGAACCTGGGGCTAACGTGCCCTTTGAGCTGAGTAAAGGCAGAACGCATGGAGAGTCCTTAATGATATCAGCGCCGCGCAGCGAGCGCCCCGGCGCCTCCTCCGCGAACTCCTTCTCTCCCCTCCTCTCTTCGGAAACACCTCCTCCCCTCCTACCTCCGGAAACCGCACGCCATGTAAATCCCACAGAAAGGAATGTAAACATCATGAGATTCGACAAGGATGGCGAGCAGACGCGTTGACACGTCATCTCGCTGAGATTGAAATTTTGTTTCCAAAATGAAACGCTGCTCGGCGTGATTGTGTCACTCCTGACGGGTAGATCGAACGGGGAGATTAGATAAAAGAAGAGATGATTTTGGCGGGCCCGATGTCCTTCACTTCCTCTCTTCGTGTTCAGACACGTGTGGCGAGATGATGGGGCCGATATCAAGACGCGGGCGTTAACGCGGGCGTTGCCGGAAAAAAAAAGGAAAGGCTAAAGGAAAACAATATGCAAATCCCGACGGTTTGCTCCAATATTAAAGATGCAAAAACAGATATGGATATGTTGTCGGGCTGGCATTTTTTTGTGCTGTGTAGCGAGAAGTGTGTACTCGAGAAAGAGAAAAAAAAAAGCCCTACAAGACAGGATTGACTGAATAATTGAATATGTGCGATAAGGAAAGGTCAAAACAAATGAGTGTGTAGATTGTTGAACACCTGGTCTTTTCTCTTGGTAAAACGCGGCCTCTGAACCCTCATGATTAAATTCTACTTCCAATTAATGTCAAGGTTTTGTTAACAGGGACGTTCGAGGGCAGGGGAAAAAGTCAGGCGCTTCGGCTCGGTCACTTATGTGCCGGTCAAACGACCGCGACCGCGAGTCGTGAAAAGCGGGAACGTGAACGCAGACAAACTTCCCGTTCTTCACTTAAATCTCAATTTACCGGAGACTATAAAGCCCACAGAACCAGCTGTATAAAGTCAACAGCACGCTGCATTTTAAGTGCGCATCAATCAGCATCAGCACAAAGACAAATTATAGAGGAAGATTTGCCTCACCGGCGGCACGTATTTGCCAAAAACATTGTTGATTCCCATTATCCAAGATTGTACTGTTTTCATCAAGTCAATCAAGCCATCAAATCAACCACTAAGCTGTTTAAAGTCTGACAAACGTAATTTACCAAAGAAGATCAGCATGTGGGCCACATAAGCATCCTCTCCAAAACCTTTTGAGTGTTTGAGTGATTGCATTTTCATTCCACTCAAGTTTCTTGTTCCATTTTTGGCACCATCTGCATTGTTATCCTCTTCTGACGATGCTTAATATGCTGATGCTAATAAAGCCTGGATTTGTGTTGTTTTCTTCCCACTTTTTCTTCTCCCCCTGTTTGTTTCTTTATCGGGATGAAGCTATCGGATAAGCTTGAGGGTCAGTTCTATCGCCGCCGGACACAGGGGCTTAGCACGTTCCTTTAATTCATCCAGGTTTGATTACTTCTGTGCAGATTTTTTTTTCCCTCCTCCCTCGGCCTGATAACCTGATGCTCCCCAATTAAAGCCTTTTCACAATCCCACCGCCGCCGCCGCCATGATCAGAGGACGCCGGGCCCAACCGCGCGTCTCTTCTCACTTCAATTTTTTGGGACACTCCATGAAAGTCGCACCTTGGAAATCTGTTCTCGTATGCTGCTGTGATTATGACATTTAGAGCAAATCCAGAGAGTAAACGTTCAAATATCGCAGAGTACTCTGAAACATGCTGACAAAAACGAGGCTGCGGGAACTGTGTGAAGCAGTAAGCCACCACAGCTGGGAAACGTTTTTGGGAAAAAAAAAGAAAAAAAAGAAGCTTCTTCTGTGAGATATCGAATGCTGGGACTCATATAGATGTTACAATGACAAGCACCACCTCCCAAAATATTGTTGCAGGTGCACAGTCCTTCATTGCAACAATATTCCCTGATGGCAGCGGCCTTTTTCAGCAGAATAATGTGACCTGCCACACGGCAGAAATTGTTCAGGAACGGTTTGAGGAGCAGGACATCAATAGTTGCCTCGCTGTGCAATTTGGAGAAGCTAACAGATCGGCTGCTGACGTCTTGTTGCCTGAACAACCGTTAGATGTATTTGAGTCGCACAAATGCTCCTATCAAGCACATTGTTGACTGATGTGTGTTGCCCATCATATGCGTACATGTGCTCAGAATTCTCCAACTCCTTTACAATCAGCACTGGGGGTATTTCTGTCGACTGCCTCCCTGACCTGCATTTGCCATTCTTGGCCTACTTGATGAGGAGGAGGAAAGACTCGAGGAAAAAAAAAACAACAACAATCCAGACGACTCCTGTGAGTCTTCTGGGCCTCTTCAGAGAGGACACAAAGAGCACCGGAGTTCGCTGCGGTGGAGGTCCGAGTTCTCTGAGATTCGGCCAGTGGGAGCAGCAGCACCAGCGATACGCCTCATCTCACCGCGGCCCGGGCCCACCGGGTCAAACTCCGAGCCGGGGAAACACAAAAGGGGGCCGGGCGCTTCAAAGTCGGCAATCTAACATGCACGGCACAAAAGCACATTTATCTTCTGTGGCTTGCATTAAAATGGCACGCTATTCATTTGAAAATTAAATTTGCCCACTAAATTAAAGAAGGGAGGAACATAATGGATGGATCGGGATTCGCAGGGGGGAGGCAGAGACACCCTCCACCCCCCCGCTGTAAATGAAAGGAGACAGAAAGAGTTGAAAGAAAAGGTAAGCTGAGAGGTTTACTGGATCAAATTGCAGTATTGTCCTATTTCACTGAGGAAGTCAGTCCGTGTGTGTGCGTGCGTGTGTGTGTGTGTGTGTGTGCGCGCAGTGCATGGTACTTCATTCTGGAGCTGATTGCACGCTGCCCAGTGGTGCTGCCCGCTGCCAGGCGACAGTTAAGAGGGAGAAAAAAAAAGAAAACGTCCTCTCACTTCCTCTCTTTTTTTTTTTCCTGCTGCAAATAAATCAGCCGGGGAAAAAAAAAAAGAAGAAAGAAAAAAAAAAATCAGATTACGATCAGGAGAGATTCATGGGAATGATTTCAGAAAATACAGAGCTGAGGGGACTTTGAAGCGAAATCCCAAAAGCGGTGAGGCTAGAGAGAGGAAGCAGCGAAACCTTGCCGACACATTACATTTTTATTAGGCAGTAAACAATTGTGAAGGCTTTCTCGGGGCATTTGTCTAAATCCAGCACAGAAATATGTTAATCGCACTGAACAACCAAGTTGAGAACTGGAGGCAGGTTTGCCGCTCGACAGGAGATTTCAAACGCTGCGGATATGCGACTAAATCTGGAGTGGATAAGTTTGTCCTAACAAAGTGAAAGACCTCAATCTGGGCCGGAACATGTATGAAAATATACACTTAATACTTGCTGTTAAGGAGTCTCGAACCTAATTAATTAAGCCTGAAAGCTTAAATCAACAGATGGCTCGAATTAACAACTGTCAAAGTGGCCCATTATGGCCGTCCCTTCGCAAAGACTTCCGATTTCCAACAGTTAGTGCAGCAAAGGCCTAACTACCGCGGATACTTAAAAATATATCACAGGAATTAGCCTCCGCTGAGAGACATCATAAATATGGCCACATAATGAACATCCGCTCGGAGAGCGACTGCGATAGGGGCCATAAACCCCCAAAACTCATTCATACTGTCTGAAGAAACCATTTGTCCTATGAAGGACATAAAAAAATTATCTTTTTTTTTTTTTAGCCAGGTAGTCTTCGACATCTCTCCTTTGGCACCGTTCTCCTATCTACATGTCTCAAAGGGCTTTTGAGTAATGCATTTCTATTATTGTACCTTTTGTAGTGTCACATTGGTGGCTTTATCAGGAAGTTGTTGTAGGGTGAGGCTGGAGTGGGATGGAAGGGTTATTTTGTGGGCTTGGCTGGCATTAATCTCTGTCACTTGTCCTCTCTGATTTATACTCCTCCCCAATAAGCCAGTCCGCGGCCTCCGCTTCAATTGCTACTTTGTGATAGCGCCGCATGTTCAGCCCTCGTCCGCGCAGCCGCCGCCGCCGCTTGACATTGAAGGCTTGTTCTCCAAACCAGCGGAAAGTAAAAAGCACGGTAAAGAATTAAATTTCCCGCACCAGGAACAAGAAAGACAAGATAATAGGAGCCTGGAGCTCGCTCCACCTCCACATAAAGAGAGCCGTTCTCCTCTGAGTCTATTACGCGCCGCGCAGCCTCCGCTTGACGACTTTGATCAAGCGCAATTAATCTTTCACCAGGAGTGAGAAACGTGGTAAAAGGGGCCCGAGCTTGGATGCAGTCAAATTTTTAACATATAGGAGGGGGAAAAAAAAGAGGGTTTTAATAGGTGAAACAGGAGAGATCAATCAGAGCGCACGTCTGATTAATGAACAAGGAGGCTTAGCTTCAGGCTATCTGATCACAAAGATCCACCGGCGAAAACTCCTCCAATCATCCCCCTTTGTCGTTCATTAACGGACCACCAGGACGGGCAACCGTGCCGCCCGCCACGGCGTCCACCCCCACCTCTCCTCCACCCCCACCCTCTGCTGTGGTCCGTATATTTCTAAAGTGTTTAATTACAGATGATTTATCACCAAACTGTCATTTGCTAACTGGGCCCTTCCGTTCTCGCTCCCCACGCCACACTCCCGCTGTGTTGAGGGAACCTTCACATCATTACCAGAGAGCTCATTTATATTAAAATGAGTATTACCGGTTAATTCGCTCCATACATTTTGGACACAGCGTGTGTCATGCATGAGCCTCGCATCGCACCTGGTCCGCGGCGGCGCTGGCATACATCAAGTGCTTTATTGCCGCGGAGTTAATGCACGTTTGATCTCGCGGCGATTTCCAATGAGGATTAAAAGGAAAACGTGGAGCGCGACGCATACATCACGCTTCCATACTGTCCTTGCGAGCGCCGCGCGTCCGAGAGGACGCGAAGACGTTCTTCGTCGACTTAAACAAAGAGGACTAAAGAGACGTTTACGCTGAGTCTCATTCCCTCAGTTAACCTCTGGTTGGGACTGTCACTCATCTCCACCAGTCAAGGACGTCCATGAGGTTTTGTTTGGCTGGGAGCAAATGGGGTAAAAAAAAAGCCAATAATGCAAAAGATCAGTTGATGAAAAGATGAAAAGAAGTGAACTGAAGTGAACGTTGGTCTGTGTGTATTCGCTGTGGAAGCAGGAACATTCTGCGAGATCTGAGGAGAGCGCGCGCTTCCACGAGCAACGATCAATCCTAAAGGACCCCAAAACAACACTCGCAAAAGTATGCAGCACATCACAACACAACACACACACACACCTCTGCAACAATGTAAATGAGGACCAATCCCAGACAGCCACAAAAATGATTCAAGTTGGGACGGGAATAGCTTCCTCCCTGTTCAGGGAGGGGAAATAATAATGAGGGTATTAAATACAGCCAGCAGATGAAAAATAATAACATATCGATTGTGCACGTAGCGCTTTCAAAGGAGCGTAATGGCCTGATTCCTGGTATTGATCGGCTCGTGGGCTGGAGGAGAAGTAGCTAGTCGCCCCTGTAAGACCCCCAGTGAGAATGAGATTGGTGAAGCCATCTGAGGTTCTGTTTCTTGTTTCGCTCTGTACCGGCTTTATTTCAAACGGCCGGGGTTTCCCCCCCCCTCCTTCTTTGAGCGGATGTGAAATGAATGCCGGTGAAATGGTCTGACACGTACAATATTTTCCATCTTGTGTTCATATTTACCTGGAACTGTGGCTACAAAACACAAGACTGAGCAATTTGTCGCGTGGCAACGTCAGGGAAACACAAACACGAGGCAGGAAATGTCTCATAAAAAGCAATAGATTTGGAGGATTACACTAATACTGAGGTTTTTTAATACTGAATCTCACATATGAGGCAAAATATGTCCAGATTAACTTAGAAAAATATGGATTCCCCTGTGGTGCGGAGGCAGATTTGACATTCAGATGTCGGATGATTAGTACAATTTGCTGACAAGAGATAAGCAGGATTCAATCTCCTCTCCGCGATGTGTTATTTATGCAGTGTGTCCACGCGGCACTGTGTGAAAAAGACGGACAAAATTCAATCTCCAACTTAACACATATGAGCCCTAACCCACCTCTCACCAACTCTTCAAGTGATCTTATTTCTAGCTCAAAGAGACAGAAAAATCTATATCTCAATTTGGTACACTTCAACTCCACTCCAAAAGTGCCCGGAGAGAAAACTGAATTAAACTGAGACAAGCTGATTCAACACCCTGAAAAATGAATTTAAGTAGTTGTTTCTGAAATATGTATTTGCCATGTGCAATATCGGGCTTCTCAGCGAGCGGGGAACGTGATGGGACTTCACAGCAGCCACTTTTTTTTTTCCCCCCCGACTGGAGAAAGGTGTGTTTTCCCAGAATAAAAACGTGCATGCCGGGGAATACATTAATCATAACAAGGTGACAGCCAGCCTGACAGACAAGCAGAGGCGCGGGAACAGATTTGACGGTGCTTTCTATTCCTCAGCATGTTCAAAAAGGCAAAAACTTACAGGGCAATTAAAGGAGCGTCGATAGCCGTGTCAGCTGGATTAGGGGCTGGGCGTGAAATTGTCACACAGTGTGTCAGGGGGTGCTCTGTTAACAACTCGGCCCAGCTTTTGCCATGGAGTGGCGAAGGGGGGGCCCGGTGGAACGTGACTCCGGGAGAAATGCCGTCAAGTCTGCACGAGGCCGGATTAGATTAGCACACTGGAACAGGTGGTCTTTTATTGGCTGCGTGATACTGTCAAGGATCCTCTGAAACTGGATGCAGCATGTGTGCGTCTGCACACAAACATGCGCGGGGACGCTGAGGGCGGAGGTGGCACAAAGCTTTTTGTGCCGGGGACCGAGAGGAAGCCTCCGCTCGCGCCTTCCCCGACTGTAATGCGAGAACGTGGCCCGTGCCGTTCGATGCAGCGGGGAGGGGGGGGGGAACGGGGGGAAGGGGTGGGCGAGTGGAGAGAGAGAGAAAAAAAGTCGTGCGAGGGTTAATGTGCTTTGGGCGAAAAAACATTGAGGCGTCTGTTGAGTGACAGAAAATCCAGGGATTGTCCAGCTGTCTAGCAGGCAACGGCCACGAAATAACGCCGTCTAACAGTGAGGGAGGGGGGGGGCGGTGAGCGTCGGTGGCCAGGGTGAGGCAGTTTGCCAAACCATTCTTCACACCCACCGGTATATTTACTGTCATTTACGAGGAACATATTAGCCATGAATAATACATGTGGTGATGTATGGCACGAGTTTGCTCCGGATAAATTATACAGTAAGGCTGAACCAAATAGTGCGCCGCGCACCCATATGGACAGCGGGGCATAAAAACGCAGGGAGACACCTCTGCCAAACTAATAGTGGGTAATATACAGGCCCTCTGAAATCTGGCTGGAGTAAATTTAACTGAACGCGGCCAAAAACGAGGGGGGGGGGGGACCCAAATGCCACCTTGGCGGTCCAGACAATGTATCTGACATATGGCGTTATTTCTGAGCGCGCGAGCGACAGATTTGAAATCATGCTCGCGATTGTGTGCAGATTTCCCACCGAAAGGGAGAATTAGTCAGCCCGAGACTGCCAAAATAAGAAAAAGCAGAGTGACAGTCAACTGTGGTGAGGGTGGGAGGGGGTGGGAGTGGGGGAGCGCGTTCACTGAAAAACTGTTGAGATGTTTTGATGCCATGTGTATAGAAAGTCTGATGAGAAGGTCTATTGAAAGTAGGTCGCAAGGGTGAGTGGAAAGCACAGCGAGAAACATGAAGCACATTTCTAGCTTGCGGGAGAAGGTTTTTGGTTTCCCACCAATTTCTAAGACAACAATCCTTGCTGGATGTATGGCTAAAGACTGTGGTGGTGGGAAGTTTTGACCTGTTAGAAAAGCAGAATAAAGACTCTTCTTCCACCTGCTCGGTGTGCTGCTAATCCCAGTCCTGAAGCGACGCGTCAGAACGGGTGAGCAAGTCACGACTGATTGTCACAATGATGCTTGTGTGATAAACAGATGTTGAAATAAAAACTTCTGAAGCAAAAAATAGACCAACTTGACCGATCTTCATCCGTGCAAGTTTATCACTTTTTGAGCTAAATAGGCCAAAATCTTGTGGACTCATTTGTATGGCATATTAGTCATACCAATTAAAGTTTTAACTGGTACAAAGAGTCTGAAAGATCAATGTTTTGGCCTGAAATTCTAATAGATAGTTTTTCATTTTTATCTGGTTGTTGCAACTCGGAGTTTCACCCAACTCCCTAATATCCAATTAAACCTTTTTGCGCACACTCTTAAGGTAAAGATAACAATGCCTCTAATCCAACCAATAACTCCCCACACAAGGAGAACCAGATAAGATTCAGAGATCTTCTTTCAGCAACTTCATCAAGGAGGCGGCTGGTTACACTGTGATCTATGAAACTCCAACAAAACCAGCGAGGCGCGGCATACGGTGCGTCTATTTAGGGCAGCGACAGCAGACGAAGGAGAAAAAAAAAAATCTTGTTTCGTGCTTTTGGAGGAAGTTGAGGAAGTGCCAGAACACATCGGGGAGATAATATTCAAATCCAGCGCAACTCCATCACACGGCGCGATACGAGGTTTGGCTCTCTCCCTAACACGATATGGAAAGTTGGAAAACTATTACGGCTGTGTTCTAATTGAAGATGTCTGCTTATATCAGTGAGGGAAAGGATGTAATATCGGGTCCCGAGGTGGCACGTTGGCTGAACATGCAAAGGTCCTGTCGGAGTTTACCTGTTGTGGATTTTCGCAGTCTTTAAGTGGAGCTAAAAATATTCTTTAATGTGTTTCTGCAAGACAAAGTGGAGGCAGAGTAGGAGTTGTAAGAGCCTGAAGTAGCAGGGGAAACGTCTGGCCTCTGGCTGTACACCGAATCACAAATGGCTGATTAATTGTTTATAGCCGCCTTATGAAGATGAACCATCATGGCCAACCATTCTTTAAGCGCACTGCTCCGCTTCCTTTATCAGTAAGGGCTTCATAACCATACTTGGTCAACTCTCCATGAATCCCTACACCCAAATAGAATGCAGGTGCCTGTTTGAGTTGACGATTAATAGCAGCAATTTACAGCAAATGGGCTTTTGCACAATATGTTTAGCGGGGCTAGATAAAATGGGTCCCTGGCCACTGATCTGGAGACAGATTAGGTTTTTAGTCGGCTATGATTAAGGCATGAATAGGGAATGGGAGATCAGAATTTGGACCTGCAGTGTTTAAAGCTGCCCACCTGTTATAAATGAGCAGTTAAATGAGTCAAGCATTGGTGGTCCCAGGCCAATTCAAGGGCATAAGCTAGCTACACACACGTACACACACTCCAGTGTCATTTTCTCTGCCTCTGTCTTTTCCTTTTTGAGCCACGCTGCTCTCACTCTCGCTGCTGGCAGGGCGTACGAGGAGGACGCGCGAGAGGTCGCCGGGTCGACGGGCGGCGTGCGCTCCGAAAAAGGACATTCATCACTGATGAGGAATGAACAGATCGGCACGACTATGTATGACAAAACTGGATATGTGCGTGGTAATGAATTACTCTTTAAAAAGTCACTTTTTTTTTTTTGGGACCATGGACACGTCCTCATCCAGGGTAATGAATCACAAATCCGCACGTTCCTCGTGACCACCAGACCCAGCATTGCCAAAGGCGCCTCAACACTGTATATTTCAGGGGTGTAAAAAGAGCATCTCTTACATCTGCTCGGTGAACGTGTGGGTTTCAAATTGGGTCAACAGACTGTTTTTCTTTTTTTTTTTTCTCTTTCTCAAGGAGTCACTGCTCGTACCTGCGGGCTGAAAGCACTTAACACGTTCTGTGAAGTTTGACTTTCATGCACCCTGTAAAACATCTGAAATCGCCTGCTTTCTGTGTGAGTGCTCGCGCTTGCCACTAAGTGTTGTCCTCGTTTATGTCTAAATGGGCTTATTGCATAACGGCCCATGGAGGACAATGTAATTTAAGTGGTACAACATGTGAGAGGTGTAGAACAAGGAACTGGGGCTATCCATAGAGAGGGGCTACTGTGGTAACACAGGCTAAAAGGTTAAAGCAGCAGGGGGAATTAATATGTCTTAATGACATTATAATGAATGGGAAAATATGGGACATCATTTATTAAACGGAGTCAAGTGTGTCAGAGAAGTGCGAGGACTCACAAACGCATTAATTATCTCGCCGTCGCTCTTCATGGACAAGGGAAGAAAGCGTCGGTGGAGAGGTAATGACAGGCCCGGAACGGACATCATAAATTACCACAGGGGGGCTTCAAGACGACAAGGTCTCGTCTCACTCCTGCACTCACGCAGCAAGATGTCTTTTCATGTGTCCAAGCCGTCACTGGGAATTTGGACAGAAAATCAGAGTCGCCTTTTCGAACTCTCAGTCATTTCCAGACAAGAAGGAGGGGAGATGCCCTTTTTTCTCTAAAGACTTGATATCATACTGGCAAGACATGACTTGTTATTCATCATACCTGTCACTCTAAGTGAAAAGGGGGGTGGGGGGGGGGGGGGGGGGGGAC
>JAUESE010000067.1:5397456-5409780 GCA_032274725.1 Malacoctenus triangulatus
TGGTGGAAAGAATGTAGTTAACAATACAACACCATTAATTACACCTTGTAATTACACTTAATCAATACGGGAACTCCCTGGCCTGGTGAGGTGTGAGTGTGTGCGGTTGTGTGTGAAGTGTTTCGCTCGAGAGTGACAGAGGCAATGAAGAGGGACTCTGTGGGGAACCCTTACACGTGTAATGTTGGTCCACAAGAGATCTCTGTGCGGCCGGGAGGAGGAGGAGGGGTGGGCGGGGGTGTGTGTTGGTGAGTGAGTGCGAGGTGGCACTGAGGTGGTTTGTGATGGGGCAGATGTCTCCTCCGAGCGACCATGCATGCAGGCCTGGCCCGGGGGGGATCGCTACCCACTGTGCATCAGGAGCAATTAAACACGGCTCGCGCCGGCGGAAACGGGCCGTAAAGAGGATACGGGCACGCAAGCAACCTTAAAGGACGCGACGAGGTGGTGGAAAACGGCCAGAAGTTGTAGCGAGCCTTATACACGACAGAGAGTGGGAATAATGGCACGGCTTGGCGCACACGTACGCTAACGGCCCCCATGCACGTGCTTCTCCCCGCAGCCTGCGATCTAATCAGCAGCGCGCCGTCGCAGCTCTCGTCTTATAGCTGCATATTCATCTGACCTAAAAATGAAACTGGGAACAGAACAACTAAAGATACTTTCAGCTACCTGCTGCAGGTGTGTGTTCGGGACAACAGCGGGTATTATTGCGAAGCCTGCCGCACCAGTCAACTTACACAAAGCTCCAGCATTGCATTATTAACAACAGTCGGCAAACAGGGGCAGTCTGCAGTGCACGTTTAATCAGAAAATGCTAATGGTTATTCATTAACATGCAGTGTATATTTTAAACTGCAGGTTGCTGTGCTTTGCTGCAGGCACAACGCAGTCACACTTTGGATTACCTAAAGTGTAATTTGTTAGAAGGCAGGTGGCCCACACTCAAGGAAGAGAGACATCGCATTGCGTGGCTTTAATATATGTGTACAAATATATTCTTTAGCTTAACGTTGATGGCCAACAACGAGGAGCCCTTGTTCTGAACCGAAATCTAAATAAAACCCTCTCCCTCCCTTTATTTCCTCTGTCACTTTGGTTCTCTTTAGAGGCCTGACAAATTAATTCAAGACAGTTATAACTAGATTTGATGGCGTGCGGGAATAACTGGCGTTCTACAGCTAAATCAACATCAGACACTAGGCTGGCCCTCTGGGGGCGCCGTGCAGTGCTTCGCTGTTTCTCAGTCAGAGCAGCGCACTTCGCCTGCAGCCCCCTGCGGAATATCTCTTAATGTAACTGGCATCTTCATTTTGGCTTTGCTCTGATGCTGCATCTTTAAAAAAAAAAAAAGGGAAAGGAAAGATCAAATCCTGTATTTTAACTTGGAAAAAAATAAAAAAAGGTTTTGGGGAGAAGAGATGGAAAAAACAGAGTGAGAGACCAACAGAGGAAAACGGTGTAAGCTGTTAATGCTATGTTAATCCCCGACTAAAACAGCTGAAGGTAATACAGAGCTAGATACCTAACAGAGGAGGTGAGTGAGAGGGAGGAAATAGGAAGAAGATGAAACAGAGAGGAAAAAGAGAGAGAGAGACGTCATGTCTGTGCAGCCTTGTTACAACACACTGGCGAGCAGGAGACAAGAGGCATGAGACTGTTCGTTTTTACTTTCACAGACTGACTAAATTTAGAAATCCTTAAAGTTCCTCCCAACTTTTAAACAACAGACTTGGGCAAAATTAGACAACAAAGTTGAGACACAACTGTCCAACGATCAAGTGATTGCAACGCTCCTAAAAGGTCCCAAAACACTCCAAAATAGGACTGAGTTCTTAGTGAAATACAGCCGTGTGTGAAACTGTGTCCTGGAGAGGGCTGAGAGGGAGCTGACACTCACTGGCATTATCACAGCACCGAAAAAACAAACTGCTATTTACAAATGCTTTGTCTTCATTATTCATTTATACAGAGGATAAACATACAAGGCCACGGCTTCAGGGGAGAGAGGATGGGTGTTTGCCTTCCTTCACAAAAAAAAAAGAAGAACCCCAAAAGAAACAGACTTGCCAAAGCAAGTAGGGCAGAGTGACAGGAGCATCATACTTCGCAAGGGGCTGCTGAAGAGACAACAAAGTCAGGCGGCCCACTCAGCTGCCTATGAATAAAACTGAACCAGAGACAAGAAGTGACCTAATTTGTTGGGAACTGTTGATTCCCGTTCAAAATTCTCACTCATTATGCAGACTTTAACCTGAGATTGCACATTCTGTCACGTTTCACATACAATGCATGAACTATAAATCCAGCTTGATTTTCGTTGTTGCGTGGACCATAATTCACCTTCGGATTGCCCAGTCATGCTGATGTCCTCATGTGATACTTGATAGAGCCAAATGCGATTTGAATGTTTTGTCCAACTCACAGGAAATTCTGTCTTTGTTTTTTTTGAACGACTGAAGCAACAACAAGAGCACATCTTTGTCTTTTTTCTGTTTTCATACACAACTACAGACATTTTTTTCTCTGCGCTCCAACCATGTCCAAAACGCGGGTCACCTCTGCTCACCCTGTCCTTGAATGGATCGTAAGTACTCTCCATGCTTCGCTAAAATGTGTTGGTCACACTGTCCAACATAGTTATATATATCTTTTTTTTTTGCCCATTTTGCCCCATGATGGGGGCATCTGCATCACCCCTTTCACTTTGTGTTTTCATAACATCCAGTTACAAACTGTTTCTTTACAAGTATTTTCCAGTTTTCCCTCGAAAAGAATATACCAATGTCATGAATTCAGAGGCCAGATAATGGAACCCCCCCCTGCAAAAAAAGCATAAATGCAGCTCTTGTGCTAGCAAACTGCAGCAAAGTCCAGGCTTTGTGAAGCTGTCATGAATCTCGTCGGATCAAGTTGGACTCCAGCTCAACAAGGAGAAGCGTGAAAACCTTCATAAAGTCAGCTTTCAGAGAACACTTTAGGAGTGCAAAAGTAGACAAAAGAAAAAACCTTTTAGTCTGAGAGCAGTTCGAGGAACTCTCGGCAGACGGAAAGTTCTGAGAAAGTTCCTCCGAAATGTTGGGGGAAAAAGAAGGAATTAATGATGGGCGACAAAACAGCATTGACCCCTACTCAGTGTGATCACTACTTGAATCCTTCCAGAGATGGCTCTACTGATCTGGTCCATCCTCGCCTCCAGGTTGTCAAACATCGTCTGTTTTTTAACTGGAACACCAAAACACTGTTCGATCCAGAGAGAAGGTGGGATTTACTTTGTTTCTTGAGAAGACTTTTAGATGGTACGGCTATTTAGAGAAAACAAGTAAGTTTTTTCTGGAGTTCATTTGTGAGTAACTCAAATTAGGTCTTAGATTTGTAAATTGTATAAAGCAGGCAGACGTGGGGTTTTACTTCAGTTGTAATATTAAAAAAAAAAAAAAGCCAAAGCTAATATTAGCAAAATGCAACCCTAACTGAGTCCCAAGCACAACCGCAGCTCATAAAACAATGCAACAGCATAGGTGGAGTGAAAAAGGGAAGAGGGAGCTCCCATTGTGTTTTTATGAGGACACACCGAGCCAAGCGATCGCTCATGAATATTCATGCGCACCACAACAAACTGTGAAAATGGCTTTGTTAGTGAAACCAAATCCCAGGCTCGTGCTCGAGAAGAGAGTGTGCTCTCCGGAGGGGGGCTTGGATCCCAGCCCGCTAAGATGGTTGCCACCAGTGGTGGTGAGTGATGCTAAAAAGGCTGGCGTCGAAGAAAATAGTATGGCTGAAATGTTGTTTACCTCTTTGGCAAACAGCAGCGCGGCCCCCGTGCGCGAGCGTCAACAGTGGGTCAGTAAAAAGCCACCATGTTTGGCAGCCATTAATTGAGGCACTGAAGTGAGAAATTTAATGTTCCCAAGTGTGAATGTAATGTCCTTAAGTGTGAACAAAACAGAAGAGGGACCGAGTGTTATAAATCTCCCACTTTAGCTCGTGGAAGCAAGTTGTATCCTGAAAATCTCTGTATCAGAGGTAACAATCCTTGATTTTAAATTAATACCTTCACCAGGCATGGCTGGTTTTATAGGAACACACTAAAGCTTTGCAAAGACTGCAGACTGAAGGTGTAAACACATACAAAACTGGCCTTAATAGCAAACAATAGTTGGTTGGTCATACATCATTCCTCTACGGTTCTTCGAAGCCTGTCAAAGTGGTTTTATGGTCCTGTTTTACCCCATGAAGGAACAGGCCAACAAATCTATTTAAAGTGACCTGTTGTATCGGTTTTTACAAGCCAGAATCTTTCAGAGGTTTGTAAATCCAGGGAAGCCGGATGTTGCTTATGAGTGTCCGTCTGGAGGCCACAGGAACTGCAGCACAGGTGCTTCCAGAAGTAATCTTCTAGTTTGTTTAAGGCTTTTTAAAGGCACTGATTTAAAGAACAAAGGTAATGTAACAAATGCAAGTAGCTAAACGTGTTCAGTACATTAATATATACTGCAAACAGACAGCACAGTCATCTCAGATGCCCACTGCATAGAGTCCTTTACCAGCTGCAGGAACTTTTGTTCCTTGCATGAATATACTTGCTTGGTGTTAACAGTGTCTTCATGATATGCTGCCTTTTCGCTCACAAACACTCCAGATTGCGTTTATCTTAATGTAAAGAGGTACCGAAGACAAGTGTGACGGTGACAAAAGAATCCCAAAGCAGATTAAACTGGGAAGGAATTGATTTGTTAAGCTTCTCTCCTTTCATGGGTGCAGCAGTCGAACAGGATTTGAGAATGTGCCCCTGGGACGCGCATCTGCTCACAGCCAGACCCCCTCCAGGACAGACGGGACTCTCCAGCCCACGCTCCACTGGGTGTCTTCTGAAGCCAGCAGCAGACCAACTGCTGGACCGGTTCACCATGTGGTAACCTGGCTTTTGTGTGCGTGCGTGTGCGTGTGTGTGTGTGTGTGTGTGTGTGTGTGTGTGTGTGTGTGTGTGTATTGTACTTATACATATATGGTCTGTGAGTTAATCAGCATTAGCAGAAACCTAAAGTGTGCACACCTGTGAGTGAGCATGCACTGACAGCGTTCTGATGTGAAATCATGACTGTGTGCACACTGTATGTGTGTGTGTCTGTGTGCACGTGTACAGTATATGTGCCAGCTGTCCAGCGCTGCCCTCAGGAAGAATGTGTAATGGGGATAAGCTTCTTCTCCTGGCTTCCAGCAGCTTTACTGCAGATCTGTTCCAGGTGTGTGCGCGCGAGCGTTATGAGCATGTGTGTGGCCTGTGTTAAACTACGGAAAAAAAAAAAAAAAACCCAAACAAACAAAAGCACAAATGCATTACAGCCAAGCTCCCAGCTAGCTGCCCAATAGCTAACAACATCTCCATCTGAGAAAACAGCAGCAATAAGCCTGTGCTGACATAATTATGTCACACTGAGCCATTTCAAGTTGAAAGACAATTGTCAAAGCTCTCCCACTGTTCAGTCTTTACAGAGATAAGGGAAACACGGCCCAGCTACGTCTCTACACTCAAACAAATCACAGTAGAGGAAAAAATGTGGGGGGAAAAAATGGAATAATGCCGAAAAAGTGAGACGTTGCTGCATAGTTAAATTGAATCTTGCACGCAAGATGCAAACTTCAAAAGAAGATAAATACATAATTTCTGTTTTGTTACGAAGCCTTAAAGCTCAATTGTGCCGTTTGGCCAGAGGTAAAAGCAGAGAAGCGGATTATGGCTAACGATGTTATAGAGCTGATGCAGCAAGGTGGGGATAGAGTTTGGAGTGGAGGAGGGTCTGCTGGGAAGGGGATGGTGTTAATACTGGGGTTTCTGACCTTGGTCCCCCACCCCCCTCCCTCTCCCTGTCTCCTTTCCTCCTCCTCTAAACCTTCTATGCATGGATACCTGTGAACTCCACCCCCCCACACCCCCACACCCCATACGCGCTCACACATTCAGCCCTGAAGCCCTGCTCTGGATAAGCCAATGAGGGACGGGGACAAAGCGAGGCAGGAGAAGGAGGAGGAGGAGGAGGAGGAGGAGGATGTGGCACTTGCAGGAGGCTGTTTACTTGCATTGTTAATTTCATTAGCCCTCCGGCAACCACTTCAATATTTAACATTCTCGATTTAGCCCCTTTGCCTTCTTTTTTTTTCCCTTGCCCATGTTTTTCTTTTCATGGGTTTGCCACCAAAGTCCAACAATTAAACAGAGTGGCCAAAGGTAATCTATCAGCACTCTGGTCTTACCACTTAATATAGTGGCACTCGATTTGCACTCAACTGAAGGAGGCCAAACCTTGTAAAAGCCACAATCCTTTTAAATGGGCAATCAATTTGGCAATGTGACTTTGCAGCCTCGCATTGCTCCGCCACGCTTGTATAAACCAGCGGAAAAGACCACCAGAACTGTTCACCTGAACATCTGAATCAACACAAGCACCGAAAAACCTGCAACTTATTCAACTTTTAAAGAAATGCTTTCCGGCTATTTTGATCTCTTCTGAAAGCATCCGTTCGTCGGGTCAACGCAACAGCGGTGGCTATAATCTGGTATGCGGGTGTGAGCAGCAGTCAGTGTATTAGCATTAGCGGTCACATACATAGAGCGCGCTGAGGAGTGTGACAGTCTGCTAATGGCTCTGTCACAAAGGGACTGGAGTTTAGACACAGCTATAATCATGATCTCAATAAGCGTGCCACCCTACCAGCGCGGCAGCTCACTCGTGTCCCCTGATATCCATACTGTGACATCACACGCGTACAGCCCCATGAAATCTAACTGCCGGCTGAAAAGATGGCTTTGCATACTGCCAACGTTTCCAGTTGAGGAAAAAAGCAATAATGTGGCTACTTTGCACACTCCCGCTGCATTGTGTCAACTCGCAGACCCAAGGTGAGTAATATCCCGGCCTCCCCTCTAATCCCCTCCCATCGGTGCGCGATCGCATTGTTGGGGTCTTTCAAACCAACGAGGTGCGAGCAGCACACACAGGCGACTGACGCGTACCCTCTCTCTCTCCCCCCCAGGCTGATTTATTAAACAATTCACACGCATAAAGTTCATTGGTAGGTTGTGCTGGCAAGGCAAAGCGTGGAAATATCGCCACAATAGCACCAAAGACCTTTTCATTATCCATTCAAAACAAATCGGACCGCGGCAGGCAGAGAATAAATCCAGACTTGTAAGTAAATACATGTAATTGAAGCAGTGGACTGTTGAGAATGCATCAGGAGCAGGCTTTTTCTATTATGGGGATATTTATCTTCCTTCCTAAACAAAAAGGCCAGGGGAGAAGGCGAGCAGGCGGGTGGGAGATGTGTTTGTTTTCCTGCAGTACAGTGCTGCGCGCAGGCTCGCTGGCGTGTGCGCGCGCGCGAGTGTAATTGCTGCCTGTTATCATTAAGCGAGCCGGAGCGATCGGAGGATGCACAACAACCTATGAAGGGCAAACCTGGGGATATTGCGCGTGACATTGGACGTCTGTGGGTAAGTAATGATCAGAGCGCCGTGTGACAGCCCGGCCTCAGCGGCAACAATGGCACATTGTTCGCTGAGCCACGCCACCCGTGTCCAACTCCTACCCACTTCTTCATTAGGAAGGAAGCCCCCCATATTCACCCACACAGCCCTGTAATGGCAGGGACGCTCCTGCTTCTTCAGCGCTAACTGAGACATTGTATTTAACAGTCATTCACCGAACGCCTGGCTGGGTGTTTTTCACACTTCACGCAATCGTCATTTTATATGCTGAGGGGGGCCAAACGGGGATTTGTTCTCTCTTTCTCGCTCCGGGGTCATTCGCTCATCTTCGGGTGCTCGGGCAGGTTCAAACCAGGGCCACAGCACCTCCAGTGTGAGGCGGAATAACCTTTAATTGAGGCATAATCCCCCAGAATTGGATCGGGGAGTGGGAGATAATGAGCAATTGTCTGTTCGCAACTTGAGACAATTTGCTTAAGACATCAAGATGACGGAATCAAACGAAGAGAGATTAATGAACCCTTGTGATGCATCAAAAAAGAAGCATATATGCAGATACATGTCTTCATACATAAGCTTTTTTTTCCACATACACAAACATTGCTCTATTCCCTGATTTTGAAAAATGATTCAAAGACGGAACAAAAGCTATCAAAAAATGAAGTTATTCAGAGGGTAACTGTGGATTAACTGCAATTAATCTTGATAAATATAGAGAATACTCTGGACTAATAATAATCACTATTCATCCCCGTTCTTAGAAATCTTAAGACTTTCCACATATTGTCAAATGAATGACAGCATCAAATCTTTTGAATCTTTCCATCTGCAGTGATGGGATGTTGCCGCACGCCACCTCAACAAACTGGAGCGCGTCCTCTTCTTAGTCACTTTATAAACATGTCAACACTGCAGGTAGCACGCCCACAGACGTCAGTCAAGAGGCAACGTAATTTCATTTTGTTGGGAATGAATAAACCTCGGTCCCTCAAACTGATTACGTTCCCCCCTCGGATTCTTTTTCGGCTTGACTCCCGCTCTGATGAAACGGTGCCCCGCTTAATGATGCTGTTGATTCATATCCGGTGGGTGTCGCACCGAAAGGGAGAGACAAAGAGGGAGGGGGGAGGGGGGGTGCAGGGGCTGAAATCAGAGGAGCCCCCTGCTTCCATCTCGCACTGCAAAGAGAAAACGGACAACAGCAATTCTTGTTTTTCGCCATCATGAATAAGTTATATCAACCTCCAATGTATGAGCCAATATGAAAAACTAATTACCATATTTTCCATTAATGGGAACTGAAAAGTTTTGGGTGAAGTCCTCAAACTGCAGTAAATTCAGTAATTATGGGCCTTTTTCTTGTTATTCTTGTTTGGTAAGACGGGAAAACTCACAATGAACAATATTCTGTGGATTTATAAGCACCCGGAGAACTCTGGTTGTAAGCTGATAAAGGAACAAGCTGAGCTGGTTTGGCGTTCTTGGGCTAAAGACAGATTTTTAACGGTAATAGGAAGCATTTATATGAACTCCAAGTCTGGCTTTGTGCCTGTTATTAGAAAAGTTAAGACAAACAATAAAAATGTCTGTTAGAACTCTTTTTGGTTCGTAATTGCAGGCAGAAGCCCGTATACAGTGGTATCAAATGCCGCGCAGCTTGAGGCTAAATAAACTGCGGCAACGTGATTGATTCATTAGGCCAATATTGTTTATCGGCGCTCAGTCGATGTAAATAACCTACATTTGAAATAGAGTGTTGCTCTGCCATAAAAGACTTGGCACCTCTCCGGGTGGCTCCGAAAGGCGTTTTAGAACAAATCACAAACACTACGAGAAGCGCCGCGTGGCCGAGGAAGACATGAAAATGAGTGCAAACATGAACTTAACATGACTTCCCTCTCGGAGCGGCGAAAGTGGGGATTGCTGGGGCCCGAGGAAGCGGGGGATTTTGTACACTAACCCTTGCATCGATCCAGATCAAGCACTGGCAGAAAGCAGTGGGCGTTGGGAGCAGAGCCCCTTTGATCAAACAGTGGTCATGACTTCTTCAAGAAGCAGCAATCTCCCACTGAAGTCTGGGAACAGTGTGGAGGTCCCACAAGGGATTATGTCTGAGTATGTCAATTATAGTATGTACGCAGAGTTACTCAAGGGTAGGATCTGCCAATCTGTGCAGCTTTCTGATCCCACCTTGGCTCAAAATAGAAGGCTACGTCGTGTGCGTGCCAAAAAAGCTGCAGTAAAAATCACAACGTAACGTTTACAGCGCCCGATGATGGCAATCGACTGCTTTAATGCAACATTTAGAGGTTTTAGTGTTTATGCCACCATGCCAACACCCTGGCACTGAATTCTGACTGTGATGGATGGTTTGATAGACTCGAGCATCCAACCGTGGAAACAAACAGAAAGCAGCCACAGTCAACTTCTGTGGCCACTGAGGGTTCTTTGGGTTGAGTATGTTGTTTTGCATCTCTGTACCTTCTGTTGGCACCGACGCGCTTTCAGATCCAGCACAAAAATAACTGTCAGTGGTTGTACACTGATGCCAGTGTCACACGCTTGCAAGTGCATGAAGTAACAAGTGTGTGTTGTTTGTTTTTTTTCTTGCTAATTTAAAGTCTCATTGGATCAGAAATAAGCTCCATGAAGTATCACAGAAAATAATTCTAATGTTTAATCAGATAGACATAAATGATGCAGCCATCAATGACAAATTACATAAATGAAAAAAAAAATTTAAAAAAACGTGTTTCAAAAAACAAACGCAGAAGATGTTCCTTTCCTAGCAGGGCTCTATTCTCCGCCAAATAAGATCAGTGTCTCAATCCCTGAAATATGCCAAGTCACTGTACACTTGGAGCTGATCCAACACCAGATTAAAAAATGAAATGAGAGATTTTTTTTTTCTTCTTCTTCTCCTGCTCCTCTCCGAGTAAACACACTAATCCGCACACTTTGCTGCCTCGTTACTTGGGCTCTTAATTAAAATGCAAGCACTTCTCCTTCAGGCGGTTACCAATACTTGATGCGCTGGATTACCGGCGGTGAAGTCGGACATAATTTGTTTTTAATAAAACATCGGAGGGATTAAGTCGATGGAGTTTACTGAGATTTGGCTCCAAGGAACCGAATGTCTTGTAAATGCTGAGCACAAACAAGCCTACAAATGCTTTGGCATCTTTAATAGGCGTTTAATTGCTCCTAATATAGAACAAATGATTGTAATAAGAGGGATTTCTTACATAAATGCAGCTACTGTACACAGAGAATAGGCGCATACTAATGGGAGACTTACCTGTACATTTGCATTTGTTTACCCTAATTTAGGGCGAAACGGCTGGGTATAATGTTAGGAAGAAGTAGTATTAATTTGTAGCCTTAATTAGGAGTTTTATGGGTTGCCACAGTAGAGAGCACATAAAACGACAGCGTCATCACTAATTCAACATGGCAGGCCTGCAGAACACCATCTGCTGCCCAAGAAACTGTTAATAAAGTCACAATTATCTTTTTGTAAGCACTTTATTGAGAATAAAATTTGCAAATTAATTAGCTGCGAGTCAAGTCCACGGGTAAGAGGAGAGAAGGAGAAAAAGGGGAGGGGAGGGGGGAGGGGGCCGAATCACCGAAGGCGAGGAGGCGAGCCATGTGATCCGACAACGTCGCGCAACCCAAAAACACACCCGTGGTGCTAATGATAATTCCGGGTTTCATTGCCGATGATTTGAAACAAAGGCTCTGTTTCACTTTTTAATTGCGCCTCACATCCACTTACACGCATTTTGTAATGAGGCTACACATTTAACCGTAGCCTCCTTCCTCTCATCACAACAAACAAACACGCACACACACATACACCCCCCATCCCAAAAAAAAAAAAGCGTCTTCGCAGCCAGTAATTGCACAGTGTGTTAACAGCTGGCTATCAAAACCCAGCAGGAAAATACAATTCACCCTGTAACGTCGAGCATCAAGCCTATTCATGATCAATACTGCCGGGCCAAGAAAGCACTTATCTGCTGTGTTTACATTGTTGTTAGTTTCTCATCAAGAACGTTTCCCTCATTACCGCTCCCCCCCCCGCCCCCCCGCATCCCCGCCACCGCTCCTCGCTGCCTTTCCCGGGCTTTTGTCAACACCGGCACCGACAATAAATGGCCAGAATAGAGGCCAGATAATTTTGTTAATCCCCTTTGCCTAAGACCTTGAGGAGTTTAATTCATGGTGATTGTTCTGACTCCCCTTGCTGACGATCAATATAGCCCATTTCAGCACTTTTTGCCGGGGCTCAGAAACAGAAAGCCCTTGTCGCGCCACTCTTCTTTATGAAGAGTGCACTCAGACAAACACAGTATCCTTCAAAGTCATCAAACGTGTGCGGACGGAGAGCGCACAGACACGCAATGACACACACACCCCACACACACGCGCGCGCACACACACGTGGACACGAACGACGGCTGCCAGTGGATTCGCAGCAGAAGTCACGTTCCTCTGTGTGTGCCTCTGAGAGCCTCTGAGCTTGTAACATACATGTCTCCCTTTTTTTTTTTTTTTTTTGGTCTTTTTTTTCTTTCTTCCTGTAATTGGCTGGAGTGGGAAAAACACTGGTGCTAGTGATGCGGGGTCCAGGAGGGTGGGGGCAGCTATTCCTTCCATCTATGTCTCTGCGGCGCTTATCAGTGACCCCCAGCAACTGGACGCCCTCTAACCCTGTCATCATCGCACACATGACCTCTTCATTTTTGCCAACAGACAAGCGATATGAGCAAATATCTCTGTGAGAGTATCAGAAAAAAAAGACACACACACACACACACACACACACACAC
>JAUESE010000067.1:5414244-5424922 GCA_032274725.1 Malacoctenus triangulatus
CAAAGTCTACGACTTGAGGGTGAAACAACGATCACTGCATGATGATGCACCACAATTTGCTTTTCCATCATCTTGGAGTGTTTCACTCCGAAGGTGAGTTTGCTTTGAGTGCTTTTTTGGAGAGTAACTGTAACGTTCACCAAGACCAAGGTTCTCTGAGCTCAGAAATGAGTCCAGTATGCAGTTGAAGTTGTGGGCTGCCAACAGGAGCAAACAGAAGTCCAAACACTGTGAATCCCAGTTTTAATCTTTCTTTTTTTTCTTCGGAGAACTTCACAAACACCGCCTCCACAGTCCTCTGTGTCAGCAGTTAATTAGCAACGAACACACACAGTCTGCCCAGAGACAGATGAGAGCACATCAAAGGGGGCAGTCCAACAAAATGGTTACTCTGGTGTCCATGTGTTTATCCTCCAAATGCAACACCCTGTCAAACTTGATACTACGTGGAGGGCGGTCTGCCACCTCGCAGGCTTTTGACCCTGCTGCGGCCCACCAGCTGTCCACCGCTTTTGGATTCCCTATAGACCCGCTTCTCCCCCCCCCGAGGACCGGGCCACTCTCCCTCTCTCACCGTCTCCCTCTCAGGCATTAATTCACAAACATCGTCCGTGATGGCACGGGGTGAATAACTTTCACAACTTCAGGGGAGAGAATGGACAGTCACCTCTACGACAATGAGGCTTTCAGGCCGCACGTCTTGCTGGTCAGCTACTGTACACGCGGATGTGGGAGAGCAGTTGAGTTTCAACGTCAAAGTGCGGGTTAAGTGCGATAAGCGGAATGAGCATATGCCAGGGGGAAGATAATGACTAAAAATGACTTTCCATCTCCCTTACACAAAGAGAGACAGGTACAGGGGCACAGCTGCTGCGGAAGATTAATGGCGCTGCCAGATGTAGGGACTCTGGAGAGGGTGACCAGCCAATGGTGCTCTTCACAACGCTGCAAGAGGACAAAGCAGCCATCAGAGAAGCACGGGACAGACACAAGCCGAGGTGTGCGCGATGACAGGACGGCGCCGAGCAAAAAGCAGCCCGGGATGACAAGCTGAAGGTGTGCCGCGGTGCTAATCACGGGACTTTTTTGCTTGGCGACGATGCCTTAAAAGCTGCACCCAAATCTCTTCAATACACAATAATCCTTAAATAATGAATCACCTTGTGTTGATGACACCTTGCCAGAATTGTGGAATATATTCGAAAAAAAAGATTGACTTCTATTCTACGCCTCATTTCACTAAAGCTCTGAGTCTGAATGTGAAGGAACCTAAGAAAAGCCGAACATTGTCACTTGGGTGAGATCCTCTGCGAGCAAATTTCCGTAAAGAGGCAAAAAATAGACAATCCGCGCCTCCGTTTCCTGCTTGAATCACCTCTGACTCACCTCTGGGTCACCCGAGGAAAACGACATGCCATCACAGCTGCGTCGATGCCGCAATTCGTTTTCCCATTTCCTCCCTTATCAAGGTTAAATGGAACAAATCAATCAATCATCTTAGGTGGTGCGAAAGGATGAAAAAGTAGCCTTAAAGTCAGAAAATAAAGGGCTGGGGGGGAAAAGAGGCTGGAGAAAGCACACATGGATGTCTCAAAGAGACAATTAACTGTGTGGGAAAAGATGAGAAACCTGAAACAAATGCCTCCTGAATGCCCTCCTGCCACAGCTCAGACGTGGGGACACCGGTTCCTTGTTCTCAGTACAGAGAGAGTTTCAATTACATGCAGTTTGCCCTTGGTTGGGCTATTTCAATATTTTATGTTGATACATTACCACTGCAACACGCCTTCATTCATTTTCATTCAGAGGAAGGAGCTTTGAGCAAAAATAGACTCTTTATCAAGCCGTGCTCGGTGTTATATTATTGTGTCTGTCTCGATAGAAAATAGATCATAGAGAAGACAGACTGCCTAATACATAAATGAGAAAATGCACAATTACTTTTCACATGGATTCCTGCAGAGCCAAGAGTGGCATTGAGATTGCTCTCGCATAGCGTCGCGCAATATCAGTGACATGTCTTGTGAATGTTAGCATGTAATTGGTTCAACCAAACGCATGCAGCGATACATTTAGGGTGTGTTTTTCCCCCACTTTTGCATAATACGGGGTTACCGACAAAACGCAAGCCATTTGTTACACAGAATCATGGAGAGCGACGTTTACAGTACACTGGGGACCACTTTGAATGGATATGACATCGTGTAACAGAGAGGTCACCGCACACACCTGTGCGACATACAACTTCTTCAGACAATGTGACATTTCCATGCACGGGCCACATGACAAGGCATGACGGATATGGGAGCGCAGGCCTCCCTGTGACCTTTACATCGCACTCGGCGATTTGATTCGAAAGTTTGAACGGTCTTGGAGGCGAGGGCGGGCGTGTCCCACACCAGGCTGGCTTGTCCAGACCGTCTCTGTTTCCCACCCAAGATTTCATTAAGCTCCTTAGCAGGGAAGCCAGCGAGATTGATTGGCTGCTGGTATTTATTGGGCACTGATGGCCCAGGTGCTGCGGTGCACAGACATCAAGCTTTTGTTTTTATATCTGCTTTATAGCACAGCTGTTTCTGCTGAGCTAATGCTGTGCACATAATCACTGCAAAGACACTCAAATCATCATCAAAAGCTCCTGAAATGCAAATAAAAACAAAGGGAGAGAAACGAGACTGGGAGCGGCGCGCTCGCACTGAAGGATCCGAGTGTAGGTCAAGACGCCTCCGAGGGTGTTTTCACGCAGAGTTCGAACTTGTTGGCGTCTCCCCGCAACCCTCAAAAGTTTGTGGCTCATAACAGCGATCGGCTCATTAAAAATATTACACACCACCCCCCCACCACGCCGACACCTTGCTCGGGAGCCGCGCGTCCTCGAGAAACATTATTGGAGCGTGCGGCAGGTCCACTGGAGTGCCACTCTAATCATTGTAATGCATCTCTGTTCTTTTAATTAAGGGATAATGTCCAATTTCATGACGTTTATGAGGTTATAACATCCATTAGCCTGCAACAGATGCTGTGGCTGAATAGCTAACTAGCCTCGAGCCGAGCCACGCGGGTCCTCCTCCAGGCCAGCAGAGCCACGCTGTCCAGCACCTAATGGTGGAAGACATTCAACTCCGTCTCCCAGCTTCTCGTTTCTGGACACTGATTCTGCACACTTTTGTCTCTGTCTCCATTGCGTCTCGCTGCCTCCCAGCAGAAACTGGAAGGAGATTTAAAGAGTATAGCTATTGAACTTTAAACAGCTTATAGCCATGGAACATAAAACTGGCATTTAAAATTTGTGATTGCAATTAAACGCAAGTTATTCGCAATGAGAATGTCAAAAGCAGTTCTAATCATTTTTATTGTGCTGCTTAATTATTGCATTGCACTTTTTCCTCACCCGAGCCAAATGCTTTCTGGGTGCATAATTTCAACCTTTAGCTCCTCTTCTCATGCTTATGCCAACAGCAAGATGAGCAGTCTGCTGGCTAGCCCCTCAATTCCAGCAAAATGAGTCTGCCTGAACCTCTCCAACACTCTATATTCTTTGGGCCGACAGCCAGCCCTCCTCTCACTGGTGACCTCAATTTTCTTATAAATACCTTTCCTACCCATCCCAGTGAAGGGTGAAGGACACAGTCGACTCAAAGCATCAATTGAGATATTATTAGTCTGCTGTGGCACCAAACTATGAAGTATTTACATCCACAGTGGGAGTTGACAGTGGTCACGTGCTGGGGATGTCCCTGATGCGGGCATTAAACCAAAGACCGAGCTTGTTGATCAGTTGGACCTCTGAGGGTTGACACAAATCCAGCCCCCAACTTTATTTAAAACCGCATCTGTCACAGGTTGTTCATCTGTAAACAGATTATCTACATAGACGCGTCCAATTGTTGATTGGGGCCAATCCACCACACCTCCCCCGAGGCCCCGCTGCCAAACCTCATGTGATGGAGACAGACTGGAATTGGCAGCGATGGCGGCAGGTCTCCGGTCTTCGGCTTGGAGGACAAGGGAACGGAGGCGGGGTGGGAAGGGAGATAGACCGCTCGTCCCCAGGGCAGGGTGAGGGTCTGCTGGGCAGCTGTCCGGTAATTAGTGCCCTCCCTCGTGCTTGCCCCCTGGCATCTGTTGGAGCAGCGGCTAACAGTGCATGTGGCCCTCATCCAGCTCTCAGGACGCAGCTCAGTTAGGACCATTAGGCTTTATTTAATCACACACACCTGTGGTTAAACACACACCTGGTCGAGTTACGTGATGGATGCGGTGAAGTCTGTCGATCTAAATTAGAGACTGGAGTTGTGAAATTTTGAGTCACATTGGAAAAAAAAAAAAAAAAAAAAAGGTTTTTGCTCTCAAGAAGCAGCTACTGCAAAACACGGAACCGTGGGTGGTCCACAGGAAGGAATCTGGAAAAAAAATGCTTAAGATATTTTTTTATACACATGGGAATTGGACAGGTTTGGGTGAGACACAGTGTACAATGCTCATATTCTCCTTGTGAACAAAGCCAGAAGAAGCTTTGAAATGACAGGAAGATGCAAAACAGACACAACGTCATCATACGACTGTCGGAAAAGGGACCAAGGAACCCTGAACTAGGAAACTCGAGGAGAGGATGGATGTCGCCAATCCTGCAACTTTCACTGAGTGAGTTGGAATCGACTAAGTAAGTGATCGAGGCTGAAAAGTTTCATGAATTCTGGCATTTCGGACCGAGGAACTCTCGGAACACACAAGATTGTGTCGTTATCCTTCACAAAACCTTCCTCCTGGGTTCCCCACAACCCATGCGAGTCCAAAACACTTCTGGCAGGTCATGAATGAAGCTTCAGGCCTGCTCATTATGAGAGATCAACAGGCTCTTCACACTAAGCCGTGTGCAGACCATTATCCACCGGCAACACCGAAGTTCACAAAGGAGGGGAAAAATAGCATTTAGCGGTTATCCGATCTCCGAGAAAAGGCTTTGAAACGTCTTCTGAAATGAAAAAGGCTGCCACGTATCGATGCCTCTGTATAGCGACGCTGTACAGTAAAGTCAGCCACGAGACAACAAAGACACTTCACTTTTACTGCACTTTGTGTGGCCCTGCCTCTGGCTTTCATAAAGCAGTTAGTGTTTACCACACTTGGCTGAGTAATAACCCTGTCGTAGGACAAACACGACTGTACCCCGAAGATATCACTCCAGAAATCCTGCGCTGGACAACGCGTCCCTCTCCTCCCCCTCTCTCCTGGTTGCGCTCTCTCCTCCTGTCCCCCTCGTAGACTTCACCATAGTTCATAATATCTTGGTCTGAGGAGCGTGCTCTGTTATCCTCTCCTCTGTTGCCTGAAGCTGTCTTTATCCAGTCTGCTCATCCCTTTCCTCTAATTCTTCACTTCATGTCCGCACATAAATCCTTATTCACCAGCTTGAAGCCTTATCTCCAACTTCAGTGTCGTCTAGGTTTTGGAAATGGGAACACTTTTTTTTTTTTCTTTCCCTTTCCTATGAACATTCGCTGGTGACAGATTAATCAACCTGTCTGTTTTCTCGCCAGTTAGATGGTGCTCAAGTCTGTCTACCGTGCTCGACTGCCCCCCCCCTCCCTCCCAAACCCTAGTTTAACTCCCCCCTCCACTCTCCCCCCGCTGTGTCGTCTTCCACGGTGCATCAGTCGGCCTCAGTCGCACTTGGAGTGAGAGCCTAAGTGTCCTTGGGTGAAGGGGGTTCCCGAGGAGCTAATGGTTAGCGCGGTATGACTAATGGGGAAAAAGCGTGACAAAATAAGACAAATGGTTTGGACCAACTTCATTACCTAAGTGACAGCTTGACGGTCCCGCTGTATAATATGGTATTTTTCATCTGTGACTCATTTGGCAAAGGGAAATGACGGCGGGAGCAGGGACTAACTTTTTTATGACATCAAAGCGCTGCTGATTTTCTACCTGCCTGAGCAGCAGAAGTAGTTGGGGAAAAGTTCGGGTATTTTATTTTTTTTTTAAAGATGTTGTGCGCTTTGAAATACAAGCATACAGCAACGCGGAGCGAATTCTGGATTTGGAGTGGAGATACAGTATTCTGATGCATTGGAGAGCGTCTTAGGTTTCCCGACATCAAACTCGCAGGCAGATTGGCACCTACAGGCTAGCAACTGGCAGACTGTTTACTCGCCAACCTGCCTTTTTTGTATTATACATCTATGGCGGAGGATCTCAGTGGAGGGAGGAAGCACAATGGCGCCTGGAAAACCTTTATGATGCATCAGCGTTCAGCAGAATGGAGCTCACGGGGTTCATCTCAGTCACACGTGTTTATAAATCTAAGTTCTTATGACAAAAAAAAATCACAGCATCAAAAACACTCCTGCAACAAATTTGTTTAATAGTGAAAATTTGGGGGGGTTTTTTCATGATAAAACAACTCATGTTGTTGACAGCTGTTTGTGAGCTCTCGATGGAGGTCTGTGCTAAATAAAGCCTCATCTGCTGAGTATCCGACCAGTTAATTTTTCATGAAAGGAAAGGTCATATCATCCACTATAATCTCCAGTCTCAGTCCCTGTGTATCAGCCGCTCACTGTCTTCTGCTGTAGCATACATTATTCAACAAATACTTGGGAGTTCTTCTCAAAAAAATACAGCGGTTTGCGGCACCGTCTTTCTTTGAATTACACAAATTCCACTACAATATTGCAAAGGTGGCTTGAATAATTCAGAATTTGCTTTGTTTGGGCCAAGAAAGAGAGAGAGAGAGCGAGAGGAAGACGTGTTGTTTCCTTGCAGAGTTGCCAGGCGGTTGACAGACAAGCGAACTGAGGAGGGAAAAATAAAAGAGAGAGAGGCTGCGAGACTTTCAAAGTCTAATTCTGGTTCGGAACATTTGCATACAATCAGAGTTTGTTTGAGCTTTTCTTTTGAAGTGCAGATGTTTGACTGATGGCTTCAGCCTGTGATATATTCGCTCAGACAAGAGGGTCAACAACAGCTCACATGGAGGCACGCACAGTTCAACCTAAACATGTCCCGAAGCAAACTTCCAGCGATCTCCTCATTTAAACTCTTTACTTTCAGATAATCGAGAATATTTGACACTCCGCGTGTTGTATTAAATCAAACTCAGCTGCACAGAATAACTTCATTTTTTTTTTCTCAAGTACAGCTGAAGGCTCTACATTCAATAGTACATCTCCCAGACTCATTCCTGTGTAAATGCTGCTGGGCCCGGGTCTGCTGCACGCTGCGTTAAAGCCAAGGAGTCATTGCCTCTTCTGAGGGGGAGAATCTATCAAAACCACCAGGGAATAGCGAGGTGGAGCAGCTGTCTCCTGGTAAGGAAGATGCAACAACAAGAAGGAAAAAAAAAAAGTGGCAGAGTTGCAGATTATGCGTTATTGTTGAGCTCCCAGTCCTTCGTCTCTCTCTCATTCCCCCTCCAGTTTCCAAACTCCAACTATACATTTCTATTTTTGTCCATCAATTCGTCTTTCAGAGAAGCGCGCGGTTGAGTCGCGCCGCGGCGCCGCTTTCACTTCAGCTCAAATGGCAGCTTGAACTTTCTCTCCGAGAACAAAAAGGCCAAAAAACATCAGAGAATATTAAAAAATTCAATCAAAAATACCTGGATTACATTCAGATTTCAACAACCCGAGTGGAGTTCCTGTCACGGCGCGACAGAAGCCGCCCACTCGCGGGCTGAGCGTGCTGACAGTTTTAGCCGTTATTGCCCCTCTCTCTAAGTGATCCGCCTGCCTTTCAGGCACAGCTAACAAGGCGTTTCCGAAAAAAGAAGAGCTGAATCGGAGTCGGAGGAGCAGGTCACTATGGAGGAGGTGTAAAATGAATTATTCTGAGGTCGTCTTCGAGTCCCCTGGACGAGACAGAGCGGACAAATGCAGCAGGTGTTCTGGACACTTCGGTCCATGCCGCAGAAAGTGATTTCCTCTTCCCCCTCTCGCTTGCTTATTCCATTTTTTTTTCTCCTTCTTTTCGCGGCTTCATGGTGCGACACAGCCACAAAGATTTATGAATTAAAGCTTGAACTTAGCATCCCACTGCCCGACTCCGAGCGCGTCCCCGAGTCGCCCTCCCTGCGGGTCCAGTCGACTGAAGTCTGGACTTTTTTTTTTCGGACTCCACAGAAAAAGGCAGACGGGTCACTGCCCAGCACACCGATGCGCCTGCCCTCGCTGGGGAAAGAAGCCCTTTGAAAAGAGAAGCACGGAGGACTGTGTGCACAGTCCCAATGTGTAAACATCCTTTCAGAGGCCTTCCCTGAAATGATGGAGGCACTCAGCTGGGACCAGGACGGAGCGAGGAGGAGGAGGAGACATCGACATTTTTGGACGCGACAGCTCGTTATTCCCATCATCACGTGCGGTGAATGGGTGAGTGTGAAGTGAAAGTGCACTCCAACGCTGAGGAGCGACCTGCGATCATGTGATCATTTTGTTTTGAAGGTCCTGATATATCCCCCCCCCAAAAAAAGGAGGAGGAAGAGAGCGGTCAAGAAGAAAAGAAGCGGGAGAGCGATGATGAAGCGACCGTTTCATCTTCGCATTCCTGCAGGGAAATCAAGCAGAAATTGCTTTGATAAAACCAAGCAGCACATCAATGTATTTCCAGTAACTAGATGTAATACATCTCTGACTGCTCGTCTCGTGGAAGCAATGTGTTTTAATTTCAAAGGGAACAACTGAGATTAATCAGTCCGACCTCGACTGCATTGTCTGATTATTCTCAAACCTTCCAGTTGCTGCGAAAAAAAATAAAAGGAGGAAAATAGTTCCATCTTCCCTCTGCAGTCTCTCTCATATTCCCACATGAAGAGGCGCAGGCTCGCCACATTGATTCCCACATTTATGAACCTGTTCTGCATGAGAACTTTGAGCCATTATCATTTTCCTGACCTGCCCCACATTAGATAATTTTCACAGATAGGCCAAAGTCTCCCGTTCTGCATATTTCAATCCCGCCCTCTCTTCCGCATGGCTGCTCAGACCTGCACTCTCCCCTATAAACGCTGCAGATTACCGTATTATATGAACTGATGATGGGTTGTTCCTGTCACACGGCAGGAGGGGGTCATAAAAACATGAAAACAAAGGCTTTAGTATGCACTACGATATGATTATTTAATACGGTACATGTGGTTCACCATCTTGCTGCTGTCTGAGGACACATCGGCTGGCTGTTTGGATCCTCGCTTTAAAGATCTCTGATTCTGCAAACGAGCGTTGGAGCAAACGTTTGCATGTGGTGTAAAAAGCCGTCAGAGGACCATCAACTCTACGCTTCTCCTGAGCGCTCAGTGTCTTTTATGCTTTGCAGTCTGGAAATCTGGTGAGTTTATGGAATGCAGTCCAAAGATGCGACAAAGGACAACTGCACGCAACTTGTACAGCACCAAGCCAGAGACCAACAATGTGGCCCCGCAACAAAACTCAGAGATTCCCAGTAAATTTGATGCAGAAGTAACAGGCAAGTTTGGGGAAATCACTCAATTTCATGCAAATTTAGCACAACTGAGAAGCCAATAAATGCATGCAGCACGACATCATGAAGCAACATAATGGTAGGCTGTCATTACATCAGTTACTTTGGCAGATTGCTGTCATTTTTTAATCAAATTAGAAATACAACCGAACCTACACCATGTGTTTTAAATACCCACACACACACACACACACGTAATCGTTCATCTATCACTGGAAAAGTGGATTCTCATGACAAGTCTGTCATTATGTACACGGCGTTTGGATGTTTCTGTATAAATCATGACTCCAATGTGAAATCTTAATCAGTTAAGTAGCTAAAACGCTCAAGCAAATTTAGGAGGGTTAAATTTACATCGCTGCACATCAAGGCTGCGTCGCGAACACCCGGCAGTAAATTGCAATTCTTTTATCTTTGTTTTTTCACCTCCACAATTAACAGCGAGTCTTTAATGGAGAACTTGGCACGAAATGAAACGCATCAACATCAATAATTAAGAAGCGAAAGACAAAAGCGTCGCACTGAGATGAAGCGATAAAAGAAGCTACTTGAAAATCTTTACACTGTTTTTGTTTGCCTTAAAGAGGTCTTCAGTGCAGGCACAGCTCGTCTGGAGTGCGCGCTGAAGTGCTTTTAAAACGGCTGTCCCCTGATGGAGCGGCTGAACGTGCCTCCGTCGAACACCACCTCCCCTCCTTCGGTGCGCCCCGATGACCGAGCGTCATGTTGGACTGAAGGGCTGAAACCACTGCGTCCATACGAAGGGAACCCGCATTCACTGCTAATGATATTCAAGTTATCTGTGCCGCCGCTCTTGTCCTGTTTTTTTTTTCTCTCCTTCTCCTGACGAGCAAAAACAAACCCCTGCGAATTTACTACTGTACCACGCGTCTACAGTCACTTAGACGCAGCTCAGCACACAAAAACAAACACAGACCCATTTCATACCGGGGGAATACAAATTAACCTGAGATGCCATCAGCAATTAGGCCTAATTTCAATAACGTTCAACATTTCATATTCGTGTGTGCTTTCCCATTAGCGTAATCAAGCGACAACAAATGTTTCCCTGCATGATAATGGCAAGCTGCCTCCTCTGTGTGGGGATAAATTGAGGAAAACATACAAGCACTGATTAAATTTGACCCACCATGAGAAGGAGCGTGCAATGATGGCTGCACACACTCAAGACAGAGAGGGGGGG
>JAUESE010000067.1:5432372-5448315 GCA_032274725.1 Malacoctenus triangulatus
AAAAAAAAAAAAGAAAATGGCCGAGCGTCTTTTCTATGAAGACGGCGACGAACCGCCTGATGAGGGTCAAGCGTCGGCTGCGGCACAGGAAATCTAAAAACTCCTGAAGGCTGCCTGTGGTGATTGAAATATATGATGAGATAAAGAAGACAGAGCGCTGCTGGGTAAATAGGTGAGGTCTCCCTGCCTTTCCCGCCCGTGACCCCGTCTGATGAGATCACATTTTGGGCTGATGATTCCGCCGGTCCCCCCCCTTCAGCGCAAAAATATGATTGGTGCAAATTCACTCGAGTCATTTGCCACCAGAGCGCCACAGTCAGTGTTTTCTTCTGCAGGTCAGGTGGTGTTAAACCCAATTTCAGCGTGTGGCGTGATTAACATTCATCGGCTGGTTCTATTAATGTCGGCCACTTTCTCCCTACACACAGATGTACGTTCATGTGCAAAGGACGATACAAACAAAGGAGAAGTTGGGTTTTTTGATTTTAAAACTTATTGCAGTGCTGAATGGAAACTGGAGCTTGAAATGAACATTTTGTATGGAGTCTTTGAAGCTACATGGACAGTGAAAGTGCACCTCCTGCAGTTATCAAATCGCCAGTTGAGGGGTGAGTGATTAGAGCCTGGTTAGGGAGTGACATGTCCTTTTTAAACCTCTGACATTTAGGCTCTGCTGTCCTCTCTCTAATTGCAGTGTGCGGCGTTATCACGCCAAGATCTGAAGAGCCCGCTAAGGCCGTCAGTGGAAAGTTTATGGACGCCTTTGAGCCTGATGAGGCTTTTAAACCTCTGATCTGATCCAAATTAATCCACTGCGAGGAAACTTCGCCACCAGTCGTGTTGATTACAAATAAGTCCATATTCACCCTGTACCGACTGTGGCTGTAAAACCCACGATGAGAGTTTAATACATGAAGAGAGCTGAAAAACATTTCATATTTGTGATCTACAGTCCAGAGGTGAAAGGATGAATGGATCACATCCAAAACTAGAGTGACATTAAGAGCAGGGCATAAAACAAGGTTAGATTGAGCTCTCTATCGATGTAATAAGGTGCAAAAATGGTGGAATAACGTTTGACACCTAACTATTTGTCAGTCATAATATTTTGTTCAATCTAAAATGTGAAAAGGAGTGAAAATTGTAAATTATAGGTGTTAGTTGTTGACACCGCCGCCCTGAATAATAGAGATGGTTCCAGAAATGTCAGAGAAACGACACTTTGGTGGTTTTCATAAATGACTCCAAGTACCAGGAGCCGACTGCACATTTGCAGAAAGTATTATGCTCGAGATCCCAGATATGATTTCATATTTTGTTACTCCACGACGTGATCATCCACTGCACCGCCTCGGATATTCAACATTGTATCCCTCTGCTTTCATTTAATTCATTTTGCCACATTAAACACACAGAGGGCTGCGACTGCGCTAACAAACTGCTCGTCCTCAAAGCCCACCAGCAGCTGGAGATTCATGTTTACATTTGCCAAGCTTGTAAGTGTAAGTCTTAAGCACACCACTGACAGAAAGCTGACAACTTTAGAGGAGTCGGGAAGGAAGGAGCTCGACTTTGCAGCATTTCTGCTTCTATTTTAGTTGGAAATGTTGTCTGCATCACGACAACAAATGATGCGAGTGCAGTTTTTTGGTGTTTGCAGAGGGGCAGAGGGGGGAGTGGGGAGGAGGAGGGGCTGCTGCGCTTCCCCTCCGACTGGCTGTCAGTGTGGTTCTAAATCAGGCGTCATAGCCTCTTCTCATTAAAAACCCTCCATTAGACACATGGCCCTGAAAGCCATCCAAACACGACTTGTTTTGACCCTTTTACATGCCCTTTTCTTCATGTGCCAGCGAGACGAGCAGAAAACTGGTCTGCAGCTGGTGCACGATTGACAAGGTAATTTTAGATGCACTACTGAGGGACTTTCTGCTGCATTTTCCCACAGCACAAAAATACAGGCATATACATATATTTGAGATTTTTCTAATCCCCGCAATTTCCGTCTCAGAGCTCAATCCTACAGACTGGCTTTAATGCAGCGTTTCAGTCTCAATTACGTTTAATGGATGGATTAGACATCGAGCCTATTCAGTCTGCATGTGATGCAGTTGAGCATGTGAGCTGGGTTGGGTCGGCGCGGGGGGGGGAGAACGCCGCCCGTTTCCTGGTGAACCGGCCTCCGAGGTGTGCCAGGTGCCGCGACACGTCCCGCATCCGCAGAACTGCTCGAAACGGGCCGCGCCGCTTTTCCTCCGCTCCGAGGTTCCTCAGTGTCTTCCAGTGAATTATCCACAAAAAAAAAAAAAAGAAAAGAAAAAGCCACGCTTGCCGAGGACTGCAGCTCAGTCCTTTTGTGCTGAAGATGAAAAGCTGTTTTACTTTGCCGTAGTGATGAAAAAGCAGTACTTTTCTATTTAACCTCTGTCCTCCAGCAAGGAAGTCAAACATTGTTGTACACTAATGAGTACAGTTTCTGGTGCGCCACATTTTCCTTCAAACCAAGGCAGAGATGGTCTACTTTGACATGCTATTTTACGCTATATATGGATTTAGAGCTCAAGTGGCACCTAAAATCATATCTTGCGACCAATAAGCAGGCAGTTTATTGAAAGTCCTCGTTTGTACTTCCACGAAACTCAGTCCAAAGCGGCACCACTGGCAATGTTGGTGAATCGCACTCTGCATCGTCGAAGCTCACAAATCAACCCCGAACAACATGTAGAAACAACAAATCACCATGTTACAGGCAGTTACGAGCCGGGCTGATTCTTGGCAGGTACCGGTGGCTTCCTGGAGTCTGGTCCAAGCCAAGAAAAAAAGGCCGACACATTACCGCAGTGCGCAGAGTCAATTTGTCATTCGGCACTTTTGACTGGATGCAAACGAGCTCAATCTGCTCGTGTAATTATCCACTAGGAAGTGAATAAGCACTCTTAAGAATTGCTTGTAATGACCCCAGCAGGTAAGTTACTTTCCTGGTGCTGACCCCCCTCCTCCCCTCTCCCCCCTCCTCTTTCTCTCTCTACTCATAATAACACAACAGTTTGTTATCAGTCCTGTGCATGCACATGAGAGCGATTGTGTGTCAGCGCAGTGCCTGAGTCATCCCCCCAAAGCCGGACCACTGGCTCCACGTGACATCGCCCGGATAAGCGAGTCAGAGATTGTAACAAAGGGGGGAGACAGCAGTGCGACGCTCACTCATGCAAACGCAGCCAAACTACACAAACAAACCAGTTTGTTTACTGCCACTGATAACTAATGTCTACAACTTGCAGGAAATGAAACAAACAAGTGACATTACGTCGTGGCCAGCGTGCGATCAAAGCGGGGCGACATTTTTACAGGGACAAATCTGGAGAGGCTGGAGGATGAGGAGCGTTTTGTGCCTATTTCGGAGCGCCGGCGCTCCCTGAAGGACACGTAAAAAGGTCCCCCGTCTGCACCCAGGCTGAACACACACATTACTCACTCTCCGTCTTTTCTAATCAGTCGCTTTCTCTCGCCAATTTATCACCGGCGTGGCAGCGGGGCACAGACGCCACCTTGCTTCACGTGGGTAAATGCCACCGGAAAAAAAAGCGCGGAAAAATTCAAACATTTCACTGACTCGCATGTAAAGACCACTGAGGCGGATATACGACGACATCAAGACGAGGCGATCCTTTGGAAAGAAAAAGAGACAACGTGGGGACTTTTTTTCGCTTTTAATTTGTTTCGTTCTGGGGTGGGAGGGGGGGTTGTTATCATTCCAATTCAAGTAATTAAAACATCACTCTGCATGTGCCAAAGAAACTGCTGTTATTTCCCTTTTTTTCGCCCTTATTCGCCGCTGCACAGGGTCTCCAAAGCATCAGCACATTACAAACCAATTTCCCTATATCAGCTTATATTCACATTTGATTCTGTCGCAGTGCTGATGGGAGTTGGAACACGGGTCTCTGTACACAGGAATCTAAATAACGTTATGAAGCCTGGCGCAGACCTCATTTATAATCCAATGCCTTGGCTGAATTCCATTATGAGTTTTTCCCCTCCTTTATTTGTGGGAAATAAGGGAAAACTGAGATTATAAAAATGGCAGCGACATACACACGCTGTTTGGAAATGGTGGCTCCGATGTAAAAAGCGCGACGTGCACAAAAGGTAGCCGCGGACAAGGTTTTATAAATTATCCTCCCTTTGGGGACGGCAATAATATATCAGCTTGGCTTGCTGAACTTTTATCACAGGCTATTGATACTTGCTACGCGCGGGTCCTATTTTGAACTCGGGTCCAACTGTGTCATGTGAGACAGAGACGGAGGCGGCGTCGCGAGGAAAAGCTGAAATTACATCTTTCTCTAACCAGCCGAGCCGAGGAGGCTAACAACGCAAATTAATCTCAAACCAAACATGTCACCAAAGGCAGCTGTCTTTATCGCAAAACACCTCCAAACACCTGCGAGTCAAATCAACATCTGGAGCAAACCTGATAAAGCCTGCGACACGAGCGAGGGAAACTGCTGGGCTGGTGCGCCGTGAACTTTGCGGGGGGAAAAGTTATTACGCGGGAACTCGGGTGTCACCGGCGCAATGTCAGAGTGGCGAGCCGGGGACGGCGGCCCCCGCGCAGCCTGCGGAAACCTTGAAACATCTGGAAAATCCCCCCGGTGAGCGGCTGGCAGCCGGGCTGGGAGGAGGTGTCAGACCTGAGTGACACGCAGATGTGTGGCCTCTTGGCCGTCCGAGGCTCCGAGGCTGGGGTAGCTCATTAATCAGAGGGTCCCTGCCAGCCGGAGGCTGCTACCGCCGCCAAGTGTTTCCCCCCATACTGCCTCGGCAGCTCACGGACATAAACACATTACAACCTGCCACGCATACTGTATATTAATTGACACGCTGCATACATTTCCCTGCTCTTTCCTGTCACAATCGGCGCCTGGAACTCTTCGATAATTGGCACAAATGACCACAACTGACAAATACTAATGCCGTCCGCTGCTGCAACCACAAGAAAATGATCTATTCCCTTGAAGTATCGGGCACAAAACAACTCGCTGTGGATTGTATATCATCATTACAGAGCGACTATACGCAGGGGGGAATGACAAAGAGTTACCTGTCACCTTGTCTTGGGTAAAGGCTATTTAATTACTTATCAAATAGCCTTCAATGTCAACAGACTAAATCTGTTTCATAAATGTGCAAGTAACAATTTTTGACTTTTTCCACTTCCCAAGGGGAGGAAAATCAATTTTAATCTAAAGTCCTCAAGCCATTCCATATGTATGTCCCAGTGCAGCCGCGTACTGTACATCATCTGCAGCAATAAATGGCCGTGTGACAGAGGAGGATGGGGAGGGGGAGGAGGGGGAGGAGGAAGGGGAGGGAGGAAAAAAAAACATAATTGAAGTTGTTGTTTGCATTGCTTAGTGAGGCACTTTTTGCTGAGTGGTGCCAGAGTCATGTTAGATCGTATTGTCAACATTCCTAATGAGTCGCTGCTGTAATTTAGGAGCCGGGCAGCTGATGAAAGATGGGACCGAAAAAAACAGTGCAGAAAAAAAAAAAGAATCAAAATCAAACTTTGTGTTGTGCCGTGTTTGCTGGCTGATTAGAGGCGCGACGCCTCCCTTACTTTGAAACAACCCACTCGTCCTGATGCGCCTCCGAACACGTTAGTCACTCCAAAAGCTCTCCACAACACTTGATTTATATATAGGAATGTTATGCAAATTTGAGAATACTAATGCGGTGTGTTTTTGGAGTGTGTGACACTGAGGTTGCGTTTCTTAATTCGACTCAGATTGCATTCTGTGACCCTTAATCCTGACAATGGCATTGGGAGGGCGGGCTTCAAATCCAGTTAAAATACATATATATATTAATACGTGGCATAAATTTGTTTATTTCTGTCTAAATGCTAAAGGGGCTGACTCCTTTCATCACCAGTCGGACTCTTGGCAGGCAAAATCCCAGCAAATTAGCTGGAATGACAACTCTGCCTTAAGCGCTGGAGAAGCTCGTTTGAGGCCACCATCTAGAGACTAATCTATTTATCACACTTGGCATTAAGTTGACCAAACGGCTCAGACCAATGCATCAAAACATTTGTTGGTTGTTATGTATGGAATCACTGTGTTACAAAAAGCCTTTTTTTTTTTTAGCTTTTGCTTTTCCCCCCCCATTCCTCCCTCCGGTGATATAAAGTCAGGCATGTTTATACATGAAATGCCCAGAGAATATTTGCTCTGAAGGGTTTCCTCTGTGAATCACAATAGCCTTCTTAGGGAGGAGGGGGAGACGGGAGAAAGAGAGGGGGGAGAGACAGAGAGCGAGAGTGGAGGAGAGAGAGAAAGAGAGAGAGGGGAGAAGATGGACAAATCTGCTTACTTTGGAGCTTATTGAGCAGAATGAGTCATGCACAGAGATGAAACGTGACTGCAAAGCAAAAGGTAAGGAAAGCCTGACGAGAACACAGGAGCGAGGAGATGAGACGGAGCGGGGAGGAGAGGGGAGGCTGCGCTGAGGTGAGACAGACAGGAGGAAAACATAGACACGCAGTCACAAAGCGGGGGGTAGAAGACGGAGCGCAGACAAGAAGGCATAAATATGTGTACACATGGATGTGTGTGTGTTTGGGGGGGTGACACGTGGGATGAAAGAAAGCAGGAAGAAGGGAGGAGCGGTGGCATTAAAGGCCAGGAGGAATTAGCTCCATCAGGCCACTCTGATTGTTCTTTTTATGGTGTGACCTGCCACCAGGGGAGCTGCTGCCTACTGGGAAGGTGGCGGCCAGGGTTGCTGACACACACCACTTTCAATATCACTGACTGAATTGTTCAAGGTGTCACTATTGATAGTGACACAGCGCGCTGAGAAGGAGCCAGACTTCACATTCGCTTTCTCGCTCCCTCCGTCTCTGCCGCCGCCGCTCTTTCCGCTCCCGCTTCCTCCGCCACGGTAATTGTTTTCTCTCCGTTTTTGTCTTTTTTTCTTTTTTTTTTCCCTCCAAAAACAACTGGAGGAGTCGAGTTGCGGGGGGGAGAAGTCCGGTCCGAAAGTGGGGTGGGGAAGGGGGAGGAGGGGGAGGAGGATGGGGACGTCCTCTCTTTAGCCTTTTATGAGTGAGTGGTGTCAGTGTGGCGGCAAATCACCCCCCCCCCCCCTACTTCCTGTCAATGTCATGACCCGAGTGAGGCAAACCTCAAGCCTGCATTGGATTTCCTCTCATTCAGAAGGAACAATGCTAAAGGGGTTTCCAGGCTACTTGAACATTAATGACTCGGGGGCCTTTAATTGTCAATGGGGACCGAGTCCCGGGCACAATGGACCAGGGACAGGGAGCTCTTTTTAATGCTATCGATTATTTATCCTGACCTTCAGCCATGAAAAGAAGAGAAGGCAACAGGGAAAGAGAATGTTTCCTGAGCAACCCAACACCTCCGTCTCTCTGATTCCCCATCTTTCATCCACCGCTCCACCCCCACGACCAGCCCTCCCCATTTATCCTATCCTTAAGCCCAGCTGCTTCTCCCCTTCCCACTGTAGTCTTTAAAGCTCGTCCAAAAGAGTAATCCCCATAACTAAACCAAGAGAAAAAAAAAAAAACAAACTCCAATTCGAACAGGATGAGATAGCCAAAGCACTGGCTCGATAGCAAACAACAAGCCTGCTTTCTTCGGGACCGCACTCACGGAAAAAAAAAAACAACATCACTTAACATTTCTTGAATAGCAACGATCAAAAGTGCTCAGCTGCAGCCGCGCATTGTGCGCAACAAAAGCGGCCATTTATATAATCACAATCAAGATAGTAAATTACCGGATTGCAATTAATCAGATGTTATTTCCAGCTCTGAAAGGCCCGAATCATGGAGTAAACGGCCACATCAATGATTGTGGTAACCATATGTTTAAGGGAATGGAAATCCACCAGCCATCAGGGGAATTACAAAAGGGAGAGAGGCGAGTTTCAAAGCCAGCGGTTAAGCTTGTTGACACATTTTAATCTGGGAAAGCCAGACGTGCGCCTCCCAACCCGTGACTTTGTGAGGAGATGTAAAGGCTGGAGTGTGCTTGAAACAGATGTCAAGCTCTGTTTTTTGTGTTTTTGTTTTTTTTTTCCTTTACCCCACCTCGTCCCTCTGAGTGTGATATGGATGCCATCAACATCACGGGCTGCATTATTGTACCTGGGCTCGGCTCGATTGGAATGCGCCGCCACGCCACGCTGTTAAGGCTCTATCTTAAAACATGCACCTGGCTACGTATGGAAAATAGGCTCGTTACCTGCTGGAGGGAGATGAGGAACCCCGCTGGCTCTCTGCAAACTCACCTTGAGGGCCCGACGTCTTTTTTTTTTTTTTTTTTAAAGAAACAAAGTCTCCACATTTCCTGGAAAACAAGGGATATGCTATTGATCTTTAATTTGCATAATCCATTCCCGATTACATGGCTAATTTTCACCTCAGGTTTATCGTAACTCTGCCAAACTTTGATACGGCCAAACGTGAGCGCATAAATATTTATCAAACACACACACAGAAAAAAAAAAAAAAAAAAAAAACTAATTTCAAATTCGATGTTTCTCCTCCAGTGTGCGGGGTTTAAACAGATCTATGAAACAGGCACAAAAATCAGAGACTCCACAACAACAAGCTGTTATGTTTTGTTCAGAAATGCTGAAAATAATTCCTCTGACAAGATACAAAGGAATTCTGTGATGCCCAGGAAAATAACAAAAAATAGCCCCGATGCGCTGGGAAAAAAAAAAAAAAGATTAAAAAAAATATTGGTCGATCTAAGTGGAACAGTGGGAGAGTCGACGCGCGGTACTACAACAGATCTACATCAAACGCCAGCATCTTTGTTCTCCCAAATTCATCCCTCAAGTCCCTCGAACCACTGCTGTGAAGCGACCTCAAATCAACAGCCAAATTAGCATCCTGTCAATTAACGGGAACGTGATCAAAGGTGATTCCACCGACGGTCTGCATGGGGAGGACAGTTCATGCCTAATTGCCACGGCGGCTGCTGGGACAAAGCTTCCCCCCCTCACAAAGCGCCTACAATGACGAACACTGCAACATCAGAGAGGGGAGGGGAGGGGGGGGGGCAGAGTAATACAGTTCTGTGCAGGGCGTCTTATCCTGGGGATTGCACACGTGAACCAACTAATGTGTCAATTAAATAAAAGCTGACGACAAAGGTTTGGTGGCAGTGACTTGGAGGCAGCTTTGTGCGATGACATGGGGTTTGTTGGAGTAAATAAAATGTTCCCGTGGGTGAGGATTGAGCTGCTCCATTAGTGATCTCAGCAGATAAGTTTGTAAACAGGAGACCAGCCAGGACCCAATAATAGAAGTTTATTGACAGCTCAACAGGACGCAACGGTTCAAACAGGCTTTAAAAGCCTGTCAAATTGTGAAAAAGTTAACTTGCGGTCTGATTGTGTAAGTGTTTGAATAATAACCACACACAATGGTTTTAGTAATTACAGAACAAATACTGATCAACACTGTAAGTGGTGCTTACAGTCTCTCATCTATCGCACGCTTTGTTGGTTGTTTTTGCCTTCCATACATTCTCATTACGCTGACTGGCAAAATCATCTCACACATCGCAACACGAGAGTTCAACAGAAAACAAGGCAACAAAAAGGTCAACTGACAAGAGTTTGAAGTGTGATCGGGCGGGTTCGACATCTCCGGTCTGAGCCCCATTCCTCCTCCAATTGAACCGTGCAGGAGTTCAGCTGGAGGTGAACCTGAAGCCCCCCCCAGGGACCGGTCGAGGTTCGCTCGTTTGGTGCACGTCAACACGGTGGCTGCATGGAGGCCTAATTAAATGTAAGCATCTCCTCAAACTCCCACTGATGCAGAGACTGTTGGCTTTCAGTGAATAACGAGTCCCATCTTGCTTCTGTAATCAACAACCAACTCTGAAAGTTAACTGTCACAGGAGCTTATGAAGCTTATGCAGCGCACATCACCGGACCACTCTGGTTCTAAACATTGCTGCTATAGAACCAGATAAGCTATAGGCTTGCATGTGGGAGATAGTGGAGGTCAGTCCCCTTGTCCATTCATATTCCCATCTTCCTCTTTCTCCCCCCCGCTGGCCTTTCATGCTAATTATAAGATTTAGCCGTAATCCTGCGCAAAGCCACAATCTGCCACACAGGAAATATTTACACTCGTGCAAACAGGGGAGTCGCTCGTGTACGTTCTGTACATTTACCATACTTAATGGTTTCTAGATTCACTCCTCACCCCTGCTTGGCAGGGGTCGCACACTTACACGGTTACACGGACTTATGCAAATGTGGCCGGCTCACCTGCAGTGTTTGTGTGTGAGGCGACGCGTGTAGCGTGGAATCAGTGGCGTAGCGGGGGGGGGCGAGGAATCACAGTGGAGGTTTAACTCCCAGCAGGACAGGTTAACAGAGTAACACACCCTGAAGGTCAATTATTCTAACTGGTTTGTTTGTTTAGGGGCCCGCTATATCAAGGCTCGCCTTGACACACTTGGATATTTGCCCTCTTAACAGCCCGCGCGAGGTAGTTTTCTCTCAACAATTGATTGAGCACACACCTGCGCTTGCTGAGCACATGCTGATTACTCAAAAACACTTGGCTCGTCTTCATAGGAAGACCGAGCCCGGAGCTAATTTGTCAGAGGGGGTCCATTGTCTTCCCCGTGTAAAGACGATGGCCGTCCAGTTGCAGAAAGCCAAGGTCTGGGTCCACCGGTTAATGGCAGGGTGTTTCAATTAGAGGTGACAGAGAGGAAGGTCCTGACCCCCATAAACCTTGTCAGTGGAGAGCTGTCAATCAGAGATCGGGAAAGGGGGAGGACCCATCACCTGGCAGTTACTGGCATGATGGGCAAAGCCGGGGTCCGTGGTGATGAGGTCGACATTGACCCGCGCGCTTATCTCCGATCAAACATCTGCCGCCGATACGGGCGCGGGAGGGAGGTGATGGGGCGGAGTTGAATGGAGCGCGCGTCGGTTATGGGCCGGGAACATGACGGCCGAGACAAATGAATGGCTGCTCAATCAGAGGTCACCTGAACGCGTCCCATTGTCATGCACACTGGAGATTCAATTTCCTGATTACCCGATCGCGTCCTCTCACCTCAGGAGCACCGCAGCACCTCTGCCACCGCACAAAGCCGCGTTTACTCCGACGACTACAAAACGCAGCAATCTCGACTCTTCTGAAAACGCTGTTTTATGGGTGCCAGACATGTGAATGGAGCTACAACGCAGCCGCCAAATACAAAGACGACGACGTGGAGCGTGCACTGATGTGAGAAAAGGCTAAACGCACGTCGTTTAAGGAAGGCATGAACATTCATGAAGCAACAAACGCGGCGGTGAAAACATCATCTTCCTCCGCGGAGGGCGACTATCACAGGAAGGATCTGTGAACACATCCTGAGAGACGGCCGCTGAGGTGCCGCTTTTCCATTTTGCACACGGACCTCCAGTGCTTCCAAACGGCCTCATGCTGCAGTATGAAATAGTGGGGAAGACGGTATTACGACAGTCTGTGTGAGGGGGGGGTTTATTTATTCAAACCCTACTTTTAAAATGCATGAGATGCAGCCACAAACAACGAACCTCAATGGAGATGATTTTTGCACGCCGAGATGTTTTGACAGCAATAAGGGGATTTCACATGCGACATGACACAATCAGGGAAACGTTAAACGCTGAGCTGAGCGATTAAGTTGTTCTTTTTAAGAGAAAAGGCTGAGAGAAATCCAAGTGCAAACTATATTAAAGAAGTTAAAAGAAAAATCTTGACAATGACAATAAAAGACAAAAAAAAGAAAAACACCCTGCTTTCCATTTCTACTGCCTGAGGGCTCAGGTTGTTTTTTTTTTACCCACTTTCGATTTCCATATGTTAAAATGTAGGTTTTTTTGTTTAAGACGACTAAAGAGCGATCACAGCTGTGGGTTCGTCGTTCTTTTTGTCTCTGGAAGATTGATTGAAGCGTACTGTATGCGTCCCTGAGCCTGTTCAATCCCACACCGGCGCCGTTTCGTTTTATGCTCACTTAGAAAACTTCAGACTTATTGCTTCAGAATTGTTGTGAGATGTCATAAAATGTAATACAAGAGTGATTCTGGAATAAAAGATGTGCCAGTAAACAAACAAATGTGAACCATATGTTGGGTATGTTCTTCCAAAGAAGTACATTATGTCCCAATTGTGCGCTTCCATTGTGATCAATATAATGCAGGTTGTCTCGCGCTCATGTGCAAACGGCTGTTTCTGATCCTTAACACTGCGCGTCTTTCTTCTATTATAGACAAAAGGCTTTTTTAAAGTGGTGTTTTGCCTCGTGAGCGCAGTCAAAGTGAGTCTGTGTGCAACTTTTTCAAAAAACGCACAATTTCCAAGACAGCCCTCACAAATCTTTCATCCTGTGCCAGCGCAAGGAAACATGGAGGGAAAAGTAGGCTGCAGTAAACACCGTCACTGTTGCAACGCAGTCACAGGAGCACGGAAAACAGTGCCAGTGAAACAACTGCACTTGAAGCTCCTCCTGCCCACTAACCTGCATTCGCTTCTTTCCCTCGTGCACCTGGATTCTGGCACGAGCAGCTTTTTGAAGGCTGAGTTCAGAAATACGGAATATATTCGGGGGAGAAAAAAAAAGCAGTTCCCAAGCTTTTTTTTTCCGCTCTCTTCTTGGAAACCCTCCTCAGTTTAACACTATGAGAGGCTGCAGAGGATTTTAAGTCTCCTTTTCACTAACAGACGCGTCAATTTCTATCCACGGAGAAGGAGGCTTCTCACTGCTGCTCTCAAGCAGATACTCTCAGAAAACGGATCTTTGGACACAACCTCCAGGTTTCCCTCGCTCCTGGAACTCCAGGACAACGTGCTCGCACTCATTTCGGGCCTTTCGCGGTCCCACCTGCGCGGCGCGGCGACTCTCTGCGCCTGCGATATTGTTGGCTCTCACATCCAGGGATAACTCAGACAGGGTGTTGTCACCGGCGACGTAAACTATCCTCTCCACATTCGCGCCGCTCCCGACGTGCGGAGATTCCTTGACACTGACAACCATGTGGCAGTGCTATGACAACCTGTTAGTAAGGTAATGCCTGCTTGTGTGTGTGCGTCTGAACACTGGTGTAGGGAGGGGGGGGGGCGGGGGGATGGGGGGTGTTTGATGGAAAGATGATTGAGGGGCCGGAACATGGCAAAAGACATGCAGCTCTAGTCGCTGTCATTTTGAGAGGTGTGTGATGAAGTCGGTGTGTCTGGGAGCCACTTGTTTTTCTTTCCGTCTTTAACTCCTAACCGAGCCCGCCCTCCCGTCCTCGCCCTGCTCCGCTCCTCCTCCTCCTCCTCCTCCACCTCCTCCTCCTCACCTCGCCTTGTCCCAAAGCCCAGCACAATACATCAACGGGTGTCCAGACCGCCGCTCTGTAATAACTCTGCAATCTCAGGAGGAAATACTCTGTCACAATGCATGAGACAACATCTTTTTTTAATCAATTGACCGAAACAAACAATGCACACTGACAAACGCTGCCAACAGCCACCAAAAACACGCCGGATGAAGAGTGATACACAAATGGAAAACTAAATTACCACCGCGATTTATCTGAGCGCCGACTCGGTGTTGGGAGAGAATGAAAGGAGAGGAAAGGAGAGGAGCGAGAGAGCGGGGTAGAGGAAAAGGAGAAAAAGAAGAAATGAACGCTTAATCATTAAATTATGCCCATTCTAATTTTGTTCCCTTCCATCACTTTCAATTATTAAACACCGCCTTTAAGAATGAGTTACTTTATAACTACCGAAAGACCAATAGTCCCTAAAGCTGCGCGTTACATTAGTCGAGTATGTGGAGAGCAAACGACTTTCATTTAGCTTTACAGCTGACTCGCTTTTATGTCCCTCTGAAAACTATCCTCAGAGCCAAACGGTCACGTGGAAGAGAATGAGAGTGAGGGGAGGAGGGGGAGGACGGAGAGGGGGGGGGGTGAAGATAGATGTGAGGAGGGAGTATATCAGTCCACGAGCACAATGGCTATAATTAATCATCAGCTGTGTTATTTCTTATCAGGAGATTATTTAGGGGAGGAGGGGCCCAGAGATGAAATAAAAAAAAAAAAAAAGAGAGAGAGAGAAAGGTGAGGAGGGGCTGCTGGGCGCCGGCAGAGGTGCGCGGAGGGTGGCCGTGTGAGCGCCGCGCTGTCAGCTACGCTCGGTTGCATCGCACGAGATGGAGATTGCGGGACTTTCAACTGCCAACGGTCAATTTAAGAAGAACATCGACTCGTAAGTGTTTTACGCAGCGACAAACACACTCGGCCTTTTTTTTTTTTTCGTAAAGAGAAGTCGAAAAAGAAAAGTCTTTATTCCGAGTCAAATTCTAACATCAGCTCACCGAGGTTTTATTACAGCGATCAACAACAACAAGAATGATGTTTGTGGCACTAGAAAAAGATGGATGTCAGTGGTGAACAGGAAAAAAACAAGAACACCTGAAACAATATTTGCCCGCAGTAGGATTCTGTCATCCCGCATCGTTTCCATGCTGATTGTTTGTTTCTCCTCACAGGTTTCACATTAATTAATCATTTTGTGCCCCAAAGAATGATGTCACGATCGATTTCAGACAGCACTAACACCCCAACACGGTTCGAGTGCTGCACAAAATTGTCGATTCACCCGGTCCGCACCACTTTGGTGATACTGAATCTAAACTCTGATAGGATGACAAATATAGGAGGGGAAAAAAAGAAAGTGTCTGATGCAAGTTCACAAGTTCACATCGTCGGGTGTTTATGCACTGCTGCCTTGAAGATGTTATGCTTCACAACATCACAAATTAATTAAAAAAAAAAGTGAGTATAAAAGCGAGGAGGGTCATATACGTATCTGATTTGGATTAGCACAAGCTGAAGAGGAAATCTGGGAGGAAATCTTTGAAAATAACGGCCTGATATTTACTAAACTTCAAACGCGATGAGGCTTCCTGCGATCTCGGGCCGAAACGTCACGAAAGCAAAATGCTTATTTTTTCCACTGAAATACCAAAATCGATACAAAGCATGGCCAGGACCCGGGGAGCTGTTGACGAGTGCCTGTCACCTTTAACTGACCTTTAAGGAGCTTTAATTTGTCACTTCTATCACGAGCAGGATTTGCAACAGGATGCATCAAACGGCTAAGAGGAAGTAATGATTGCAGAGGTCTAATCCTGCGGTGGTCACTTTCAGAAATCCACATAAATATGAGGTTTCTTTCAAGTGAAGGTAACAGATATCGGGTAAATTGAGGTCAGGTGGATCTTGAGCTGCCTATGTTGGCTCGTCATTAAATTTCCCCACAGCTCAGAAGCGCGGCGAGGAAAAAAAATTAAGCCAAGGCGAAGCAGGAGTGATGCTGGGACCTCCGGATCATTTTGGCTAGGTGGCGCTTGACTGTTTCACCATCAATAAGGGATCAAGTACCCTCCCTAATGGCTCTAATATCGATGCCCTACACTTACTGAGGCACCGAGCCTCCAAAATGTCAACAGCGGCATTTTATGTGCTAATGCCATATGGGTGCAGTGGGCTGGTAAAAAGCTTTTCCTCCTGCACGCCACGCTCAAATGCTAATACTTGGGCGCTCGGCGCTCCGCTTCGTTTTCAGCCCTCGTCGTGCTAGATTAGCGGGTGGCGTCTCGCAGCGAGCCGCCAGCTTGCGTGGACACGGAGGAAGCGGCTCGTGGGTGGCCGTTCTGACTCAACCCCGACAGCTTGGCGGTGCCCGCGCAGAGCCGGTACATCCAGTGCTCGACCACGAGCCCTTTTTCCAAGCTTTGCCGCACCACGGCAAGGGGACGGGGCCCCGAGCGCAACCTGGAAACGAAACTTATGTAACGGCCATATCCTGCGCCCGGGAAGAGCAGCTTGAGGCTGGCGCGACGGGAGGGAAGCG
>JAUESE010000067.1:5448415-5468155 GCA_032274725.1 Malacoctenus triangulatus
GGAAACGAAACTTATGTAACGGCCATATCCTGCGCCCGGGAAGAGCAGCTTGAGGCTGGCGCGACGGGAGGGAAGCGCGTGACAGCACCTGTGAGGCGTGGCGAACACTAATCTCAACCCGAGTTTCAACGATTTATTTGCTTCGTTTATGAGATTCCATTGCGACTGTGTTGTGAGGAAATCGCGACAGCAGAGGGAAAGAATAAGAGCCGACCCAGTTGCAATTATTCCAGCCAGACGACCTAAAGATAGTCGTCGGGGTTGTCTCCTGGAAATCTGAAATCACGGTACGCTGGTGAAGGCAGGTAGAGTGAGACGAGGCCTAATGGCTTTGCTCTTTGACAGGCGTACAGTCTCTTTGTTCCTCATCACACTCCATAACCCAACTGACGGCCATGACTCATTTTGTCACTCATCTCCCACACAAAGGCTGTCCTTGCCTTTTTGCCCTGTCAACTGGCTCGCTCTAAATCTCTCTGTAAAGATGGGAATGGCGCGCCGGCTTTCCTCCCGGAATGGATTTGAAATTAGGTAGATAACCCCTGGAGCGCCGAATCTCTCTGCCATGCCTCGCGCACTCGTCGCGACCCGCAGGTTTGCCAACGCCTCCGCCCCCCCCCCTTACGTTTTTGTACCCGCGCTCGGCCCGTGATGTGACAGGAACAGCGCGCGGCGGCTCCTCGGCAAATTGCAGAATGTAAAAAAAAAAAAAAGCGCTGAGGCCCGGAGAACGGCGGTGTTTATCTGTGCCCAGATCTGCAGATGAGCTGACTGATCTAAAGCAAGCAGGGCTCGGGGCAAAATGAGATTTCTAATCCTAAACAAATTCCGGAGCAATGCGGAACAGAAGAGCCGAGCTCCCTTATTTACATAGGTTGGTCGCACAAACACAAAGCGACAGCGCGGCGGTCGGGGCAGGCAAAATGTCAACCTTGTTTGAGTGACCTCATAATGCAGATTAACACTGACATAACCTGCCATTTAGGCCGGCTCGAGTAATCCTGCAGGTTAGGATTATTTGAATATCAATAGCTTGTAGGCCCATTCACAGATTCATTAGGATGACCAAGCCTCTACAGGAGTGACAATTCATTTTGTGATGCCTGAGAGCGCTGCTGAAATGTCAGGCGAGCTGTCACTGAGATTTGATCAGTTTCAGGGCAGCAGTGGGCTGACATGCACTGCTTCAGTCAACTGAATTTCTCCTGCAGCAGCCGAATCAAGAGCCTCTTTGTACTGTTTTGTTTGCCTACTTTACAGACTCGCACATCCACACGCCTTTTGTCGGTGCTGGAAATTACATCTAAACAAACAATTCTGCCAAAGTTAGTTTGCTGAAATTAAGGTTTTTAATTCGGGCTCAAATCGTTGATGCTCTTCAAAACTAAAACTAAAATCGTGTCTTGTTTTCTGGAAAAATAGAGTCCATGCAAAGGTTTTATACAGCTCCTATTAAATGGGAAAGAGAACCGTGAGGATCCAAGCATATTCACCCAGTGAGAACAATTTGGAGGCACAGTCCATTTCTGATTTTAAGAGCCGCATTAATTACAAAAAGAAAGAAGAGAAAAAAAAAATCTGATCTATACCAAATTAATTAGGACCGCTTCAGTGAATGTCGTGAAGGCTGGGGGAGCAACCGGGTAATCAAAGATGGTCTTAAATCATCAGTTGTTCTACAACACCCCCACAGCGAGCTCAATGAAAGACTCCTGGAAATTAAAAAATGACCATCATTTATTGGTCACCGCTTGAAGCCAGCTGCCAGAGCAGGAGCCCGGTGGCTGTTCTCAGGCCTGCTTGAGCCCTTCCTCCTCGCAGGCCCCTGCAGCCACACCGAGATTAACGGCGCTGGGCTGCTTTATGAAAACAAAATTAGTCAGGGAACACCACGGAGTGGACACTTCTTTAAAAAACAAGAGAGAGGATGGCGGGAGCAGCAAATAGCAAATTAAATTCTTAATTTATCATCATTTTTATCAAATATGTGTTAAATCATGTAATTTCAACAAGTTGCAGAGACTCCAGCCTTTTTATCAACTGCTCCCCTTTGAATTATTCCTACTGTACAATTGTTGTGAACTGTTGTACAGCGGAGCTTTAAACTCGGTGGGGTTCAGTTTAATGGCAAAATAACTCATTGTTGAGGCGCTCCGATGAGAAACAGTTTAGTGAAAGAGTAACAGCTCAGACAGCAGCTTTGGCTAATGTAAAAGAGAGAAAGAGAGGGAGAGAGATAGCAGCTCTGCAGCATCAATATTGTTAGATTTACGCCCTGAAACAAGCTACTGAATTCTGCAGCCACACAAAAACACACATACACCTCACAGAAACTCAGCAACACAAATCTACCGGAATGCAAAAAACTGCAAATTTTTCCTCATGCGGCTTGAAAAACGACTTTTTATTCTATTTTTGGATTTTGGAAACTATTTTTACTTGCTGGGAAATAAAAAAAACATTCCTCCTGTGCTGTAAAGTTGCAGTTTTCTCTGCTTAGCAGGTGTTTTAATGTTCCTCGACGAATCCAACTCTCAGTGTGGTTTTGTAGAAGGCGGCGCTGCCAACCTGATGCTCGGGGAAACGGCGTTCCGAGCGAGGATCAACAGTCCACTTCAGCTGACTCAACCGTGTGACCCAGCCAAGAAAACGCTAACCAAAACACACAGTCCCTTTTCATTTACATGGAGGGGTGTCAGCTGGCTGCACTCCCACTCCATGAGACCTTGGCACCGGCGAACGGGACGTTCACGCTCCTGCTGGAGCTGGCATCCGTCCCCCTCCCAACCCAACCCCAACCCCCCCACGTTTAATCCTATGTAAAGGTCCAGCCGTGACGCAGGGCGGAATATTTTGGGAGGAAACGCGTGGGTTCCCAGAGAGTGACTGGATGAACACGATTCCTTCCTCTTCCAGCATTCCAGCCGAGAGGTTATTTTTGGCCGGCGCTTTACGAGGCATCAGGCACAGCGGAGAGAAATACCAAACAGTTGGAAGAAATGAGTGCATGACACATCTGACACTGTATGAGGTCCTGCCGCCGGCGATAGGTGCTAAAACAACTATAGCCTGCGCAGACGTACACAGTCATCGCCCTGCTTTTGGCTGGAGCGCAAGTCTAATTTGGTGGGTGTAATATTGGTCCCCGAGTCTAAAAAAGGTCTCACAGCTTCTGATGTGCCTTTGGAAGCCCCGGCTGATTGTAAGGTTGTATTACAAGCCTCTAATGTGATAATAAAGAGACGACTGTGCATATCGGCGTTATTTATATTGATGAATTCGATTAAAAGCTGCGTTTCTGAAGATGAATTGCATTTCCTGCATGTTTAGATGAATAACGAGCTGCAAGAATCAATGTGAACACAACAAGCAGCAGATCCTGTTGGAACATGCAGCACATCGCAAATATAGGAGGACACTTTTTTTTTTTTTTCTAACTAATTCATATCTCCTCTTGCACAGAGAGACTCATTACATTATCAACGCCTTCCCGGGCGCCGTGCCATGTCCTAGATTTACAAAGCGCACCTTGCACACTTCGCTCGTATACTGGGAGCAAAGGCAGAGGTAAGGAAAAGGAGATCATTCCTGGAGGAAGAAGAGAACACAGTTTTGTCTGTGGTTCACAAACTAATGGTTTCCGGGTTTCCTGTTGCAACGCGTTGTGCGAACCTTGCATTTTCTCTGTTCCTGGGTTTCGTGTAAAGCGATCCTGGCACGCCACTGTTCCGGCCCCATCTCCACTGATCCATTACTCAGCCGTGCCAACTGCGCCCTTTTTAGGTCTTCCAGCTTTGGCGGCTTGCAAAACAGGCACACAATCAGAAATTTCATCCCGGGCGACTCGATGCGGCGCATGTTCCGACTGCAGATCTGTGATTCGCGCGCACACGTGCTCCTTTAAACGCAGCGTGAGAACACCCCCCGGTTTAGGCCCTCGATCCAAAATGACCGCCCCATGGAGGACTCCTCCACACTGTAAAAGTGACCACCAGGAACCACTCACAATAACCTACGAGTAAAACAGGTTATTTCACATCGCGAGCTTATTCAAATGTCTTTGGCCGCGGGCTTTTCAGCGCCGAGCCAAAAGAGAGTCAGATTGTGTTCAGACAAGGACAAATGGGCACAATGCATTCACTGAAGCTCGTGCGATAATTAGCTCCCGTCAGGCTCAAGAAAGGTTGACGGCTGACTGGGTGAAACATTAAAGTTAATACTTGGCGAGCAAGAAAGGGCGAGGGGCCACATGTGAAACATGACACAGCTGCATGTCGTCTTAACGGTCCGGTTGGTGGGGAGGCGACGCGAGGTGACGACTCTTTGGCGAGATCATAAAAGTCGGTAAAGTAATGCAAACCTTACTTACTTTTGCTCGGTCTCAGTGCGAGTGTGTGTGTGTGTGTCTGTGTGTGTGAGCAGTGGGTGCACGAGCGTGGTGAGGCCCCGGTGCTCCACGGCTCGTTCTCCTAATCGTGCGGAAACTCAGACTACTTACAGGAGCAATGAGGGAGGTAATGAGAAAGTAATTTTTACTAATTTCAGCCAGCTCCACTTCCATTCTCTATGATTGTGTGCGCCGTCTGCATCATTACGGGCAACATCTGCAACGGCTCGCCATGCGCACGCCACCAAGAAGTCAGAGACGGGAGGGGCGGCGACATAAAAAAAAAGGAAGGAGAGGAGTGGAGAAGGACTACGAGCTGGCAAGCCAGTTTTGATGGAGCTCGAAAAGAAACGCCGAGCCCGACGATCCTCCATGCTCATACTGCCTCCTGTTGTCAGCAGTCGCACTCATCAAGGTGCTCGCGGTCTGAGACAATGAAACCCTCTGTCGAGATGTTTTCCTTCTCTCCCGGCAAGTCTGTCGCCAAGCAGCTGCCGCTAATCTCTGTTAGCAGAGCCCCACTAAACAGCTGACTACAGCCTTTAATCTGGTCCCACCACAATCATTACCTCCGGAGCCAGGGAGGGGAGGGAGGACGGCTAACACAATTGCAGAAGAGTAAACAAACCAAACCCGATTTGTGTCCATTTGTCTGCCATTCCTCTGGCTTTCATGTAATCTCGTTTGAATATTTGTTGAGGAGCCAATGTCGCAATCGCTCCATCGGGCTGTTGCGTGGCGCTGCGCGTTTTTCCCCGGCTCGGAAAGTTTGAAGCGAAGCTCGGGCGAGTGACACCGGCAGCTCGGAGGAACCTGAACAATTTTCAAAGACGAGCCCGAGAGTAAAAGTAATTCCCAGACACTCTCGAAGGTAGAATAAGTACATTCATCACTTCAAGTACAGTCGGTGTTAAATAACATGTTTACTCGCAAACGAAAATGGAAGCACAGGCTCAGAAATGTGTTTCGTTAAAGACCAGGAGGAGCTCCCTGAAACTTTTCGACTGACTGCTGCTGTTCTTGATAAGTGCTCGAAGCAGTTCTGTGGAAGGAGAGGACTGTCACGTCAATGCCACCTGCTTCACTCTCTATCCAGGCAGCCTCTAGAATCTAGTCTACAGAGGACAGACTGAACTCCACAGTAACTCACTCTTTTCTAGAGATGCATCAGACTCAGACTTGACATCTTGTATACGGTCGGCTCACTGTCCTGCTATCTGTGCAGCGATAAGAAGGAACAAGATACACTCTTTCCACAGCATGTTACAAGCTTATCAATCTGTCTGCGGCCCCTGGAGTCCCCATAATGGGGCCTCGAGACGACGCAAACTCTTGTTTCCTTTATTATTTCCATGCTCCGCCTGCGCGCCGACCCGACGCTGCAGCGGCCACTTCGGATGACAAACATCAGCGCAATATTTTTCCCTGTGAAACATCGCTTCACGTGTCAGGAGAAGACAGGTCCGTCATATCGCGCGGTCCCGCAGTGAAGGCACCCCCCCCCCCCTCCCACCACCAACTCCACCACCTCCCAAATCACAAGTCTGCCGCTCGGCCCCGGCTCCTATATGAAAGTCCTGTGATTTGACTCCTTCGCCATGAGGCACATGAGGGAACAGGTGCCCGTGAAATTAAAGTCTGGGGGGGTGTGGGGGTTTCAGAAGTGTGGAAGGAAATGCAGAGAAGCCCCTGTGCTGCAGACTGCAGATTACCTCTGCATGGCGCGAGGGCCGCTGGAGAGCTGAGGCAGCCCCCTGCGAGGCGGCCACAGGGAATACCTTCCCCGCAACTCCACAATGACATGGAGACATTTTGTTCTCGGCTCCTCCGAGGGGGGAAACAAAAAGGAGGGCTTGTTTGGTGATCACAGGGGTTTTGATGCTTGCTGTGTTATCAGAAGATGCAGTGCTTCGCCATTATTGTGCCCCTGCGCTTATTATAGATTCCATTAAGATGGCAGTTAAATTGGATGTCCCCATCAGCTCTGGAGCATGTTGTTTGTTTTAGAAAACGGGACGCTGAGTCACAGAAGTATTATTAAGTCTTTCAGAAGATAACGGACGAATTAAAGCAACACAGCAAGCAAGGAGATGGTGGCTTCTTTAAACTTCCCACCAACTTTATGGAAAAATAGAATTTAAAAATTAAAAAAAAAAAAACTAACTAAAAATATTATTAAGCTCCAGTTGATATTTTAGATAAATTCATGTTATTAAAATTCTTTTTTTTTTTAGTTTGTGAAATGTCTTTAAAAGTTTGAACCACCAGTGACTCGAATGTGTTCAGAACAAATGCACTGATTACACACAGACCACAGCGGAGGTGGGCACCGCTGGTCATGGGGGGGGGGGGGGGGGGCGGCCCCCTGCATGTTGTCAAAGTGTTCCTGCTCCCACACATCTGAACTTAACGAGTGTGTCATCGTGAAGCTGCACAGAAAAGCCCGATAACGAGCCCTGATTACAATCAGCTGTGTCGCTTATTTAAATACAGCACATGAAGATCTTTCAATATGATCGATATCAGCTCGAGCTGTTTTTTTTTCCTCACATATGTGAACATGGCTTCCACAAATGCACCATCTGTGGCTGCCACTCATGGTATTAAAATCTCATTCCTCGGTCAGAACAAAAGGAAACTGTGACGACATCCGTAACTGAATAAAGTACTGAACTATACGAGTTATATTCTAAACAGGGTCACACAAAACAACTGTACAAGTCACTGATTTTTCTGGTTCCATCTGAAAAGGGGAAAATAATCACACCAAGAACAGCAAGTGACAAGAGATCAGTGAATGTCGGCTATCTTGATGTGAGTAAAGTAGTGCAAATATTAAATGTGTAAATGCTGTTTACTAAAGTGAAAGTTTGAAAGATTTTTATGTAATCACAGAGCTGGTCTGGTCTGCTCCATATTAGATTTGGCTTCATGTGGCCCCTGAACTAAAATGAGTTTGACACGCCTGACTTACTGTGATGTGGGATAAAAAAATAAAAGGGAGGACTTGCAGGAATGTTAAGCAAACAAAAACGGTAAAGGCAAACCTGCACAATCCTCTAAGTTGACAGTTCAAATGATGAGCTGTAATCTTCTTTAACATATCGGATATTTCTTCCCCTAAAGCCCGACAACAACTCCGGGAGCACAGTAATCTGCTGGAACTCCCATGCAACCAATCTGATTTCTTCCACCACAGCCACTTCGGGCTTTTAAGACATTTTCCTTGCATGGCTGAGGACGGAGCACATTGTAAATGAAAGATTAGTGTGATTGTGTTACATTATTGTGAGGTTCCCCTCTCAGCTTAGGCTGATTTGTGAGCCCGTTCAGCGATGTTTCCGGCACACTCCCCTTCGTAATAGATGTACTGGGCCTTGAATTGTTGTGCAGTAGAAGCAGTTCAATTAATACAGCGCCACCATAAAATAACTATTGAAATGACAAACGGGTAAATGAATAAGCATTTGCCTCGGCGGGCGAGGGGAGGGAGCGCGCGTCTGCGGAAATTTATGCTGGCAAATCAAGCGCTTTTGGGGACGATGATGCCGTCAACTAAATATATCCTGCTGTCGCACACAAGAAGGGGCGAGTAAAAGATGGACCCGTTATCTCTCACGCCATCGACTGATGATGGCTCATTTGAATATTTACAGCTGCGTCTGAGCGAGGTGGAACGATCTCCTATCATTAAGCCACAGCCCCTCATTGTAGCAGACAGATGCATCACAGATCGCAGTGAGAGAAAAAAAGAAGGAAATAAAGGAGTTGGCACGCACCACGCGCGGCGAAGGACAGCAGCGCCTCAAGGTGCCAGGTGCAGCGGGCTGACCGTGCGGTGGGACGGAGGAGGAGGAGGAGGAGGCCCTCCCGCTCTTGTCAATATCCATTTCCAGCAGCATTGACAGAACCTGCGAGGATAAATATGCAGGAGGCCCGAAGGAGGGAGAGTCGGGACTCCTGGTTTTAGTCAACAAGCCCGCAGTGCCTCCTGCGTGTCGATTAAACACTCAAGTGCAGGATGACTAAGTCATGTCTGACAACTGCGGGGTGAATAGGAGCTGCTTTTTTTCTTCTTTTTTTTTAATTTACACTCTGCCATCGCCGCGCGGTTGTCTGGTCTTAGTCATGGCTGCTGTTTTTACCCGCTTTAATTGGACTAAGACGTTTTTGTCTATCCAAAGCTGGCTATTTCTGGTGTTGCATGTCACCGCTTGGTTCTAAGTGTATTAGCTGGATTGTGGCTGCCTTCTGACATTTTCCATCACGACTTAATTTGGACTTAATGCTGATCCTGCGCGGCGGCGCGGCGAGACATATTCATTGGGAAGCGATCGGGCTCAAGGTGAGTTAATCCCGCCGTCAACTTTCGGGAAAATAGATCAAATTGCACGTGCGCGCTTCTCTCAGCGGCGCGCTCGCAGGAAAATGGATGGTGTCCAAAGTGTAGTTCACGTGGGTTTCAATTAGCGGTGTCTAAATGAATTAAGAGGTTTAGAGCCATTGCTGTTCTACTGGTGGTATTAACCTGGTGCTTCTCATTAGCCACCCCTGGCTGATAAAGAGAGGAAGGGGAGCGGCGGTGCAGACAGACACCTCTTGCTGACAACGGGTGACAGAGTGGATCACACTGCCTCATGAATAGTAATGGCCGCCAACATGTCCCGCTCTCCCCCATGTGAGGAGTGACGGATTCCTGTGTCAACAGGGCCCATGGCTAGGGAGGAAGGAGTGACAACTGACTGAGATATTCTGCAGAGAGGAAGAATGGAGAGGAGAAGAGGGGGAGAGAAAAAAATCCAGTCCTGACATGAAGGCTGCATCATAAGATTGTTTGTCACTCAGAGCTGCATTCATCGCCTCCCTCAGAGTGAGTAAATAAACACTGTTTGCAGGGGAAGGAAGTGAGACTGGATTGCTGCGCGGCGCCTTCGGCACGCGCGGAGAGGTGCTGGCGTGTCTCAATAAATCAGAGCGAGCAGCCACTCTTAATGCACTCCCCCAAACTATCGATAAGGAAAAGGAGAGGCCAGCGCCGCTTTTCTGCCGTGTGATGTCACTGATAACCTGGCGGGCACACACTCTTCCTGACTGACCGGGGCTCGGCCGATCAATAGGAGCACAATGCCCCGCTTGGCAAAGGCACAGGTGAGGGGAATGTCAAATGAGCGGCCAGGAAACGGCAACAGACGACTCTCTAATGGAGCCCGGAGTGGCAGCGCCACACCTCAGAGAGGCCAGGGGAAGATTCGACAGGAGCGCTTGGACATCACACATGTTGAAACTCTGACAACTTAGATGTGCTGCTCGGTTATCGTAGTTTTACGCAGATGCAAACAACCTACAGGACTTTAAAAGGAACTGCTGCAGACATCTTGATCCCTGATACCACACGTCAGGGCCGTGATGGCAACAAAAGCAGCTCCGTCGACACAATATCCAGCGAATGGCCCTGATTTTACGGCTGCTTCGATGGATTTTCACTATCTTCTTGAAGTCACTCTGGTCCGAGACGGCAAACTCAGCTGACTCACGTGTTGCCGCAACTGCCACGGATGTCACATCCAAAAAGATCTCTGGTGAAAGAAGCCACTGACATTAAAACTGGATCTCTCTCTCTCTCTCTGCCTCGCCCTCTCTAGATTTTCCTTATCACACACAAAATGTGCAGCGGGGCTGACGTGTGGTGGTGCTGCTCCTCAGACAGCCCTGAGATGGAAGGCTTTTTCCTCCGCCCTGATCAAACTGGAATGAACTATTTTTCGAGGCTATTTGTTGTCACAAATTCAGCCATTCTTCACGTGGGTGCGATATGAGCCTTGTCCCAGCTGTCAAAGGCTCACTGGTGGCAGAATGTTTTCGCGTCTTAAATGAATGATAAAGCACGAGCCTCAAACTGACGCCGTTCGGGAAGTGAGCCGATAGTTAAGGAACTGTGGCCGTCGAGCAGCGCTCCCCATAACGCTTGTGACAAACTGCGCTGACGCATGCTCCATTAGATAATCTTTGACTCAATTTGTTTCTATATTTATGTTTCGAGTCATTTCAGTGAGCTGCGGAGGGAGGGAGGGAGGGAAATGTTGCTCTGAATTTGATTTTCACTGCAGAAAAATGAAGGCACGCTAATCTCATATCTTAAAGACCATATGAAACCCGCTGCGAAGGCATTTGCTCAGCAGTGTAATTCATCATGTGCCATTAATGTTGCTTTTTTTCATTATTATTATTCTTGCCACATTAATGCGATCGCCGCACCTTGCCAAGTCGCAGCATTTGATTGTGGGTGTTTGTACACAAACGGCGTGATGCTGTGTGTGAGCGGGCGTGTTTCACTCATGTTGTGGGGACACAAATCCCCGGAAATTAAAAGGAACTAAACGTGATGTCCTCTGAAATAATGGAAGCATGACAAAATAGGAGTGTGTGTGTGTGTGAGAGTAAGTGAGTAAGTGAGTGAGTGTGTGTTGGGGTAAAAAGATAAGAGGGGGATCATTATGAATTCTGAAAAGCTGAGCATGATTTCCGGCATCAATTATTCAAGTGTACAGCCTGTTTTTGTAATCACTCCCCTATTGTCCGCTAAACGTCCCAAATCACCAAACAGTCGACATGAAAGGAGATCGAGTGCTTGCTCAGCAGGAAGCGATCAGATATGCCTTTTTTCTTTTCTGTCTCTTTTTTTTTGGACGGTGCGATTAAAAAAACAAAACAGGGCTTCATATCGTGCTGCTCGGCCTTCTCAAATAATGGGAGTGCTTTAATTCATCCGCACGTACACACGCAAAGTGTTTTACATCAGTTTCAAAGCCGAACTTACACATTTAAAGAGTTTGCTTTCAGAGTTGTTCAACTACGTGATAAACCATGATAATACTGAGCAGGTTTGGGCGGATTAAAACAAGCTGCTGGGGCCGTTCAGGTGTTTTCACAACGTGGTGGGATGAACCGACGTGGGCCCCGCCAACTCCCACGCCACACACGCTTTGCTTCAAGTTATAATTTGTGATTAAATGTCAGACCAGTTCCAACAGTTTCAAAATTATGAGCCATTATTGTGAAAACTGTACGAATCCACGGGAGATTGAATTGCACTTCTTGTCATGCTGCTTAAATTTGAAATAACGAGAGAGTCTTTATAGTCTTGCTGGAAGAACAAGCACAACAGAAAGTGTCATTCTGGAACGAGTGAATGCATTCACTTAACTGCAATAAAAAAATCAAACGATCACTCGTGCAAGATGATTTACCTCGAAATCCATCTTGTCCAACAATGCCTCGCTAACCACAAGGGACATTGTCCACTAGAAGACTGTTACACAACATTTGATTGCTTTGCCACAAAGAAATCTGGTTTCAAAAAATGTTTTTCTGAAGTTTGACCCTTCTCTTAACGCTCCAACCTGCACTGATATTGCAACAACGCAATGTGTTAAAATGATCAAACATTAAATCATCACAGTGAAACAATCACAGTGAAACAAAAAAAGGAGAGCCGTCTCCTGTGGTACGTCGGAGGTGTTTTTCATGACAGAACATGAAAAGCCCGAGCATCACCGGAGCCATTACAATTTATTCTGACAGTCCCACAAAGATACCAGATTTTATAATCCATCTGATATTTTCACTCAAACGCATAAATGTCAGCCTCTCAAAAGGTTCAAGTAATATTAAAGTCGTTGGAATTCATCACTCCTTAAATGTCTGAAAATGTGTCCGAGGCCCGCTCGTGGATCCTCAAATACCTCATTGAATATGGAACAAAAATGTGTCAGTGGGAAAAGTCAGTAGATCACCGAAAAGTCACTGGGATTTCTGCTCCGTGCACCACAAGTGTCGCAGCAAAAGCGCCACATAGTAGAGATATTTCAGTCGCAACTCAGCGGAGGGACTTGGCAACGCAACAGTCCCATCGCTGGATCCATGCCACTGCTGAGGCTGAACTGACAAACATGACTTACAGTTACAAATCTCAGAGGACGACACCAATTTGCCTAAATGATGAGCGCTCAGTTCAAATTGCGCAACGAATACTTCAGAGGGTAAGTGTTTGCACTATTCAATTTTGGGTATAAATGTCCATTTTGGGCTGTAAATACAATTTATTTTGCTCCCTGCAGATATAATCCACAAAGGAGTACAACAATCATAATGCCAGAATCATTCATCACCGCCGCTCGACAGCATCAATCCTCAGTACTTCCATTTAATCACATTTAATCAATCACTTCTGCGATCGCTTTTAATCTTGTTTTGTTGTCACCCACTTTATTTTGCAGTTGGATTTCGGCCATTGACAGTCACCACTCGTATCATTTATTGTCTGGTTTACAGCAAACACAGAGGTTGATGTTCTTTTCAGGGGGGGGTTTTACTCTTCGCTGGGAGCTGGACGGCTCCCGGTTAAGGAATCAATTTGACTGGACAGCCTTACAAATTGCATAAAGAGACAAAGTTGTCCTTGGAGTGCGCCACAATTGATTGATGGCTCAACACACTTGCACCGTAAATCCTCCCGACAGAACGGAGACAAATCAGTCGCCTGCGCCCAGCTCCCCGCCACCCCCACCCACCCCCCACCCACCCCTCCCTCACCTCCGCTATTTACCGACCTCCCATATCTTACCCTGCGCCGCCTCTTCCTCGCGCCATGTGACTCGAGTTCATTCAAAAACTGAGGCGAATTTTCTTTTAGCCTTTAACGTTTTGACACAAATTGTGCAAAGTGCGTCTGTGACGCACAAATATGCTTATCGGACACTTTAAATGTAAATTTGCAGCGTGAGGATTGACTGACATTGAAGCCATCCAATGTGAGACAACTTTTTGTTGTTTTTTTTTCATCTTCTCTGTGGCCATCCTGCTCGATATCATCATCCGGTGATGTGAAAAACAAGGCCTGGGCGAGCACACATTTTAAAGCCCAAAGTTAACAGCACTTGGGAGATAACACAACTCCTCTCGGGGGCTGCGCTGTGCTAAGAAAAAGGCAGTCCTCCCCGGGGAAGCCACACCACTGTTTGTTTCTGGCAAGAAAAAAACACTACAGGCATCTTTCCAAAGCACCCCCACTAATCAGAAGTGATCCGTTCACATGTGCAATCCACTTTCCCTCGGGAGAGCGATAAAAAAAAAAAAAAAGTGGAGGCTAGTTGCAAACACAAGAGGACCGTGTTGGAAGTAAACACCCAGAGAGAGAAAGAGACGGAGGCTGGAAACGGGAACGAAAATTGTAGGTGTTCGGCATCTAAAGCAGTTTCTCATCTTGATAAAAAATTTCGGCACAGCGGGGGAAACAAGAAAGAGAGAGAGAGAAAAAAAAACACCTCTGCAAACAAACTTGTGCAGAATTTCACGCAATTATCAGAGTGTAAAAGATGGCCTGAAGTACAAACGGAATCAAAATAATCCAGCTGCACTAGTGAAGGAAGAAGAGAGAAAAAAAAAAAAAGATTAAACTGTGTCTGTGCACACAAGAGGGCAGAGTGGGCAAACACTCTCCCTGCCTAATGAACACACGACGCCTGGGGCTTGTGTGAGCAAGTGGGTGGGGAAGAGAGCGAGCGTGTGCTGTAGTTGTGGTGCTTCTTTTTTTTCTAAGTGGCTACATTCAAGTGTGAGCAGGTGAAACACAACATAAGTCATCTGTTCAGGATTCAATGGATGCTAAAACGCCCCCCCCCCCCGCTGCCGCTCGGAAAGAGAGAGGGATTAAGGGAGAGCTAAAATCTACAGTCGACACTCTAAGAGGGAATATTAGATTCCTTCTGTTGTATGCATGTTAGCGTCCTTCTGATTTTCATACCGTAATGGATAGGTATAAATAATTAAGCAGCCTGTTGCCCTGAATAGCCCGAGAGCGAGAGGGGAGCGGGAGGACAGAGGAAAATTAACAGCGATCAGCCGCACTCGCGGCATTTTAAAGTACCACAACATTGTCATAATGAGGTCCTCTCTCCTCTCTCTAGGAATCACCAGGAATTTTCTTCCAGGAGGACAAAAAAGCCTCCGACACGCTCCCTCTTTCCGCCCCGTAATTAAAGCGCCGCTTTCAACGAGAAAGCATTACGCACCATATTCTCCGTCACTTTTAATGAGAGTGATAAATGCTATGCTAGCTTTGGCTATTTATAAATTTTATGGCACAAATTGCAGCATAAAGGGCACAAGTCAGATGAATGACAGACGAAGGACAGCTGCGGCATCATCCCTCCATTAAACGCTGCAAATGGCCAACTGTGGCCCGAGCAGTTAATTAGCCAGAGAGGGCCTAATCACAGTTTTGGAGCTGTGGTCCTCCCCAGGTAACACACTAATAGGAGAAGCTAGTGGGGAAGTGGGGACAAGTGAACCATTGGCTGTGGGCTTCTCAGTGGAAACACTTTGACCTGTAGTTAAAAAAAAAAGAGAGAGAGAGATCGTTTGTGAATTCAGATGAAATTTCCAGGTTGAAAAAATTGTTAATTATGGCTTTATTTCCATGTGTGGTGGCAGTGGGTTTCACCTAATGGCTGGAGGAGGAGGAATCCATGTGGCTATTAGGTTAGAAATCAGAGCCATGGAGCCATTACATGTTCAATTAACGTAATCTGGAAAAAAATTTGAACTTTTAGCTACAAGGGCACTCGGTAGAGCGCATACCTCCACCAGGATATTTGGGGCAGAGCTGCTATATGAGCAGGTGGATTCGGCAACAACAGAAGCCTCCCTCCATAGAAGCCACAATACAACAGGGCCTGTAACATCTCAGAGCCCCCCTCCCTCCCTGCTTTCCTTCCTGCCACAGAAATTAACTTTTTTCCATAATTTCGGACCACCATTGAACTGTGTTCACCTGTAGCTTGCTCCGCCCCTCACCTATCCTGCAAATTTCGTTCCACTGGAGCAGCGATCAGGAGGGAAGCCAGCTCCTGCACTCCTTCCAGGCAACAGTGGGCGTGTTAACGCCACAGCACACGCTCACTGAGATAAGACCCACGAATGCCTCGAGCGCCCCAAAGTTAACCAGAAAAGCTTCCATATGCATATCAAGTCGGCCCCTCAACAACAACACAAGCCGGTCCCCGTTACGCAATCGACCAAACAATCAGCGAGCCAGCACATCCCACAGAGGAGAGCGCTGGGGAGGGAGGCAAAGGGAAAAATAAATGAAAGTCAGGCTGTCCTGACGGATGATGAGGAGCTGTAAACTGGTGGTGGTGGTGAGGGGGAGGGGGAGGGAGAGGGGGGGTGATTTTTTTTTTTTCTTACAATTAAAAGAGTGGGGGAATATTGATTTCCAATGGTGTTCTCCAGTGACTTGCTGGCTGTCACAATGAGGCCCGGGGTAAGGTGACCATGTCTCTGCTCGACGTGATAAACCTTGCATGTCATCAGGTATGGAGGACGCAGTGCCCCCCCCCCCTCCCCCTTCCCCCTCACGCTTCATCACAGACTGCCTCTACAGCACTTACCACGGTGGGATGCAGAATTATGGGCTCCTTCATTTAGTAATGAAGTCACACAGGAGTTTGCGAGCGCAGCCAGCACAAAAGCAAAAACAGGTGCACGCGAGTCAAAATTAGCCTGCGAACTCACATGACTTCCTCTGCAGTACACTTTCTGCCCAGCAGGGCAATCAGGCCGTTAGCATGCAAAGTCTGTGTGTAGTTTTTTTTTTTTTTACAGGCATCATGGGAAGTGGTGGCAGCCGAGACGAGAGGTCAACTCCGGTCGCACTCGGGTGATAAACAACCATAAATCACAAGACGGGCTGTCGCCTGTGTAAATTCATCACAGACCAACAAATGGCACCAAACACACACACATGCAGATACAAGCTCTTACTGCAGCCAGGAAAATAAAAAAAAAGGGTCCATGCAGATTGATTGGCTCTTTTAAATGAGTGGCAGTGGGGTTATGTTGATCGATTCCGTGGATAATTGACTGATTCAAGTGTTGTTTGAAGTGGGGGAACGACCACATGTCAGCACAGGGATGCGACACAGCCTGCAGGCATCTTACATGATGGACATGGACTGAAAAGGCAGGACGGAGGCTGCTGACATGCAAGGAGAATTCAGACGCGGAGGGAAGACGAAAGGCGAGCTCGTGGGACTCATCTCTGGGCACGCAGCCAGGACAAGACGCTTCAGAAGAACCAGAGGTTCGTTTTCTGATCGCTCACTTTGTTTGTGCCGATGTGAAAATGCGTGACGTTCTGCAGCACGACGAGCAATCGCGCAGTTCAGTCTGCCAATAAACTTTGCAATTGACCTTGTTTTTCGACATATTACGCAGATCGTTTCACATTTTCACCTTATTGATCCAAGACTGCAGGCTAAACGCTGGCAGTAAACTTATGAAAGTAAAGAAATAAACCCACACAACTGGGGTCTATTTAGAGGGTTAATTTACACTCTCCAAATACCCCTCAAGCTTGAAATCACATCATCCCAATTTCTACAAATTGGAAAAAGTCGGAAAACACATTTCTGACTTTTCCAAATCTGCCGCTTTGATAAAACATCACAGAACATTTTGCTAATTTGCATTGAATTCAAGTGCTCAAATTTTGGCAGAGATGCATGTTGCACATTAATAATTTCGACAGTGACTCAAGAATAAAAAGTTGATTGGAATTTTTTATGGTTGAGAATTCAGCCAAATGGATGAGTTTTCTCATCTAATATTCCCACACACCTCTGCTGGCGTGCTCTTAAGTCTAGACCAATCAATGAGCGAACTCGTTACCGAGGCATTAAAGGCAGAGCCGTGGAGGAGTCGCGGTCCATATCTGGAGAGCTTCCCACTGTGTGACGCAGCAATTCGCAGCTGTTCAGAGCTGCTTGTTGGCCACCGCCAGGAAAATGATCAAAAAAGGAGAGAAAAAAAATGGGAGACAACCGCAAACTACAAATTCAAGATTTTGACTTTTCTATCGAAGATTTATTGGAAAGTACGACACTGGGAAAAGGTCCGGAAAATGCCAAATCACTTTTGAGAGGAGGACCCCTCCCCTGCGCTGGGATCCAGCCAGCTTTATTATGCCAAGAGGTGGCCACTGAGTGGAGAAAAGGACACTGATGCATAGAATGCAAAGCGACTTTTAATTATTCTTGGGAAAAGAGCAAAAGCCCTTGGCTTGTTTACCACTTTACCGGAAACCGCTTATGATTGCTTTGTAATTATCTCCTTGATAATGTAAAATTTACCCCCCACCCCCGCTTTCCGTCCACTCCTCTGCGTAGAACACCGTGCAGAAGTGATCAAGCATTCATCATTTAGCCCAAATGTTTTAACTTTTACTTGAGGGAGGTGGAGGGAGGGCTAATAGATTATGGGTAATGAAGCAGCTCGAGCAGTAACACAAATAGGACTTGTTGTGAACGACACGGGCGACGGCACGCCTGCGCCGTGATAATCAGTCTCTCTTTTGTCTCATGATAAGCCGAGAGCCTAACCTTCACCCAAAGAGCACATCATTTCCCCTCTGTGAGGCTTAATGAGACATTAGCCATACTAACAAATGGTGGACGAGAAAGTGAAAGTGACTTTCCAGGTAAAGGCCGTTTGCCTGACCATAATCAGTCCCCAAGTGCGGCTAAAGGATGGAAACAACTCCGAGCCTCCGTCTCAACAGCTTGCTGTGGCTTTTTATGACGGGCCTCCCAGGGCCCATCGAGTGCCATGTAATGTCTTAATATCCCTCAAATAGAACAGGTAATCTGCTTTTGTTGTCGGCTGGTCTGCTGTGATACACACCATGCTCTTTAGCCTGTGGTGCGTTGTCGCGTGGTGCTCACAGAACGGGGCGTTGGGAGGATTTATTTCAAACCGGCGCGACACGCGAGAAAAAAACCTCAACAAGCGCGACGGAGCGCCGCTCTCGCTTCCAGTAAACTGTACAATCTGTCCAGGCCAGGCCTTATCTCGCATCGATATGCATCTGGTATTAATGAAACATTGAAGCATGCATTAAAGCCGTCCTATAGCCGAGCGCTGAGTGGTTTGGAGATATGGGACTACGGGCACAGTGGTGGATGGATAAAGAGAAGGAAGTGACGAGCTGGTGTGAGCAGGGGCCCCGCCGCCTGCCCCCCACCCCCCCACCGCCGGGGCCTCCCAGCTCAATTAGCTCAGCTCATCCCAGCTTTCTGCTGATGGGAAAAATCAGCAACACCACACTGTAGCATGCGCGGCCGTGGGAGTGGAGCAAATGAGTGAGTCAGTGTGCACATTATGCGTCTGCTCATGCTTCACGTGCATATTTTGCATGTGTGGAAGGAGGCGGGGGGGCTCTCACCTCAGACCGGAGTCCCACAGTGCTCTCACTGACCACTGTGTCTCTTTCAATAGGTCAGTCCATCACAGGGCAAACACAGGAAAGCCCCCACCCGGGCATGAACCCAAAACCATCTCGCCGTGGCTGAAATTCAACTAAACTGTGAAAGCAAACCCACCAAAAGGGGCAGCAGAAACTTTCTTCTTCTTTAGAAAAGTCGAGAACATTTTGTCATCCGGCGTTTCCAAAACTGTCCAGGTACTGGAGGTGTTCCGCATGTGAGATGTGGTGCATAAATCATAAGAGATGGTCTCTGGACGTGTTTTTTCAGGATGTCCTGAAGGAGAGAGGGAGCAGAGGAGGAGGAGGGGGGGGGAGAAAAAAACAGCCCAAGGTCTGCGGGAGGCAGTTCATTGCTACATGACGGCGTTTGGAGGCAGGGGCTGGGACCTCTTCCGAGACGTGATACACATGCGCGTGTCAAAGGCAAAATGAGATGGAAAAGAGCGCTCAGTGTTGAAGGGAAGGGAAGAAAAAAAAAAGGAAAAAACAAGCTTGAGTGAAATTGCTTGGCCAGCACAACTCAAGGCCAAAACCTATTTAATCATGGAATAAGGACAGTTCAGAAAAAGATAGTGTAATATCCCTGCATAAAAAAAGGCGCCTCCGCCCCCACGTCACCTTTATGACACGCAATACATTTACCTGACAACACAAGCTCATCTCATCTGCTGCCGTCTCCCAAAAGTGCATCCTTCGCACGCTTTAAGAGAAAAACCTCCAAGAACTGCTGCAGTGCACCAAGCAACCAGCTAAACAAACAAAGTAAATACACTGATAATGCAGGTGATAACATCCGAGGCGAAAATGAAAGGATGAAGGTCAGTAATTGGGAGAAGGTGGGGAGGCAGAGGCATGGAGTGGTTTGTTTTTTCTCCTGGCAGGGGTCCATCTGGGCGCGTGCGGCGGGCTCCGGGGCGGTGTAGGAGCACGTCTGTGCAGAGGTTAAGAAAAGCAATTAATCGGCAGCAGAGATAATCAAAGGAACCTCCCCCTCCAGACACCTTGGTATGGGAGCGCGGGAGAGGGAGAG
>JAUESE010000067.1:5548553-5566866 GCA_032274725.1 Malacoctenus triangulatus
TTTTTTTAAATATAGCTTTTACTAAAAATCCTACATATAGCACCTTAACTATGTTTTTTTACAGTTATGTCTCTCTCTCATATTTCTGCCCCTGCGACCAGGGTGAAAGGAAATCCGTCCACCCTGCTGAAAAAGGAGTGGCTGTGTCCAGCTGGTGTCAAACCGACTCGCCGTCATTGATCTAAAAAGGTGAAAATGCGGCAGGACGGCTGGCCACGCCCGTCTCCTCTGTCTGCGCGCCTCTCTGAATCACCGCCTGCTTGCCCCAGGACCGTCTGCTGGCTCGGCGGGGCGCCGCGTCCCGCCGTCATCCATCGTTCATGCCAGCGCAACTGCTGCAGGTGCCATTCGGGGGGAGGATAGGGGAGGACGGGGGGGCTCTGTGAGCCTGGCCGTTTGTCAAAGACGGCGTGTGTGTGTGTGTGTGTGCGAACGAGAGCGCAAGTCCCCAGTGGCACGGAGCAGCAGGTGAGTGAGGAGTGTGATTACAGAACTCAGTGGGAGTGGGCGGGCCTTTGGCAGGTCTGGCTAAAGATGGAGGGACTCACCCGAGTGCATGCTGGGAAATTATCAGCGGTAGTGACCCGGGCCGTAGTCGGAGCCACCTTCGCATCAATCACACTCAAGGTGGAACACGGACAGAGATGAGAGGCGTAAAATATTCATTCAGTTCCTCGCTAACTTTGATATCCATCACATGCTTTGACCCACTTAGTTTGATTGGGGAGGTGAAGGGTGTCCATGAACGAGGTGTTCTGCATGTTGCGGTTTGTGTGTGTGTGTGTGTGTGTGTGTGTGTGTGTGTGTGTGTGTGTCTCACCGTCTCGCCCTCTTGCTCTGCTGTTCCATTCATGGGCGGGGTCACCTCCATTTCAACGCTGGATCTGTTTGGATCTGTGGGAAGTTTGAGAGAAAATTAATCTACTCAGCACTGATTAATGAACAGGTCACACAACTGGTGTTGATAAACTGCCGTTAACAATCACCCTATTACTGCTAAAAATCAACAAAAATCCAGACAGACAAATATAACAATGGTTTACTATTGTCTGTTTGTATTGTTATGGAGCTCGGATTAATGAAGAACACAATATTTACGAGAAGAATTGTAAGAAGCGATGAATCTGTGAAAGAGGGTGACACCATCAATTCCTGATGGCTGATGCGACTCAATTTCATTTGAGGCCAGACTTACTTACCGGCCCCTTATTAAAATACAAAGAGCCCAAAGCCATGTAATCAGATGATAAAACTATAATTGCTGTGGAAATTGCTTTAATCCAAGTGTGGCTGTGACACAATTAGAGAGATTCCCGGGCAGATAGTGTGACTGGATCCAGCGCCGCATGCAGCACATGACCCCGATCGCTCGCCTCACGCTTCAGGTGAGAATCGACTCCAGTCAAAACGCCGAACTGCTTGAACAGTTCGTCTTTTTGAAGCAAAGTCACGCCGTGATGACTCCCAGTCGTACATTTTGATGGAGAGGCTAATATGTTAATGCAGAGCTGTTAGCATAATTGTGCCCGGCTGATCGGCGTCTGCATGGCTTTGAAGCGGCTGCTCTGACCACGCGGCGGCGGCGGCCATGGGAAGCGCTTCCTCTGGCCTCTTGTTTGTTCCTTGGACTGGGGGGCTCTTTGAAGTGAGCAACACATAAATTACACCCCGGCGGTGACTGTGATTGATGAAAGACAACACTGAGGATCAATTCAGCGGCTCTTGATAATGTCATGCTTGTTTAACGTCTGTTTTGAGGCCCAATTATTATTTCAGTGGAGAACCCGAGTAACTAATAGGAGGTTATAAAAAAACACGATGAGAGAGGCGTGACTGTCGTTTCATTTTCAGCAAGAATTTGTCAAGTAAACTATTTCTTTCGGAATGCCTCCAGGAAAACATGCAGAGCTCCTGTCTGATTTGCCAAAATATCACGGTGAAGCCAAACACTTTAACATTAGGAGCCTTCAAAATAAAAGCAGAGAGCAGCTTTCAATGTCTGCTTGTGTGGCGTGATCTCTGGCGTCCTGAACAGCTTCCTACCTGACTGGCTCGCAACTCCATTGGCCCTCTCGCTGTCCTCCACCTGGCATTTCTTTTTGGCGATCTTGTGTAGGATGGAGGCTTTCTCTCGAAATTTACCTGCAAGAAAACAAATGAAAAAAAACAAAAAAACCAAAGAAGAAGAAGCCGGAGCGTTAGAGCAGGAGGACAACGTGCCGCGCGGCGAAGCAGCGCCTCGAGGTTTCGTCCCAGTCAGAACTCCTCGGCTGTCACCTTTGACCTCAGCCGGGTCCTATTTTAAAAAGGGCAGTCAATGCTGGCCGCGTATAACTTGGCATATTATATACTGATGATCCAGCAATGTCCTGGTATTGGCGCGGGGAAAAAGCCAGGTGAGGGAAACTCCTGGGAAAAAGATCCACGTTATGGAGGTCAGAGTCATTTCTGAAGGGGAAACGAACGAGAGACGTTGGAAGGTAGCAGGGGGAGAAAAAAAAACTGCAAAAAAATAGAAATAAAAAAGATTCAGCTCGGCAACAACATATTGAAATTAACCAATTCATAAAGTGTTAATACGCAAATCTCATCATTATGACAGTGTCCAACCTGGAAAACACTCCTCTGCTGTGCTGAACAGATGCTTCAAAAATGTAGTTATGCTGATAGCATCTATTGATTCCATAAATTGATTTTATCAGGGAAGGACAATGTGGTGACGCAGTGGACCGTGTTTACGCCATGCCCTTGCGGGTTATGTCATCGGCGTGCCCTCTCTCTATATCGCAAATTGCTGCTCACGCAAAGGCGACCGTGCCCGCGTTGTAATGACCAGCGCCGGGCGGCTGCTGGCTCGCCGCGCCGTGACTTTCCATGGAGCGCCGGTGTCCTGAAATCGCCCCCCTGCAGCACACACGGCAACAGAACCGCAATGACAGGAGAGAGAGAGAGAGAGAGAGAGAGATTCCCTGCTCTGGGTTTCACTTTAACATCTGAAGGTTACACCGATTGGCCACGTTCAATAGCTGCTGACTATTTTATTTGGAGGTTTCACCGACGACGTTTTTTTGTGGGTTAAACATCGTTATGCGTCATAATTTCACTGCTATTATGGAGCCATATTTAATTCCCCTCGTCTCTGTGCATGTGTGTGTCGCCTCATTCCAATCACCTAATTGCAATCAATGCAAAGGATTTGATTTTTTTTTTTTCATTCTATGAGGGCAGGCTGATTTGCTGGAGCTCGACACGGTGGCACGTCGATACCTACTCCGACCCGGCCGTGTCAACACTGTCTGTGACCTTCAGGCAAAAATCATTAACCACCCCCAAGTCACCGCCGGCCTTCTTTCCCCCCGTCTCCCCCCCTATCGCACCGCGCCTTGATCCGTCCCATTTGTTTTCCTTAATCCGTCACTAGTTCTCACCTAAAAACAGAATAAACGACTCTTTTTTTCTCTTCTCACTGTTTGGTAACACACAGCCCCGCCCCTCCCCGCCGCTCACATGTACACAAACACATACGCACTGCACATTTTCACAAGACAGCCTCACACATTCCACTGCCGTGATGTCACTCACCTTAGGCGACCACGGTTGGTGGTGTATGGTGTATTTAATCGAGCAAATGTGAGAGTAAAGTGATTAGCAGGTACCTGCTCAGATCATAAAGGGAGGAGGGGGGGGGGGCTTTAATCTGAGGCTATGCGATGATTCTCCAAAGAGCGTGGAAACACAGGGAGCTGCAAAAGAGCTCCAAAAAGTACGATCAGCAAGAATAGAAATAGAATAAAAAAAGGTTCAGAGGTTTGTGGATGAGCGTTTGACTGGCTTCAGACCAGATTCAGACTGCTTCTCACAGCAAGAATGTCTGGGTTCACCCCTGGGTGGGGCACAGATGCATGATCTGCCTGTGTCACACGCATATGAGCATGTTAGGAGAGTTTAAACCAGCTCTTCATTGGGGAAGACACCATGTGGGTTTTGGCTTATTTGAGGGAAATGGGAAAAAAAAAAACCAAACACTCAGACAAGTTTTCACTCTATCCATCAGTAAGGGCAAATAAAAGTTCCTTGTGGGCTCCACAAAAGCGCGCACGTTCTCAAAATTGCACAATTTGAGGGACTCATGAAGCGGAGTCGTCGTGGATATCAAAGACGAAGCTTTTCTCTCGCCATCTCACACAGCTGCTCATTTTCCCTGTCAAGCTCTGCCTCTTACGCAACCCATGAGGTGGATGAGTCACCCCCAGTTTGCCAAATTCAGCAACGCACGTCTTTAGGTGTTTGCACCCGCTGCTGGTGCGAGTGGAACGTCTGAGCGAGCGCTGAGGCATGGACAATGTATTTTCTAAAGGCGGATGACGAAAAAGAAAAAAGAGCGAGCAAAAAAGAAAAGAAGCAAAAAATAAAGTGTGGGAATAAACGTCTTATCTGTTTTCTGAGGGTGGGATTAGTGAGCAATGGTATATACCTGCGTGTGTGTGTGTGTGGTTTTATCTCCCTGCAAAACACAGGTTTTCCTTCAGCATCACGTGATTTGGGATTTATCCAGAATAACTCACACACTACACACAAAACCACACAATATATCGATACAGAGTCTCTAAGCAGAAAGAAAGATGAGCCAGAAACTAAAAAAAATGAGAGAAAGAATCGGAAAACAACATGACATGGCTACCATGATTTGCACTTATGTCAGTGAAATCTCAGAGAGGTCGTGAGAACTGAAGAGCAAAACAGTGCAGAAAAGGATGTCACAAGTGAACAAAAGGATGGAAGTAAAAGGAAAGGGAAAAAATAAATAAAATAACCAAGAGGGATGACAGACGCCAACTCAAAGGATCAAGTAGTGAAAACGTTCGGGCTTACCTTCCTCAGTCATTGAGTGATAATATTTTAGTTTCCCATAAGTCCCAAGCTCTACAACATCACAGCAAAAGACAAGGGTGGGGGTAAGGCAACGAACACAGAGAATAGGAAAAGAGTGAACATGACAGAACAAGACAGGTCCGCTGCTTCTACGCACATCACACACTGTACAAACACTCACACAGGCACAAGAAGTCACACACAGAAAGACACAGTCTCTCTGAGTCATCACTGCATAAGTGCAAAACAAAGCAAGGATTAAATTGCATATATATATATTTAAATATTAAAAAAAGAAGAAGAGGACATTATGGTCTTGCTCAGATAAAGAGCCTGTCCACGGCACAGGTTAGACGGCGACTGGAGAAGAGTTGCGAGAAAAGGGAGGGGAGAGGAGCAGGAGATTGTCGATCGTTAAAGAAAAAAAAAAGGAGGAGGTTCATAAGAAGATATATTTAAAGAAAAACAAACAGGACAGGAAAGTCAGAAGAGAATATACTGGGTCAACATGCAACAAAAAGATGAGTCCTCCTCTCCTCTGCACGCAAGCTGATTCAAAGGCTCGATGACTCTGCATTTTATTCCCACAATGCGACTGGAACAATTAATTTGATTCCCTTACTGTAGCAGTTCTTCGTGCTCCGGTAAATAGGCGGTCAGCACATCTGCATGATGAATTAGCCGGGAATTCAAACCTGCAGCAACAGCTGAACGGGAGGCAGCTGAACGGGGCACAGCCGGCCACGAACTCCCGCCTCCCACACCGCACTTTGTCTCTAAAAGTGTCTCGCCGCTCGCAGGCTCAGCCACATCGAAGGAGGTCTGACTTCAGGTTGGGATGTTCCCGACTTGGCTTCCTGCACCAGCATCCTCCCACTGCTTCCATACTGTCAAACTTCCTGCCTTCTTGACTGGATATGTCCATCATATTTGTAGGTTCTAAACACATTCTCTATCTCACAAGACTGAGCTTTTAATAAACATCTAATAGGTTTCAGATTGATGCTACAGGAGCGACAGCAACAGCAAACAAAGTCATATGTTTCCCGACAACACGTCCTGCAACAGATGGCCCCCTGCAGGGGCCCCGAGATGGCATAAAGAGACAGAAGCAAACGAGACGGCTTCAATCGACACAGAAACTTTACAGAAACCTGCGCCCACAAGTGCTTTGAAGGATGATCAGCAAATGGAAGAACAAACAACTTTTTTTTTCGTTTTGGTCTGGTAATACTCCCTTGTCAACGGCGCTCGTCTGAGTTATTCCAGCAGCCGCGTGGCTGAGATGGGCTGGTAACGCCGCGCGCTCGTCACTGCACCATGTGCTAAGTGGATGCACCTCCCTGTCAGTGTGGAGGCAGAACGACGGCTACTTTTTTCATCCGGGCCGTTCCTGGAAATCTTCCGATCTGCTGCTGTGAAGCGCTCGCTCCTCTTTCGAGCAGCCATTAGACCCAATCATCAAGGTGGAGAATCTGGTTGATGGACGACCGAAAAGGCTGCTTTGAACTTGACGGAAAATGTATTTGACCACGGGATGACGCGACCAAACTTTAGCTGAAACTAAAACTTTGTTTAAAACGTGACAGCCACGATATCCATAAGACATCCTCCTGCTTTGACTTTACATTCTATAACAGAAGATAAGATCATCAAACAGATGAACTATTGGCACGGATCACATTTGACAACAGTTACAAATCGGAGGATTTTGCTTTGTAATTCATATTCATTAAAACTCTGTTTTCCAACAAATAAAACATGTCAAACCTGCTTCTTTTCTGATCTGATTTTCTCTTCATTTTTCCGTTTGCCAACCCCTCTCCCCTCCCCTCCCCCCCCCCGACACCCCCACCCCCAGCCCCCCTCCTGCGCTCGTCACAAATGGCACCCTGCCTGTATTCGACATACAATGAGGACTATAGATGCTGACGCCCACATGCCTGCTTCCCCCACATCCAGCTCGGTCCAACAGTGGGCGACCACTCTGCTCACATGCGAGAGGATTATGGTGCAAATCTCGTGCCAAATTTGAGACTTGGCAGCCCAGAACAGCCGGCCCTAATGAGATGTAAACACATCTCGCTGCAGAATGTCTTGCTTATTCGCCGGCACTCCCAGACAAGTGCCCCAATCCCGTGTGATTAGATGATTTTAGTCAGAAGGGCACTACCGCCGCGAGGCCAGCCTCAAACCGAGGCCGCTCGGAGGGCAATTAGGCCAAGACACAATCACTGCCTGCACGGCTTCTCTGTTTGCCCTCCTGCAACCGGAGGGAGAGAGAGTGAGGCTTGTTGCTGTTAACCAAGAGACCTCTTGTCCTTGTTGTGCGACCTCTAAACCTCTGGTGAGCCATGTGTGAGTGAGCGCGTGTCTGTGTGTGTGTGTTCGTTTGTGTGTGTGTGTCCGATCTATCTGCTGTGGGTTGGTGTGTCGGGGAAATTCACAGCCTGTGCAAAAGCAAAAAGGCTTTTAACATTGATTCTTTCACTCAGCAAGCGCAGGGTGGCTTGGAAGGTGTGGGAGGGGGTGTTTAGTGTGTGTGTGTGTGTGTATGTGTGTGTAATCCGAGTGTGGTTGGAGGAATGATGGGTTGACAGGCGGTGGCTGGCTAGTCAGAGTTATGCAATGTACTGGAAGTGTGACCAGACATCAGAAATAAACTAAAGGGATGAAAGTAGAAGTACTTTAAAATAATGGACGTACTTTGTTTTTACACCCTGAATACCTGCAACATAGTCTACATTCACCCTCTGAATTATGTGTTGAATAAACTTCTGTACTGCAGCCTGCTCACATGTTCGCCACCTGAATCCTTCCTGATATTAATCCATCACAGACACTGTTGTTAATGCTGATGAAGAACACGGTGGAGACGTTCCACAGTGAGTGGATTTGGTGCCGTGTGTAGTCTGTAGCTGCAAATGTTGGAAGAACAGTGTGAAGTTGACAAGAGTGAAGCTAAAGTAAAATATCAATATATTAAAGCTGCATAAATGGAAAGCATATTTCCATTGCTTGAGGGCTGCAAGGTCAGTGACAGTGAGTGCTTTATTGACCCGTGTGATCGATGGAGCTCTGGGTTCACCATACAGACAGTGCTGCCGGCAGGGAAGGGGGGGTGCGGGTGGGTGGGCGGGGGTCGTGGTCTGGGACGAACGGGAAATGATGGCTAGATGGGTGGGTTCACTACAGGGGGTCTTACAGACGGCGAGAAAGAGGCCACGCTCGAGTTTGTGGTGATGGAGAACTCCCAGTTTTCCAGCTGAAAGATGTCTTCCTGTTTGGGGAGGATGATTGGCAGACATCTTTAAATTCTTTCTAATCTCAAGCCAATGATCAGAGAGAACAGAGAACCACACCCTCTGCCGTCTTACCACTTCACCCAACAAGTGATTTGTCGGCCAATGTGGCGTCTATCCAAATGACCTTGCCTGCTCTCCACTTCGCCCACAGGGGATTTTTGCACGCTCAATAACAAATGGTCAAAGAAGCCACATTGGCCATGCACGTGGTCCTTGCAGCCTGATGCGCAGGAGAGTGACCAGGGACCTTTTTTTTCCTGCCAGACTTGCATCCCTAACAGAAGAAGCTCGCAAGATGCCCGACCCAATGAGGATGAGTCTCATCTTCATTCGGGCCAATCATGAGTCGCGAAAACGTGCGCACTTTCATTGGATCCCTATTAATATCTCCGATGAAAGCTCACCAGATTTCAGGTCCCGCGTTCAAAACTCTTATTGAAGAGCTGGAGCCAACAGCATGCAGGCACGCAGCCTGAATCCTGAGTGCTGTTTCGGGAGGCTTATTTCTGCCATCCACTGCGGGCTCAGACAGCAGAGTGAGAGCCACTCTGCCCTCCTCCCTCCCAATCCCTCTCTTTGTAGTTCAATATTTGATGCCACTCCTAAGTGATATTGTTTGTAGCTGCACACTGATGGAAAAAGAGCGGCTGGGTACTTGTGCATGGAACTAACAGTACCAGTCTATTACAAATGTTCAACTGCCAGGGAGGGGGGGGGAGAAAAAAACAAAAAAAGCATGCAGCTCGAAAGGTCTATTATTAAACTGAGGGACGTTCACTTTTATAAGACCAAGAAGAAATGTTACTCTCAAGCTCCTAAACAAAACTCAAGAAACAAATGAACAGATAAACACTTTAATCGATGATAGATTATTTTGAACAGCTAATGGTAAAAGCTCCATTGCCATCGATTGCACTGTCAACGTTGCATCGACTCTGACTTCAGATGAAGAGGATGTAAAAGGCCCAGCAAAGAGCCGACAACTTCTCTTCTTTTTTCCCCCGCTCGTTAAGAAGAAAATTAAAAAGAATTCCAGTTGACAGAACAAGACCGTCGTCGAGCTAAAGATCTACATATTGTCGTGAACCCGAAGTCCGAAGACGAAGCTGACAGGACGAAGACCATCCGTCTGAACTGGGCCTCGACATGCGTCGCAGAGAGCAGTTATGCAAAGCTAAAACTAACAAAAAAAAAAATCAATAAAAAGTTCATAAGAGGAGAGAGAGGATTTGGGACAATGGGGAAAACAATGTAGAAATGGTCACAGAGGGTTTCCGGGAAGGAGAATGCATCCACAGAAGAGAATGAGATATTTAAAAAGGAGAGAATCTGCAGGAATGGACAGTAGAAAGTTGACATACACCACGGCGGCGCTTAGGAGATGTATACAAAAGGGGAACACTTTGGGGGCGAGAGAGAGAGTTGCCTCCAGGCTGTTGGAATGAGAACAAACAGATTTGTTTTGGAGCAAGGAGGAAGGGAGGGGATACAGAAATTAGAGGAGTAACTCACCAGAGTCAGCAAATTCTGAAGGGACAGTGAAAGAAAGAGAAATAGGAAGACAGAAACAGAGACAAGATAAATCCAAGTGATATTTTGAGCCACAGCAATCGTTAAATCATTCATACGCACCGTTTTTAGGACAAAAATAACAGACGTGAAGATTAAAAAATACCAGAATTGATGCTTGTAACTTACTTAAATGTTGTGAGATGTGAGGAACTATCGGGTGTTTTGGGAAACATGGAGCTGAGAGTTTGAGAAGCAGACTGACAACACTCTCGAATCTGCTCATGACATCACTTAGTGTTGACCAATGGGCTGCTCTTTCCTCATGCTCAGTGTATAGTATGACAGCAAGCTTCTCATCAAACTCTGGGCAAAGAAATAAATCAAAACAACAAACGAGAGCGCGCACACAATCACACACAAGCAAACCAGACACACAAAATCACACACAAGCAAACCAGACACACACACAAGCGCACACTGCCAAGCGAGACACATACACATTCTTATCCATGATGACAACCCAGGGTGTTTTTGCCGGCATGTCAAACGTGAAACCTCTCCTAAATTTGGCCGGAAAATGTAATCTGCAGCGTTACTTGTGTGTGTTACTGAGTAATCTGATTACCATTGGATATTAGAAGCCAATTTCAGATTGCGTGGTCAGTCACAGTGCGGAGCAAATGGTGCGCGATGATGCGAGCAATCCAGGGTGAAAAGTGAGGAGTCAGTGTTTAAACCAGGAAAAAAACACCCTGCACCCACACCCACACACCCACACACACAGAACTAACTAACCCCGCTCTAAAAGCTTAACAAGGAAGAGCTAACCAGTTCCCAGCACGGGCAGAAACAACCTCAGACTTCCCCTCAGTGCGGACAACTTATTTTGAGAAACGCCCATGAAAAATGGATGGATGGAGCGGCGCCAGCTCCCCGCGGCCCGGCCCGGCTACACTTAGCGCTTAAGAGCACGCAAGGACAAGCAGCCCGGCCTCCGCCTTTGATGGATGCACCTGTTCATTTCTCTCCGCACTGCGAGCCCACCAACAAAATGCTCCTTTGCATTAATGATATCAGTAAATGTGCATGATAGAACACAGCCGCGCGTCTCCGAGCGTTGCCGGGGCGCCCGTCGCCGATGGAATCGTTTAACGCTGGAACCAAATGAGGCTTCTGTCGAGTGAATTTCAAAATGTACTCGAGAATAATATCGGGGAAAGTTTTTCGTGGAAATTCAAAAAAAAATTATGTATTCGAAACCGGCCGAAAGTGAGAGTTGCTTTTGTTCTGTGCAGTAATTCATTCCAACCTCATGTCATGTCACACTGGAGCCGTTACCTCAGTGCATTTATTATCGTCATTGTTGCGCCAGAGGATTCGTCAGTCAAATCTGGCACTACGTTGGAGGTTTGAGTCTTTAGATGTGATTAGAAGCAGAGCGACAACAAAACGAGCAAGCCCAGATATTACACACACACGCACACACACACAACTTGACACTGTAAAAACTTCTCACATCCACATATCAGCCTCTTGTACAAACAAGCAGACCTGCGGTCCTTCAGCAGCCTACGATTTACGTTTTAATCACCGGAATGGAAAGACGGATGCAGTCGGAGACGGGACGCCGTCGATTCGGTGCACAACAGCGATTCGATGCATGTTAATGGCCACTTTGAGGCCCGTCTTGGGGCAGCTTATTAATCTTTCCTGAGCCGACTAATTCTAGGTTTGGCTTTCAAGGAAAGGCAAAGTCATTTCAGAGAAGGCTGAAATGTCTCCTCACTGCAGAGCAGACATCTGCTAATGCGATCACATCCATCCAGAGGGGAAATATTCAGTCGCAGGCATTGTTTCATGGTTAAAAATAGCCTCCGATTGTCGTTCCACGCCGTATTTTCATGTCGAGATACTTACATCGAGGCATTTAATCAAAAATACACACTGAATGTGAATTTTTATAGAAACTGAAGGAAGAAAGCAGAGCAATGTGACATCTTCTTCTTTGTTGGAATCAGTGTTCAACATTAATATGCTTTTGTTTTTGGATTAGGATTGAACGTGTCCCTCCTCATCAGTTTCAGAGATCAGAGCTAAAAACAGACATGAATTCTTCCGACCTGCCGTGAAACCTCCGCTGCCAGTTGAAAACATGGATTTATTTTTTCCTCCAGTTTCCTTTCATCTCTTTCGGGGTGGTTTGAGAATTTGGTGACACTGCACCTCCCTCAGCGTATTAGCATATTCATCCCCCCACGCCGAGCGAGCACTGACATGGGCGTTTTACATTCCCTTCAGCTAAGCTAATAGGCCTTCATCATGGATTAAAGGGAAGTGATCTCCCACCCCAGCCGTGCCCCCGACACAGCACCAAGCTGGCCTTATCACACGTGGACTTTACATGACAAAAGAAGATCAACTCAGTCCGCATGGACAATGCTGAGGTTGTGACAACGGCAGATTTTCAGACTATAATGCTTGACTAGCAGAATAAACAAGACTGAAGCCTCTGGGGTTTAAACTTTTTGATTAAAAGCATGAATATCAAGTAACTTGATTTCTTTGATTTTGAAAATGGATACAGGAAGCTCACTTTTTTTAGTTCAAACCTGTGTCACTACCTTTTATACTATTCTAAACTATTTTTTTTGATTTGTTGGACAACTTTAATTCATTGTGTTCCAGTTGAGCTGTTTGCCTTCCTGTCTGACTTGTCGGACCGTCTTACCTTCGCTGAGAGGGTCGAGCGTTTGAATCATGAGCTGGAAGATGCTGTTTCTCATCAGGCTGTTGTGCAGGGAGGCGGAGCTGCCCCCCCTCTGAAGGCGAGGCCTGGCCTGTGGGGGGGGGAGAGGGAATATGTTACTGAAAGATCTCAAGCCGCCACGGAGTGGAGTGTTGGAGTGTCACATACTTACTCCTAGTCAAAGTCCAGTAAATGTTCACAGAGGTATTTTGAACAACAACATCACCTCATTGCTAAACTAACTTCCTATCCAGGTCATTTGTTTGGACTGTGGAGGTACAGGCTGTGAATTATAGTGCATTTGAAAGCATTCGTTTGACTGCAGTGTTTGTTAGTGAATGCCTGACGCTCAAGAATCCTAAATTATGCTCCTGGTCGGGAGACGACTCCATAATCCTCTTTCACATTTTAAAAAAACAACCTTGAAGCAGAACCTGCAACCCAGAAAAATTCATCAAGTAACCGCATCTCCTCAGAAACACGAGCCCCCGTGGACTGAGACAGGCGCTCCACCTCCTGCTTGTCAAACGACCCTCGCCAAGGTCATTCGAGCACTCGGAGCCCCGACTCGAGAACTGTGGGAAATTAGGCACCGGTGCACGAGGCAGCTGTTGGGGAACGTGCGCGCCTTCGGCTGCTCGCGGGTGATGCATCGGCACAGGAGGCGTGTGCTTGTTAATACCGCGGGACAGAGGAGACATGTGGACTGGCAGGGCGTCGCGAGCATGCAGCTTCTCCGTATGACCCTCAAAAATGTCCTTTACATTCTTGATCTTTCATTTTTTTAACACAAGCATAAAAAAAGAAGTCTTCTCAAAACACATGCTCCTCACTTCGCTGCCTTTTGCATGCCATTTACAAGTGCAACTGTTGTAACGAAAGGCTTCTAGAAAAACAGATGGCGCTACTTTGCAAGCGAGGAGGCCGTCGAAAGTTAGTGCGACCCGTGTTTTTTGTTCGCGGTGTCGTGGGAGACTCAAGTTAACACGAATACAGCCACACAGAAAACGGGGACAAACACGGAAGCACACAGGGAAGTGTCACTCAGACAGGACCTACCGACAGCTTGCCGTCATCCTCTGGCGTTCCAGGACTCGCCTTCTCATCCAACACAGAGAGAAGGAGGAGACGACGAAGAAAAGAAGGGGGGAGAGGGGAGAGAGAGAGAGGGGGGAGAGAAAGAAAAAAAAACAGGACATAGATGTGAAGCATGCCGCACGCGACCACACAGACGAGATGAAAGGACGATAGAGAGTGACATTACAGGCACAGTAACAGTGACGGTGGTGACTGACTGTGATCTGAAAGGACAAGACTCGTGGGACCGATCGCTCCCCGCCGCCGCCCCCGCTCGCAATCTGAGCGCGATTCGACGGCGTCGACTCGAATTTCCTCGGAAAAAATGTTTCAAAAACTGCCACTGCGAGTTCAGTCAAACGACGTCGACTCGCGTCAGTTTCTGCCAGACCTCGGCAGAGACGGCAAGTAATGACGATGGAGATGCAAAAAACCCAACACCATGCTGCACCGCAACAGATGAGGCCTCGTTGCTCGGCCTGATGATGGCAAGTTTCAGTTTTGAAATAAAAAATTAAAAAAAAGCCAGATGGAAGCTGAGATAAGCAGAGGGCTGCTGTGTGCAAAATATGCAAGAGATGATTTGCATACATATGAAACAAAGTCATCAGTATTACCACAATGCTGAACACAAAGCAGCTTGCCAAAAATACCTTTGGCACCATTTTTTCTTGAATGGAATTTAATTACTTTTCTTGACACAGTTTGAGCAATTTATTTCTGGAATCATTTTTAAACATGTGGATGCAAATTCACTGATTTTCCCCATCACCTAAAATCTGTTTGATAAATGTTTTCTCTGCTGTCCAATATAAATGAGATTATTGGTGATTGATTGTTTTCAAAGCCTTTAATTCAGTTAATCCTGCCACGAATAAACATCTTAATTCTGTGGTCAAGATGTTTTTCTCGTGATAATCGAGCCTTTTTTTGTTTGAGCACTCAGCTGACTTTGATCTTTGTACAAGAAAGCTAAATAAGTGCATTTCGGTGTGTTGTGAAGTGATAACTTTGCTGGAGCACTCGTGCCAGATCTCACCAAACAGACTCTGGTCTCCTGGACAATCGCTCCATCGCTCTCAGCAGGCCCTCCTCTGGCACGCGCGCGACTGTTACTCGGTTTATTTTCGAAACAAAAAAGCTTTTCACCAACTGCTCGACTGAACCGCGCTCATTTCATCTCCCCCAAAGTGTGGAATAACAGCCGCTTAAGGCCTCCGTTCCTCACTGCAAGGGAACAAAAAAAAACTAAACAAAAAAAAAACAGCTTTTGTTCAGATCTTACAATATCAAGGCTTTGTTTCGCTGCCTACACGCTTCCAGTCAGAAATGTGGAGAATGTGGAGGCACTGGTGTGCATCGATAAGGTGCCTGGTGAAATTGGGAAACTGATCCTGTTTCATCTTGTGAGCTTATAAAGAGAAAATAAAGAGCAAATTTTAGCGAAGTGAACCCTCCGGCTCGTCAACCCCAGTGAATCATTTGCATACTAAACGGCGGCGTGCTGAACTGAAGATCGCAGCCTCCAATTCTAGCAACCACCACAGTCGTCTTTCCTGCTCAATTTTGTCCCAAGAACGTAAACTTGGATTTACCTCCTTCGAGGTTCGGTTCAGTTTGGGAGAAAGTGGCCTCGCTGGTGAAAAACCGGGACCTGCTGTGCGCCACTGTTTCCATTTACCAGCTCATAATTTAGCACGGTTGAGCTTCCTCTGCGTCAGGCTCCAGAGTCCTTGCAGAAATGAGTGGGCTAAAATTAAAGATTCGCCCCCCCCCAAAAAAAAACCAAGCAGAAGGCTGAACTAATCCCGAGCTTTTCCACCGAGCGTTTCAGCCATAACCTCCTTCGCGCCCCTTCATATTTCAGATCTTGTGGGTAATTCCCTGCACCCTCCCATATAATTATTCTATTTTGCTCCCCTGTATCTTCCTTCAAGGCAAGTCAGGGGGGGTTAGGAGAGAGCAGGTGAATGTGCCAGAGAGAGATTATGCCATGGGTCCCTCATTAAGCCAGCGTTAAATATTATGACTAATAATCACATAGGGAGATTAGTATGTTCTCTGGAGTTTTTGTGTTCTCTAATACCGGCAGCTCTGCCTTCCAGTTCTTACGTAATGTCACATCAGGATCATTCTTGGAAGCGGATCAGCTGAGGGAGATAAATGTCCCTCTGCAGCCACGTGCATGTTCCGCCGCGTTATGGCGAATTATCGATGAAGACTGTGAAGCCGTGAAACGACGACTTCCGCTTTCAGGGCTCAAATTGCCCACAGCTTAAAAAGCGGGGGGACTTTGAGGAGGGATCGGCGCTCGCCGGTGAAACGCTGGGAAAGTGGAGCGCCAACGACCGACTTTTCAAGCATCGGCGGCGGATTACAGGTCCCCTCATAAGCAGCCCGAGAGCAGAAAAAAAAAAAAAAAAACCCGTCTATTTCTGGAAAAAAATTTGATTTGCATTTCCTTTATGCTTCGAGATCCCAGCCGAACGACACTGGAGGATAATGACGTCTTTACACACTTCCTCGTTCTCCAAAGATGGTGTTTGATTAAATCCATCAGAGCTGTACTTGATCCTTCAAATCCTTAAATATTCTACTTATTCTACTCCAGCTATATTACAAAGTGATAAGATATCAGCATTACATTCATAGAGTCCTACAGGCTCTTTTATAATTACCGACTGAGGAATTTATTCTAAAATCTGAATATGAATGGAACAAAAGCAGAGAACTTTTACTTTTAGGATATTACTCTTACTACAGAGCAGTGAATTCTGTCCTTACTTGGAAAAGAAAGTGGCAAAACAATCAAACTGCATTCATTTGTTCAGACTCTGTTAGCAGGAGGTAAAATCAGTTTACTATTCAGCCTGTTTGACAGTTTATTTACATTTCGTGACCAATTTTTATGTTTCGAAACTTGAGGTGATTATATACAATCAGAAGCATCCGACCAGTGGAAGATTAAAGGTTGGATGGACGCCCCCAACAGAGCTGAGTTTGTGTTTTATCATTCAACTGTGGTTCGGACCCACGTGAAGCCAAATAGAAAGTTATTCCCTCTTCAAAATCAGGACTGAGATGGACAGTCATCTTGCTGAGGAAACTCTAAGTACATTACACCAGCTTTGGGCTTCCACTCAAAGAAGCTTACATTTTGTAACAATCCATAAACCAATAGACACAAATCCAATTGCTTTTTGTTTGGGGTAACAGTAAAATGCTTACGTTTGAATTGCCCTCATAAAATACAAGGTCTCTTCGATGTCACTGCTCCAACAATTGATGAAACAAACAAAGGTAAGAGCATTACACGAGTTTTTGTTTGTGCCATAAACAGCCTATAATCTGTGGTTCCCAACCTGGGGTACGCGACCCGATTTAGGTGGGCGACACTGAGGTGGGCGGAGGCTTCGCCTGCTCAAGGGTCGATGGAGAATGAAAAAGCAGAAAGACTCTTTATCCAAATTGCTTAAAATGGGGAACTTACAGTCTTTTTGTGTCAAAATCCAAACGGCCTGTTACAGTAAAAACCCGACATCACTCGCTTGGCTTCCAAACCAGTCACACGGCAGCAGATGTGGTTGGGCTATAAATAAGTAACACGTCAGTCCGCATGTAAAGACTGGCGAAAAACTGCCGGGGGTGTCGAGCAAACTTGAACAGTGGAATCCTGCACAGCTGCGGGCGTTTGCCTGCACGTGCTTACAGTAGACAGCCCGTCTGTCAGAGCATGACAGAACACCCTTCGAGATTTGTCCATCCACATTTATCATGTTACAGCTAAACTGTCAGGCAGCACGACTGAGCAGCAGCACACTCTCTCTCACTCTCTCTCTCTCTCTCTCTCTGCCCTCTCTCTCTTCCCCATTTTGCTGAGAGACGATAATGATGATCTTCAAGGAAAGGAGAGAAAAGATGCACAACAAGTCAAGAAGCCATCCACTTGCTAATTAGTAACCCCTTCATTTTTCTAACAAGCAGAACTAATTACAGGCGCTGCCACGACACTGATTTCCCACAAGGCGCCGCTCACCAGGACTAAGCCAAAATTGCTTCCTCTTACACCCTTCATCCTCCTCCCCCCCCACCCTCTCCTGTGAGCCAATCAGACGGAGCCTTTTAAGAGACAAACAGGGGAAGAAAAACTGCTGTGTCACTTTTGTAAATGAACATAATCACCCCGAGCGAAGTTTGATCAGACACAAGTGCTCCATCATTTTCCCCGAGTGATGTCCCGTGTGCTCGCTGCGTCCTGTCAAGTCAGCGCTCCCGCGCTCCAGATCTGAAACATTAATACTCCACAAAAAATGGTTTATTCACCAGATTAAACGTTGATTGTGAGTCTGCGACGCGGTGTTTTAGCTGAGCAAACACAGCGAGGGGAACAGTGACCTCCTGCGAGCCTGATTAAATCTGTGCTTTGTCGTTCCCATCAGATCACAGCAGCTTTTGATCTGCAGAGGCAGTAAACAATAAAAAGGATGAACTGGGATCCTTGTGTCCGAGTTGGAAGCAAACAAAAAGTTTGCCTGGGTGCATTTCATTCACATACTGCAGCACAACCATGATTATTTATTAACTTAGGACCCTCTCGGTTCCCATTCTTGTCTCGTCTGTACGAGATCACATTAATTTATACATGTGATGAGGCTGTTTAGGGTGTAAACACAGATGCCAGTGGCGGCGCCGAAACTGTGGAGCGGAAGCTGCGTCTGTGGTCAAACGAGGAGGAGATCGTCAAGGTTGCGCGAGTGAGACTTCCATCAACGTGATTGGAGTTCACCACAAACATGCTTGC
>JAUESE010000067.1:5566966-5583333 GCA_032274725.1 Malacoctenus triangulatus
AACGAGGAGGAGATCGTCAAGGTTGCGCGAGTGAGACTTCCATCAACGTGATTGGAGTTCACCACAAACATGCTTGCGCAGCAGCCCGAGTTTTCCCCCCCTCCTACAGGCGTCCCCCTCTACATCCAGGCAGGTTACTGCTGCTGTGGGAAAACTCCAAAGCTTCACTTGGACGTTCGATGGAATTCAGGCAAAGGCGATTTGCTGGGAGCTGTGGACTAACACGTATCGGGTGCTCGAGTGAGTTTTACAATAGCCTCAGTGAAATGATTGGAAAAAACGCAGCACCTAAGTTCCTGGTAATGAAAGAACATATTGATCATTGCGACAGTGTGACTCATCAATGTTGTTTTTAATAGTTTTGGGATGGCGCAGGCCTACGGCACAAAGGAGCAACACGAATACGCAAGACACAAATCAGGAGTAGTCCCATGAAGATGAAGCACACTTTAGCATGACGGCCCCACGCTTAAAATATCCTTCTCAGTCACTTGCTTTGCTCAGCAGACAGTTGATCTGAGACAAAGTGCCAGTGGAAGCCTGCAGTGGAAGCTCCCCGCACCCACCAGTGCAGCTGGCCAATTGACATTTACTATAGGCGGGCTAATATGCTGATGGAGCCCCGTCGGGTCACCTTGGTGGGCTCGAGTGGGGATGGGCTCGGGCTGAGGGGCAGCCTCACGCATCGCTTGTCTGTCAATGACGGACATCACGAGTGTCGAGCCCTTTATCCAAGAGAGCAGCAGAGGGAGAGAGAGAAAAAAAAAGAAAGAAAAAGGCCTTCAGCAGATTTGCTGAGCCGCTCCTAATTAGCTCATTAGAGACTGTCTGATTGCAATCACTCCCGTTTTAGGAGTTTACTCTCTTAAATGTGAAATTCGGAGCGGTTATCCGAGTGATGTCAGGTCTGTCTGCAGCTGTGAGATCCATACGCCGGGCGTTATGCGTTGCAGACATCCCCACGCTGGATCTTACAAATTACGGGTATTACATGAACTGCAACTTGCGGGGCTGATGTAATGTTCAGCTGTTGCAGCTTAGCCAAGCTGATGTTGAGGGTCAAATCCCCCCCCCCCCACCCCCCGAGGAAGGAGTTAAGTATCTAAGGGCCGCCGGTCCTCGGCCACCGCCAACCATATGCACAGTTTCCATCTCGCTGGCCTGTGCGTGTCATTTCATACAGCTGCAGATAGGAATCTTGTTGCCCTTCACATGATGCTTTTACAGTGCAGTTACATTATCTAATTCGACCCCGCTTTCAAAAATAGCCCTTGATCAATAAGGCTTTTAGTTTCTTGCAAGCCTCGACTATTCACCTTCAGGCTCTTCCCCCTGAACACACGCTCTTATTTCACGTTTTCAAGAACTGCCTTCCCTGCGTTCGCATCGCGGCCAAATACATTTGCGTGTTTGCGCTGACCTTCATGACCTTGAGCCGGAAAAATCGAGTCACGGCTTGAATGGTCGCCAAAAGAAAGGAGGGTGACAGAGTAAAACCGGCTTCACAGTTCAAAGAAAAACCTCAGTAAGACTCCTAATTTTGTGTCGGTGTGCGGCTCCACCAGTGTTTGGCATCACTGAGTTTCGGTCACGTTCCAATACAAAGTGGTGAAACATTAAAAAACAAACCAGCTCGGTGAAGCGGGCCTGTGGAGGGACGAGCCTCTGCATGGGCCGTCAAGTAAAGCGGCTTTGAGAGGTCTGGCAGCAGCCGTCTCTGCCAGTTCCCCTCGTGTTGGATTAAGCAAACCACTAACAGTCTGCGCAGCCTATCAGACAGATCAGGAAATGACCCTGCATTTTCATTTTAAGAAGGGCTGAGCCTCCCGTGATTTACAGTAGGCACAGACCAAAAAACAAAACAAAAACACGAAGACAGACGAGCGTGTGCGAGTGTCGTCTGCTTACAGTTCGGCTGATTGCTCTCTGTTATTCAAAAAAGCACGGGGCATTATGGGAAGCCCTCGATACGAGAAATGAAATTGACATCCTTCATTTCACAGGAAAAAAAACAACAATGGAGAACGAACACCGGTGAGGCAGCGGGGAAGAGAAACGCGAGGCGGCATTGATCTGATATTTAAGGAGGGCCGATAAGCACCGAGGCAGAGACGGCGCTGTCCGTGGTGCTGAGCAGCAGTAAAGCCTGGACGGGCGGACGATCTCGCAATGCGTCGCCTGAGCTGCGATTTCGACTCCGTGGAATTTAAAGACAGCTGTGAGCGCGCGGGCGAAGCCGGTGGAGATAAGCGAGAGGGAATGAGGCCGGGCCGAGTGACTTGCAATCCCGGCCCCGGCTGCGGCAAACGCCGTCTTATCAACCGTCTCGCTTCCACCCGACTCTCGAGCCATTATAAGGGAATTCCACCACCTCGGTCAAACTCCCCACATGCTCCCTTATCAAAACTGCCAGATTAGCAACCGGGTTAATCTGTATATTACAAAAATTGTTTATATTTTCAGGAAAAAAGCAGTCCCACTGTGCAGGAGAAAAAAGGCAAAAACATGCAGTTTAATTACATACGCGGCCCCTTTAATCAGGCCATTATTGATGTACATATGATGAGATGAGATAAACTAATCCTGAAAGTGATTTCTGTGCTTCACATGAAGAAGCCAGAGGTATCAGGGGGCATGAACGCCGCAGCTTGGAGTTCTTAACATGTATGCTTAGCAGAGGAGGGAAGTAGCAAAGCACGGTAGGACACAAAAGCAGCAGTAACAATAGACAAAAACAGCAAGTTGGACATATATAGAAGCCTTGTCAGGCTGCGCTGGAGCAAATTCAGTACATTGTCATTATATGCATGAGCAGATGCTTTTGGAGCCTATTGGAGCATGAGCCCAGTTCCTCCTGCAGTTAACCCGGCCCCCAGTAACGACGGGTCAAGGCGCGGCTCCCCCCACCGGCCTCCCCCTGAAGCTTCACCCCTGGTACTTGCTGCTCGGAACAGAATGTTAAAAGAAAAGTGCCTTGAGAGTTTTGTCCACGACATGACTCTGCATGATTGGAGCCGTTTGCTCACTTTAATCATGTCCAAACTCTTTTTCTCTACAACTTGTAGGCAGATCCTCCCAAACTGAAAAAAATTCACTTGCTTCCTCCTCGAACCCCCACCTCCCTGAGACAAGGAGCCACAGCTGGAACGCATGATAAAACCTGGACTTCTCATCGTCATGGTGAGATCAAAGTCGCTCGCTTTCTATTTTTACATTATCAGACTCTGTTTTTGCCGGCTGAGCACGAGAGCTGAAACAATTCCGCTTCTTTCTATGCTTGCATAGGAGTTTGCATATAACTGTAAAATGATACTAATGGCTTTATAAAGCAAGGGCAGCTGAGCTCAGCCCCTTCCAGGCCACGGCCCCTCATTTTTCATTCAGTTTCAACCAAGTTCACGTCTACAACTCTCCTTTATGAAGGATATCAACAAAAATACTCATAACACTTGCTCAAAATACACCAACCTAAGGACAAGGACATGCACCATAAAGAGGAGACTGGAAAAAGGAAGCGAGTCGTTAGAAAGAAACTCAAGCCGGTGTGTCTGTTCAAAGGGAAGCAAGGTTCATTGGTTGCGTTTTTTTCCATTGAAGGTGCACTTTTACTGTGATTAAAAAATGAGCACTTCAATGGGATTTTCGGAGAAATTAGCCTGTCAACTGCTTTTATTATCCTTTCAATCCTGAAAGAGGCAATGGGAAACAGATGCAGTTCAATTTGGTCCGAATTCAACAGTGCCCATCTGGGCTTTATTGAAAATTAGCCTGTCAGCCGACATAATGGAAGATAATCCCGGGGAACGCGTCACATGCGACTGAAATAAGCAGCGATCGGAGATCGTGCAGTGCAGCGCGGCATCGTAGTGTAAGAGGTGAGAGTTCACGGGGAAAGAAGGGGATGGAAATAAAGAAAACAGCTTTGGAAGACTGCAGCACATACACGCAGACGTGTCAGTGTGTGTTCGGCTTTACGGTTTCACTAAAATGTGTCACACTAATGCCTGAATGTCCAAATCAATGGGCGAGAGAGGTGGGGGTAGGTGGGGGTGGGGGCACAAAGCGCCGGCTCCCTGCACAGAACCTGCTTTGTAACTGATCTTTGAAGCACATCCTGATGGAAGATCTCGCCTCTGTGACGCTATTTATAGCTTGGTAATGCATCAGAGGTCGCACCTTCCATCTCAGCAGAACCAACATCTGCCTCGATACACACTGGCTTATCCAGCGCTGACGATAGCAGGCATCTGATCGCGCTGCTGGATGCAGTCTCACTTATCCTCCGATCTACAACGTCTCTTTTTTTGTTTCCGCAAGTTTCAGATTTTTTTTTTTCTTCAAATCTGCATATCAACACACTGCATTTAATTTCGTGCTCCATTTATTAGGATTCCTATGTTGATTTTATGTACGAACACATCTAAAAGCAGTAAAGCTTCCTCATATTGCTGATTTATTTCACATTAGATGATTTTTGCAAAGCTGTATTAACCTGAAAGTTGTGATAACATAAAAGGAGGTTTGTAGATATAAAGATAGATTATGTCTTGCTTTTTCTGGACAAGTGGCCCAAAATATCACAATCAAAATGATTAAAAAAAAATGCTGACATCATGCATTTTTCAAGAGATATTCTAATTCTTTTTGACGGACCTGTATTAATACATCAGGGATGTGTGATAACATTTAGTCTCTGACACTTTCTCCTCGAGAATTAACCGCTCAACAAATGCTACTTTTCATTTGCAATCTGTTGTCGCATGTCAGTCGACAGATCCCTCAGAAAACCCCTGATTGTTGTGACTGTACTTGCGTCTCTGGGATCAGAATAACAGGAAGCGGGGCTTGTGTCGCTCCATGCCTTTCATAAAACCGTTGCGCATAAAGTGCCGGCTAATCTGATCTGTCTGAGCTAGTATTTTCATAAGCAGTCAGTCACTCCATCAAGCCAAACAACCACACAAGGCCACCAGATAATGAGATAAGCCTGGAGAATCGCCTGTTGAGGTGGTCCTGAGGACAGTGGGGGTGGGGGGGGGGCATTCCAACATCCTCCTGCAACCCTGTTCCACATGAAGTTTGCTCCAAACAACAGCAGGCCTGAACTGGCACTTTCCAATTGAAGTGTAAAGGATTGGGAACAAAAAAAAAAGGCGAGTTTTCCCACTTTGCCAACAACAGTTGTTTCGGTGCCAGCATTGATTGGCTGACTGGGCTGAGAAAATGAAAAAAAAAAGGAAAGATTGGACAATGATTGCCTCATTGGGACACCATCAGCATGCAAAGCCAAATGTAGTATGTGAGGCTCTTTCAGTACAGAACAGCTGAAGAAGAGGAAACGCCCCTCCATTTCGCAGGGCCACCAAATCCCCCGATGTCATTTCCTGCTGACCTTGAACTGCGCCTCCTCTTTCACTGTGAACCCGAAAAGCCTCAATGGCCGGGTGACCCGCTTTGGCCCTTTCGGCACACGCGGCGTGACCCTGACGTTTGTAATCACCGACCACGCAGACCATCCGGCCAGACCACCGGACTCCGAAGCTTAACCCCCCCCACCCCGACAGGCTGCGCAACAATTAAGAGCAGCCGTACAGTAAAGTGGCGCTGTCGAGAGTGACCCCTTCGTAGCAGGACAGATCTGTGCGACGCCGACTCGTGACAGATGTGTCAAAATAACAGCTGCACACTGCTGCGGAGGGAAACATCGGAAAACTGCTGCGAACACTCAGAACACACAGGAGTCTCAGCTCGACAGCGCCAGCAGCTCCTCCAGTGGCAGTCCTGTGAATTACCACACACGACACCAATAGTTTGATGTAGCTGCAGCACCCTGCTGCATTAACCCAACAATATTTAAAAATGGTCCTTTCTTGGCAGTAGCACAAGTGATATAAAATAAAAAAACAACACTATTTGTCACATTGGTGTGATGCTGTTTTTTGAAGGTGTGAGCAGAGTTCATGTTCCACCTCCAACTGATTCATTTATTGACTACGACGACTCTAAACCGCGAGTGCTTTTTTTCGCTGCCAAGACGATCTTAAGAGCTTCAAAGGAGAAGTGTGAAACAATCCATATGCTTTCGCTCCCTGACCATCACGATGTCTTGAACTGCTGGGAAATAAAAGCCTCGGCTGTCTGGTTCCGCTGTGTCTATGCGCAGCGTTCCAGAGCAGCTACAGTTGCGTTCACTACATTGCAGGATTACCACAAAATGCTCTCAGTGCTGAAAAGATGATGAAACGTAGAAAACGCGGTGATATCTGACAGTTCTACTACTGTTCTCTTGACAGCTACACTTAAGCCCTTTAGGTTGTTTATTTTCATACAAAAATAGATAAACAAAGCTTTTTGATTTATTGCTGAATAACAAAGAGCAGAAAATGTGTGGATGCCAAAATACCAAAGGAGGGAAGTTCAATGAGAGATGTCAAAAGTTGTCCAAAGATTAAAAGACGCAACGATGACTTTTGAATGCAGGCCCTCGCACAGCTGTCCAGGTAAATGTCATTTAATTCTCGATGGTATTTATAGCATCCATACATTCTTAATGCCCAAATGCCAATTACCAACAAGCAACCTGCAGACACCAGCCCCTCCTCCGCGTTTCTGTCCGCGCCAGCAAAGTAAACACACGGGAGGGACATCCCAGAATCCTAATGTGCGAACTCATCTGCGGGGAGCCCATTTGAATCAGTCGTTTCCCCTCAAGGATTGAGCGCGTAACGACACCCGAGCGTCCTTACGAAGCAAAAACTCACACCTGAGCACGACTCGATAAGGGACCGCAGCTCCAAAACAAAAAGAAAAACCTCATGATGAAGCTCCTCTCAGTTTCGACCAGCTGATGCGCCGTCGGCGCAGAAAAAAAATGACCACAAATCCAATTTCATTGTCGTCATCTCCCTTATCTCCCCTGTATCCTACTCTCTGTGGCTTTTTGCAAATTTACACGCGGCTGCTAATATCAATTAATTCTAAAAATAACACGTCTTGAAATACACACGTCCCCAAAGTGTCAAAGCTTGATTAAAAAAGGCTGTTTAGATGATTATATTCTAATAATAATGTGCCTTTTTAGTTCAATTAACCCTGTCGTGCCACGCCGCAGGTTGAGAGGTACAAAGACTCGTTTTCTGATCAAAATTTGTGCATCTTTCATCGCTTGATGTATCACGTTCCACAGTCTCCTAAAGGGAGGATGCGAGAATGGGAACCGATGGCGATGTTTCCCTCAATACCAAAGAGGACGAGGCAAAAACTGCTGGACGTGGCCCAGTGAGAGGGGACACGATGGTGAGGCTGGACACACTCATCTATCGAACTATTTTCTTCTCTCCACATCAAATATGTTGTTTTTTTTACGTTTTCTTTTTAAAAATCAGAGACACACCCAGGCTTCTGTTGGGCCAAAGTACCCAGAATCCATTTCAGCTCAAGGTCACCTAAGTCCTTTCTGGCACACAGCCTGTGCACCTCGGTCCACACTTGATTCCTGCACATAATCCCTGAATCAAAGTATATTACTGCGAATGAAATAATATGCAGAAAAGCATCATTTCTACGGATCCTTCTTTAAATGATGAGAAGGTAAATTGTCATGCTCTCGGTATTGGCAGAAGCCCCCCACCCTACCCCCCCCCCCCAACATTGTATAACCGGCCATTTATAAATAACCTTTATGTACTCAGGACAAATCCCGATTTAATGAAAGCTTTACAATACAACTTTTTCAAAATTTCATTTCAATCCCATGTCACAAAGAAATCTAAATCCGTCCGGATAATCTCTACACCAGTATCAAATTGCACCGCAGTGCCTTTTGCCCTCAAGTGTCATTGAGGGGGGGTGAATGTGAGGCGAGGCCACGCGATGATTCTCACTGATTTTGACCACCGGGTATTTCCAGTTTAAGCCACTGAGCAACGGGTGAAATACTGCCTGTAAAGAACGATTTCTTCCACAGAAAAACTCAAAACAATCCTAGAGTTTTGTTCTGTTTGGTTTGTTTGTTTACTCTTTACATTTCCTCTCTTCAGGGCTGACTGTGATTTTATGCAGGAGCCTTAATTCTGTTTTTGTGCTGGAAATTTTTCTCACTAAGGAAAGAAAAAAGAAAAAAATAGCTCCTGAGATTTTCCGAGGGATTTGTTTGTCAGACCAGGACACAATTTGCGGAGCTTAACCCAGAATTACACATTTGACTCTGTTTTATTAATCCCACAGTGGAATCGCTGATGCCAGCCGTGCAGAGTGGCGTCGAGTGGATTGTGTGAATGTACAGTGGTCACTTTTAGCTGTTGAAAGCTCTCTGTACTTGACGCTTGCTGAGTGTCTGTTATTTTAAATAATGGGAGAGTCGAGAATAAGCCGGGACAGCATATGTTCAGCATCGGTTGTTAAATACTGGGCGGGCTTATGGAGCAGGACAGACTCTAGTAAAAGGAGTCATTTGGGTAAGAGGAGTAAAACGTGCATTTAATTAGGCGCCTGTGCACTGAAACAAACTGTTGTGTTGGTCCAACTGAAACAATAAAACAGGCTGATTTTATTAGCTGCATGAAATGTTGGAAAGAGATGAGTGTGCGCCCAAAGCAGAGGAGACAACGAAGGTCATTTCTCTCAGCCAAAACACCCAAACTCAGCCTGTCACACTTGTTCTAACTTTCTGAGACATCCCACATACTTTCAACTCACCTTGGGTTGGACTTCCACTTCTACAACCTGGTTCTTATGCATGCAATCCTTCACGCAGCTCTCCACTCTGTTGTTGCACTTCATGAAGATCACGTAGGCAGCGTAGGCGGAGAGCAGCGTGACACTTTCCCAGACGGAGATGAAGTTGTCCAGGAAGAAGATGATAAGCATGATCAGATCCAGGATGTAGAAAGACACGTCGCGGAAGAGCGGCCACCACGTCAGGTTCAGGATCTCCTTGGAAAAGATGGCGCACATCCCGATGACGAACAGGATGTTGAAGACGGCCGAGCCCACGATGGTGCCGATGCCCACGTTGCTGTGCGAGATGAAGACGCCGATGATGGAGGTGAAGAGCTCTGGGGCCGAGCCGCCCGCCGCCATGAAGGTGGCCCCGGCCACGTCGTCCGAGATGGTCAGCTTCTCCGTGATGACGGTCAGCGCCGGGACGAAAAACTCGTCGCACACGATAGCTAAGGCAGTGAACATGTAGACCATGCCGAACATGTGGAGGACCACTGCCCCTTGGCGCCTCTGCTCGACGGTAAAAAGGTCCGGCGGGTACTCCCCCTGGGTGTTATTGCTATCTGCTGTCCCATTGGCTGTCACATTTGGGTCCCTCTGTGTGGAAAGTAGGGTCCTGTGGGGGGCCGACTGGTGGAGAGTCTCCTGGGGGAGCGCTGGCTCATTGAGACCCCCCGAGCTCCAGGCGAAGGCACTGAACGCCACAGCACTTATGGCCAGAAGGCTGACGACCAGCCCTAAGATCCGCACGGGCCTCAGCTTCTTGTGCAGACAGCGGCGCCGCAGCTGCGGGCATGCGGGGCCCAACATGGGTCTTCCCTCCAGAGACTCCGGGCAGGCTTGTTCTGAGCCCATGTGTCCACACTCTCAGCAGGCGGGTCGGACGAGGGGAGAGCGCGGCGCAGGTTCGATCACACACAACGCTGCTGCCTTTGGTTTGGAATGCGCCGAGGAGACTGCAGGTGCTTTCCAGAGTCTGGTTAGCCAAATTATGTCTTCCTGGGAGAATCTGCTGGACAATGTCAATCAAACGGAAAGATGTTATTGCAAGCTTGAACTCTTTTTCTTCTTCAAATAAATACAAAACAGTCGAGATATCAATTAGCATCATTCTAAATGAGACGGATAGTCCTATAAAGGCATATATTCAATAACTGCTCTGTGACTATGCAGCAATGACCAGCAACCTCTCCCACATGTAAACATGCAATACATCAAATATGACAGTCAAAACGTGCCCATGCAAATCTTTGAGCGTGACACACATGAACACAACAGGCAAGTTGTTTTTTGTATCACATTAATTCTGCATGATTGTTATTGATTGAATAAAAGGTGTTCGAATGCACCCCGTCCTGATAATCTGCCGTGTTTGTGTCAGTCTGCACCCGAGCAGACCCACGATCACTCTCCACTCATTCACAAGTGTGCTTCGAAATGAACAGTAATCCTGATGTTTTAAAGCCAATCAATTCAAACCACAGATCCGCCAACAGAGACAAACTTATTATCCAGACAGTTTTTTTTTCCTCCCCCGAAGATTCAATTCGTAATTTCCCACAACTTGTTTTCGGGGGGGGGAAGAAATAAACGTGGATCTTTTTCAATCTGAGCAAATCTCACGAAATGACGAGGCCGACGACGGTCACCAGTTGGCCGCAGTGAGTGCCAGCCGCACACGGTGAATGACGCTGCTTCCCAGGTAAACGCAGGAAGAAAAAAAACACGCACGCACATACACACGCCTGTCCTGTTTGACTTTCCATCAAAGCTGGCTCTCTGAACGGCTCGCCTGAGATGCCACAGACAACTGTTCCCCCCCCTCCCTTCCGTCTGCCCTTCAGTCATGCATTCGTTCGCCCTTTCGCCCGGATCATCACACCACAAACGGCATCCTCCATCCGAGCCGGCCAAACGGTGCTCCGCGGCGCGGCGCGGCGCATGACGCGCGGAACGCCCGCGGAACCGTGGCATGCCTCCTTACCATTGACACAGGCGAGAAAACAGCCGCGCCGCGCAGCAGCAGCAGCAGGTTGAAATTAGGAAATCCTCCCCGGTGCCCTCCTGCTCTCATTGAGCGAGAAATGTGACCGGTCTGCTCTCTCCGACGACAGAGGAGGAGCTTTGGAGGGAGGGAGGGGAGGAGGGGGGGCGGCTGCTCTTCCAAATGCGCTCACCTCTCTCCCTCACAGCAGCAGCAGAGGCAGCAGCAGCAGCAGCCACTTCAATGACAGCGAGAGAAAGGGAGGGAGGGGGGGGTGAAATCAGCCAGTCGAAAATACCTTGTAGCAGAATATTGCGCTGGGCTGGGCTGACCACGTGAAGCGGATGCTTTATTAATAAAGCCAGGTAAGCGGCAGACAGCGCATCCCTCCCTCCCTCCCTCCCTCCCCTCGGGGGCAGACGGAGGGGGGGGCTTCACTGATGTTGCATGCGGAGGGGAGGAGTTGCCGTGGTTACACAGCGAAGGATGCGCTTCCACACGTTGCTTCTTTTTTTTTTTTTCTTGTAATTCTCCCTGCTGACGGAACAGGTGGACGCGCTTCTGCCCGCCAGCGGATTTATGATCCCGTCTCGGGTCATTTCAAGGTTATGTTGGAGTGCTGGATCCATTCCTTGAAGAAACACGGTGCCCCCCCCCCCCTTGTGCAGGCAGAGGTGCTGCAACACAGTGTGACCACGTCTGCACAAGAGTGTGTTTCAGAGTTGAGGAGTTGATATTTATTAACGCAAATGAGGGAGGCCTGAAAGAACCTACTACACTTGATGTACACACATGCACGTGTTTGTGTGTATAGACTGTCATAAAACGTTTACGTCATTGGTCAGAAGTTAATAAGCTATAACATATTACGAATACATCGAGAATGTTTCGGGCACTTACCATTTTGAGGGCCCGAAAGAAGTTACTCAAAGAAAGATGGAGACACAGACGGACAGCACCCGACACAAAAACAGATGAACTGTGTGTCAAACTGAATGATGTCCAGCGAGTGAGGAGAACGGGGGGGAGCTGTGATGCTGCACTCACCTGACCTGCGGAGTTCAACGGGACATAGACATGAAAAAAAGCCACACAATAATAGAAAGTTTTACCTTTTAATGTAGACCAACCCATTTCAATGGCACCTGCTGCTCATCATGTTTCAGTACGTTTCACAGACATTAATATCTTGACCAAACAACTAAAAATCACAGGTGACAATGGTCACAATGTGCCTCAGTGTCAGTGGTGTCGAAATTCGGTCATTAGGGAGGGGGGCAGGGGGGGTCCGGGCATCCCAGGAGCCTTTGCCGTCTTCCCTGCTCCAACACACCTGCTTTAAATCAGTGTGATGTCATCCAGCTCTGCAGCAGCCTGCTAACGAGCCGTCATTGGATTCAGGTGTGATGGAGCAGGGAGCAGAGAGAAGAAGTGCTGCGTACGTCCCTTTTATGAGTTTCTGAGTGAATCAGTGAATTCACATAAACCCTTCGTGTGACATCCAAATCGCCGCGGCAGCGTTACTTGATTGTCGTGTTTACCCCCACCCCCCCCCTTCATCCCCCTTCGTGTCAAACACAACCCCTCCAACCACTTAGCATTCGGCGACAGGCCAGAGCCTGTAGGCCCAACGCAGACGTGCAGTCTTTACACACAGTGACAAAGTATGTGTGACACTAATGGCCTGGTGCTGTATAATAAATCATGATTCACTGACCTCATTGATTGCCCTCTCTCCTCTCCTCTACAGCTGCTTCTTGTTACCTAACAGGAAACACACTCACACACACAGGCTGAAAGCATTAACTTGAGTTACATCACATTATCAATAGGCCGGTGTTGTGTGCCTACTGTCCATTATGGTTTTATTGACGCAGAGTTTTCTTGTTGATGCAAGTGATCAGCTTTATTAGTTATCTAAAGATAAACGCATCGATATTGTCTGAAATGTAAATAAATCTGGTTTTTGCCGTTCAGGAGCAGAGGGCTTATCGTCGGTTACATTTGACGTGTCTCGTCATGAGAAAGCCATGTGAGCACATTTTCAGTGGAAGAGTTCATCAGCAAGTGAAAGTGAACTCTCCAGAGCCTCGAGAAGCCCCGCGAGGGGGAAATGCTGTCAGAAAAAAGGGGCAAAGCCCGGGAAACTAATCACTCATTCGCCAAAGAGATGCACAGCACGCCGCTATGCATCGCGGCATCCACCCCTGGGCTCGCCCACCGGCCGGCCCCGCCCACCGGCCGCTCCCATAGCTTTCCCCAACAACCAACTTCTGGCAATTTGCAGAGTTCAAGGGGAATTCCACATACTTAGAATCTGTCTCAAATCAGTTAAGTTAAGGTTCCAAATAAAAGTACTTGGGATTCTTGTTCTGGCACATGTAATAAAAATGTCATGATATAATTGTATTAGCTGTATTAGCAATGTGTAAGCCCCCCCACCCCTTGAGCCCATGACCCCCTTTTAAAAGAGATCCATCAATATTTTTGCCTATCAAATGAGTTGCGATCCAAGCCGTCAGCTCTTTTGAACAATGGCCTCACAGTGCGAGCGCCAGCCTCTCTCTCCTCTGCGCCGCCGCCGCCGCCACGCCGGCCTGCTCCTGATCTGGCTGCATTTCCAGCATTAAAAGTGATGACTGGTGACGGGGTCATGAGGGGGGGGGGGTTTATTGGGGTGGTGGTGGTGGGGAAGGGGTGGCACTTGTTTTGATTTGTCTGAAATCTGTGCTGGGACAAAAACAACAGAAATTTCCATGCTGGCCCTGCCCCCCCAGCCGGCCCACCCTCACTTTGGCCCGGTAGCTAAATCCGAGCCTTTGTGTCCCACATAGTTGTATGGATTTGTCAGCAGTGAGGCAGGAGGCGGCAGGGGGGAGGGGGAGGGGGGGGGGGATAGATAGGGTCATGATAAGCGAGCAAGTTTTTCCGGTGCAGGAGAGAGTACAGTTGACTGAGGCGTTGGACTGAATTGGCCTTTGTCATTCAGTCTTTTTTTTTTTCTTTTTTTCCCCCCCTCGTTTAGAGAACCCCCCTCCGAAGAGTTTTTTGGTCTCACCGATGAGGAAAGCAGTGAAATTGGAGTCCCGAGATAAGCTTTTTTTTAAGAGACTTGCTCCGGATTAAGATGCTGAAAGCCTCATATTAGCAACCCCACCGACGCAAGTCTGTACAAAGAGGCTTGGGGGGGCTGACCACCTGCCCGCTGCGGGAAGTCTGGTCGCCTGAACAGGAAGGGGCAGAGGCACCATTCCCCCCCCCCCCTTCCCCAGTCACTGGTGAACCACTGCTGAGTCAATGTATACCACAAACAGTCTGTGTCGGCTGAAAGATGTTACACAACAGCGTGTGCTATCAAGCCATGTTGTGCATCAAAGCAAAAATTCACCTTAAATAGATTGCGGTGAAGGGGGGGGGGGGGGGGCAAGAGGTCGCGGCGATCCCATCACTGCTTGCCTTTTGTGACCTTGTTATGTTGAACTGTTGCGGGACGATGCTGCAGATAGACGAGCAGGGAGAGCAGACTCGTATTAAATCACTCCACATATCCCGTATTACACAGGAGGGCCGGCGAGTGCGGTGTGACCCCGTGACCCCCCCCCGACTGCCTGGGGATGTCCATATTTTCAATATTCGATAGCTTCTACGTCCACGACTGTCCCCTTGCGCGGCCACCGCAGGCCGACTTGGCGCGGACGGTTCCAGCAGCCGAGCCGGTTCCCCCCTCGCGGCGCCTCGGCAGCATATTTTCCTTGTTTGTTATCTGTCATTGAGAAGTCTGATGTGAAGGGGCCGCGACATTGATACAGGATGTGTGCTGCATTATAAGGTTAATCCTTATGTCAACAGCACCACAGATGGGCTGACCTGCTGGGCTGCGGGGATGAGTTTGCGGGCGGAGGGGGGGGGAGAAGTTGGAAATCATTCCTGCCTGTCTGGTTGTGACAGGGAGGGAGAGGGGGAGGGAGGGGGGGGGAGGGGAGGGATGAGGGAGCTCAGGCAAAAAAAAAAAACAGACGACTGGGGAGAAAAAAGGAAAAAAAAAAAGTCAAAAAATGTTTCATGCTCTGATGTCATTAGGAAGGCGAAAGCAGAGCTGTAATCCTATTTTAATCGCAGTGGATTTATTAAACAGGAGCAGCAGGTTTAAATCTCAGCAGATTACACAGAAGGCCCCAAGGAGACGTGGAGGGGGGTGGGTTGGGGGGCTGTTCGGAGGGGCTTGCGTAATCATCAAGTGCACTTAAGGTGATACGGTTTCATCTTTGACTGTGACCGTGGGAGGTGTGAGGAGCATCGTCTGACCGGAGCCTCGCAGACTCTCAGAGCGCGTTGAAGTCATTTAATAAGTTTGATGTTTTTTTTCGGGGGGGTGAACAGCTAAATTACCACAAAACGAGCCTTGTTTTTTTTGGACGGCAGATTTACTTCTGGCACGCTGCAGACAGACTGCCTGCTGATGTTACTAATTATTTGGACGTGTACATGAGACTCAGTGTCTCTTGGAGTCGTCGCAAATCTACTTGGCACCCTTTGTGCCAGACCTTGTTTTTTTTTTTTTTGGCGAGGGCCGGGTTAATCCCAGGTCATGCCACATCTGGCCTCAATCAAATCAGTCCCTTAACAGCTCATGGACAACATGCTTTGACCTTCGGGGGTCAAGAGCAATAGAAAGGTTCAACTAAGAGGAAAAAAATGAAAGCAGAGTTAGTAGAGGATGAGATTTAATATTTGACACACACAGATCATTTGCAACTCAATAAGAAAGTACTTTTAGGCAATATTTTTTCAAGTGAAATCAGTGAAAGAGTGCAGAAAATCTCTCTGAAACAGCAAAGCAACAATCAAAGACACAAAGAGAGCGCGCGCTGGCTGAGGGCGGCAGGGAGAGTGACGGTGAGACCGTCAGTTTGCAGGCACTCGGCTCAGAGTCCGACTGCCGCCACTGAACTTTGGCTCAGCCAAATGCTTCATCCCAACGAAAGCCAAGCTCTCCGTCTGTTGGCTGAGGGTGGCGAAGGTCTGAGTGGGACACAAACCCCACTTCTGATCAGGGGCCATTTTGAGCCGCTTCCTCTGCTGACTGAGCACTTTTGTTTGTTTACAGCTTAGAGCTGTTCTTTTCTGTTCAGAATGAACAATCACACTGATAAATATATTGACTTACATGCAGCTGCTTTGCGAACAGAGAAGCTTGATGAGAAGTGTGTGTTTCCCCACACATTTTGTCTAAAGCAAGAAATGGGCCATTTCATGATCAGTCCAATTATTACCTAAAGCTAAATACCTCCCAAATGACTCACTTGTTTCCTGACGTTGGCCACGGTTTGACTATCTCAGCCAGACTGTCTCCATTCAGGGCCCCCAACTGCTTTACTTCTGCTCTGCTTTGAGTTGTCTTTTGAGCTGCTCACTGCTCTTTGTTGCCATCTCCTGGTACAGTTGTGTAATGCATTTTTTGTACCTCGCATTTCATTTGGCATTATATCTGCTCTTTTAAAAAAATATAGGGGGAGGGTAGAGGATTAATGCGACTTATTCATGAAGTGTTAAAATTTACCACCATGAAAAGCGTGTCCTTGCCAGTTTGGAAGTGATCATTATGTTTCCCATTAATTAGAAATTTGGACTTCATCTGGGCTTCAAAAGAAAGTAATAAATT
>JAUESE010000067.1:5594069-5618716 GCA_032274725.1 Malacoctenus triangulatus
TAGAGTTCGCCGATAGCAGGTTGCCAGTTACGGCAAAATGGCGGAGTCGGCATAACAACCAACTGCTTCAGAGTCCCAGACGTTATCCGCAGGAAATCTGGCAACACGCTGGCCGTAATTATTTTTCGGTCGTTGCAGTTACAACCTGGAAACACTAGATGTCAGATGGTCATTCGGTGAAGACCTCACCTTTAAGCACACACGAATAAAAACAAAAGATTGGAGCTGCTGAAGGGAGAGATCAGCATCATTCAAACATTGTGCCGAACCACTATAATCCTGCAATTAAGGTGCTTGTTGTTTGTTTTCAGTTGATATTGTTGAAATAATTGCGGTCAGGTGACTTTATAAGTGCCACATCAGTGGAAGCTGTCAGACAGACATGCAGATTTCAGGCCAGTTAAGGGCTGAAAGCACTTTCCTTGACACATTTAGTGGCCGCCCAGCTTAGTGGAAACCTGCTTTTCAGGTGCGCTGCCATTCCTCTCTCAGACTGGGGTGAGCGTGTCATTCCCAGCTGAAACCTTCAAGCCTGCTCCTTTTTGGAGTGAAGGCCCAGCTGTGTTTCCCTCCTCTGTCTCTCTTTTCTCCGTGTACGCCGAGCGCTCAGAGGCCTGCCAGGAAGCCGGCCGAGCAAGTTGAGTCATGGAGTTTTAATAGCGCCCGGGCAAGGAGGCAGGCGGCTCGCGAGGAAAACACTCACCACATGGACGGAGGGATTGTGCTCGCAGTCTGACAGATGGCGGAACTTGTACGGACTGATGTCAATTAGCGAGGACACGTGGCCGTGATACGCACTGCAAACAACAAAAGAGAGGGATCGAGCCTTTATAGAAGTGTTCGATCTCGCTGCACAGAAGTGCCTGCAGACGCCCGCGCCGCAGGCGGCAGGCGGACCACTCACTTGTCCAGCGTGATGATGTCTTTGTGGCCCGTGTACTGCCACGCCAGCCGCAGGGCCAGGTCGTTGGCTTCGGAGCTGGGGTTGAAAAGTGCAAGGGTTACTCTCAGTTACTGAGTCACCACAGAATACACAGCCGGAGCTACAGTGTCACCTGCGCGTCACGCACGCAAGTTGGCTCTTTTAATGACAACTTGGGACAGTGTTGCTCAAATGAAATCACTTCAGCTCGACAGAGCGTGAACGCCTCGCACAGATGCACTTTTACTCGACCTTACTTATCTAAACTCTGCTTAAGGCCTCACACCTTTCCAGGAACGGTTAAAACTGAAATCCTGCTGGCATGTTCTCGACTCAACATGCCCTGCTGCCTTTGTCCTACATAGTTGTTAATATATCCCAACTTTTTGGACTTTGGATTAAAGAAGCAGTTTATGTTCTGTCTTCTTTTATCGATTTCTCTCGAGTTCAGCAGAAGCAAATGAAACGGTCCTGGATTGATCAAAGTGTCTCAACAGTCTGGCTGCAAGTGTGCACCTTTGTACTGTTATGCAGGACTGAATAATCTCTCTGTATTGTCGGGTTTATGACTCTTCTCAAGGGTTTTACCCCCCTGCAACTGATAAATGTTGAGTGCTGATGGATCCTCAGCTTTAGCGTTATTGCCCTCAGCAAGATAAATCCTTTTCTGCGAGGGATGCAAATGAGTTAACACACCCGACATGTACAGTTTGTTCAAGAGGCGTATGAGGAGGTAAATAAACTTTATCAGGCAATACAGCACATGTCTGGGCCCTTATCTACAAGACCGTGGCTCCCTTAGCCGTTAGTCGACTCTGCAAAAGAGTGCTGATATTCTTTTTGCTGTCGCCTTAATATTCAGCTGAGCTGCCAGGCCAATCCAACGTAACAGCTAAGAAACAGGCAGCGTGTGTTTGGGGAGTCGGTCTGGTTTGAGGAGTGTATCAACGGCACGTACCCAGAGTTGACAAAGTAGCACACCGACAGCTTCTCGGGCAGCGTGGCCTGCAGCTTCTGGGCGTACAGCACCAGGTTGTCATGCAAGAAGCGTGTGTTGGTGTTGAGCTGCTCCATCTGGACAGCTCCTGCCTTCACCACATCCGGGTGGCAATGACCCACTGGGAGAAAGAAGAGAGGATGGTTACAGTTCCTCCCAGCGATTTGTTAGAAAATCTTACAGAGTGTCACAATAACGTAACTGCACATAAATGAAGGCATGGAAGATTGCCAAGAATGATATGTAAAAGTGACGTTGTTGCATTACTATGTCTGTAGTCTGACACAAGTGTGCATTTAAGAGTTGTGCAGAAGGTGTGCAGATAGATCCGACACGCCTGATGTTTCCCTTTACCATGAGCCACGTTGTTGATGCAGTCCAGGTAGCGTTGTCCCTTCTCATCATACATATACTGTCCCTTGGCCTGAACGATCTTGATGGGGTCATGGCTGAAGAAGATCTTACAAGAAGGCCTGCAAAGGAGCAGGACGATTAGAAAAAAAAAGCATGCATGCTTTGTGTCAGTTGCACTGTCACGCAACACATTTGAAATAGTCTCGCCACAAAGTGACACAGTAGAGGACACGACATTGTTTCGTTACATCCCAGGTCGTGGGCTCAGATTGGACATTTTCTACTGAGAACTGTGCTATTATTGACATTTTGCATGGTAGTAAAAAAAACAAACAACAAAGAACCAAACAAAATATAGATTTTTTTTTCTTTTTCATTAAGGACTTTTAACATTTGCACAACTGCGATTCAAAGTTGCGTGAAAACTTTGTTTTCGCCTCCGTTCATAAATAAAAACAACCGACGCGCCTCAAGAAAAATTACATCGTCATGGAGAGAGAAGAAAGTTCATATTCTTACCCGATGTGCTTCTTTCTCAGGTCTATCGTCGCGTTTTTCTCCAGTTCCCCAGCTGACATCGTGATGTTTTGTAACTTGCGACTCTCGCCTCACATCTGCTCGAAAGCGCAATAAACCCGGCTTGGTGCGCGCGCACGCCACGCGAACGCGCAGCGGCGCCGCAGCTCAGCCACCGCTCACACGGTCGCGCCGCTGCCGCTGTGTGGCAAGCCGCATAGGACAAAAAAGGCGAAGTTTGTGCGCTCCCGACGTCCCCGCGCGCCTGCTCAGCCATCCTGTTTGAACGTTTCCACAACAGCTGCATATTACATGATGAAAATAACAAGTAGTCCTTTGTTTGGTGTATTTGAAAGACTGTTTATTTGGCTCCAACAGGACAGTCGTATGAAATGTTGAAATATACTGTGTGAACACAAGGATTTCTAAAGAAATGTCAATCAAGTGGGCCATACAATTCAGAACAGAAACTGAACAGACCCCCCAGAAAAGTAAGAAAATGCAATCAGACCTCTGATAAAGAAAATAATTCGATGCAATTTTTTTTTAATTCGTAGATGCTGTGTCAATAAACTCATTCCGGTAAGGCTGCAGTGCATTGGAGGAGGACACAACTTCTTCCAAGTTCTCAAACAAAGCCAGTGTCGTTTTCCATGAATGCAGAACACCGGCGCTTTTATTCTGAAGGGTTTTGTTGGCATGTTTGCAACAATGAGAAATCCAGAGGTGAGTACAGATCAGCCACTCCCCAGTTCCGTTAATACTGACTTGGACAATAATATTTGAAATATTTTGGCACTAAAATTGTATTTAAAAAAAAAAAATAAACACAACAATCAAACAAGATCAATCAAATAGAAAATCTATGAAAATTAGCTGCACATGCTAAAGACACAGCACCTGGTGAGAACAAATACTGCAACAGAGGCTGGATCTCAAACAAAGACTTCAATAAAAATACATTGTGAAAACTTAGTAGATATTAAGTAACGGGAATAACACTTTAAAATATAAGTGAAGGGACAGTTTGAAGCAAAAAAAAAAAAAAATCATGGAAATTTAAGATTCGAGAGCTCCATGATGACAAAGTTTGTTTGTCCTCTGCTGAATAAACACTTTCTTTCCAGGTAGTGGTATACAGGGTAGCATGACTGAGCAAATGGAGCTGTCAGGATCACTGCAGTGTGACATGGAAGCTGCATTTGATGCTACACACATGAACCAAAGTATAAATTGCACTTTATGTCAAATGAGCACACATGTCAACAGTACATTAATAATCCACTATACATATATCAAACTACATTCAATGTAAAGAGAGAGAGATAGAGAGAGAAAGCGCGTGAAAAGGCTGTCGTATTCCACCTGGACGCGGCTGCATCGGCTGAGCCTGCTGACATTCAGGCCATCAGTACTTTGTTGTCACGGTTTCGGCGCCTGACACACACAATTAAATAAAAAAAAAAAAGCAGATGCGTGTCACGGTAAGGCCGAAAAGTCGATGGGATACACAACTGATCCGTGACGCCCGGGCGTCCTCCACGCTGCAACAATTTGCGCGCCAATGCCTTCGCGTGATCCAAGGATATTTTTTTTTTCTCACCCGTCGACACGGACTCAGCGCGACGCCACGAGCCCGGACTGGAAGGAATGCTGCTTCGAAACCAAAGAAAAATGCCTTCATTTAAGAAATCATAGAAAAATAAATAATGTACCACTTAAAATACTGCGACAAATACACAAATATATGCACACACACGCACACACACACAAAAAAACAAACTCGTTGCATACATAACCTCCAGCAACAATAAAGAAACCTGTTGGGTAGTCCTTGCCACTGGTAGAGCACATCACTGAGCTGCTGTTGACCTTCCCATCACCTTGATCTACACACACGTGCATCCTCTCCTTATATATCCGAGAGACGAGCCGTACAATCGAACCTGTGGCTGCTGCTACATCACAACAACGATGTTGGTTATGCTTCCTCACACCTGCTCCGACGCTCATGCGCTTTTCCGTTGTTAGAAAACAAAAAGAGGGGAGTGTGGCGTCGCCTTTGCATAGCACCGTCTACGTCAGAAGGCAAGTAGAAAAACATGAGATGAATACTGTGAAATAAAAAAACAAGCCCACTGCAGTTATTTTGCTCCATCTGATAAGGAATGTGACATAACTGGCAACCACTGATATCGTGGTGTGTTTTTTTTTTTTTTTATTGGAGAATGAATCGGAGATTAGAGCTTCTCTGACACTGTAACACACATTTTCTGTTCGTTTAAGACAACATGAGAGCTGTGAAAGAGCAGTGTGGCGGATCTGATTAGACAGCAGATCGCGGCCGAATGTCGCCTCTGAAAATAATCGGACAACCAAGCGACCACGAATCTCACACTTTCCTTGTCAGAGATGAAGCTCAACTGGACGCACTCTCTCAGAATAATGCTTATTTTCAACAATTAAGAAAATCGGTAAGTCACAAACTGTGTACATGCAGTGAACTGACAACACTGTACAAACAATATCCCAGACAACAGAATGATAAAGCAGCATATCTGTGACCACGTCAGGCTCGTTTCATACAAGAAGCTTCCTCTAGACTATTTGTACAGCCGGGACGGATCGATCCCACTGTGTGCTCTTGTGAAGCTACAAGCTACATGCTAACCAACATCCTGTAAAAACAAATCATGTAAAAAAAAAAAAAAAAACAAAAAGAAATAAACAGTGCGAAATGTGTCTTGATCGTTCCCCTCACACGTTTTTACCAAACCAGGCTTCACCTCCTGAAATAAACATCCTTCTGATTGTTGATGATTCGCTATAAAGTACATTTCTGATAAAGGAATGAATAAAAGCTTGAGGCACCAAAGGCTATTTATACATGAAGATACAAACGAAGAGTAAGAATGAGCGCAAATAAGAGAAATAAAAGAAATAATAAAGAAACAGCATGACTGCATTCTGTCAACACTCTCAGTCGAGCTTGAAGCGCCACCGGTGGGAGGAGCCAGATCCTCCAGCTGACCTCCACAGAGGTACCAGGAGACCCCGTCCCCGTGCTCGGAGGGGGGGGGGGAGGCCCTAGCACGGTGGTCTGATAGTCCAAACTTTATGATTTCTTCTCCTGTCAGTGCAGCGGGCCAGCTGAGACACCCCCCCTCTTGCTCAACACACACACACACATCCCCTCCGTCCACCATCATCCGGAGACGTGTGGCTGTCGCCGAGCCTCGAGTGCAACAGTGAAAAGCCTGCTGATACGGTTCCCCTCTGCAGGCATCACCACAATAAAGCAACAAGAACCAACAGCTTTAGTTTCTGGGGAGTGAAGGGGTGGGTGGGGGTGGGGGGGGGGGGGGTGTTCAGGCCACCAGCCATGGTGTGACTCCCTTGGGAAGATTAAAAGAAAGCAAAAAAAAGTTACTAACTCAGAGCTCTGGAGGTTGTTTCTTTTTTCTTTTGTTAGTGTTTTTCTCTACAGAAGCCAGGATGCGACCACAAAATAGAGACATGTATGTACAGTACATATAAATACAGTTTCAGTACACTACTCATGCTGTTTTTTTTGTTTTTTTTCACCACGGATCAGGTGGGGGGGGGGGTTGCAATGTTCTGCTTGGCACAGTCCTTTTTTATTCCTTTTTTTTTTGTCTCTGAAAACATGGTGCTGCATGAATGGATGGTGAGCTTGTTGAGACGACACAAACACAGAACACCTAGCGTTTGGTGTTAGGGAGCCAGTCCAGATCCCCTCTCCTCCTCCTCCTCCTCCTCCTCCTCCTCTCACCTCTTCCTCCTCCCACGCCTCCTCTCCTCTCACCCCCTGCGAATCTGGCCGGGCTGCGACGCTCCAGTCTGAGCCATGCAAAGACTAAAGAGACAAGTTCTGCCACCAGCCGAGGATTTGAAGTCCACCACGATGCGGATGTGAGAGCGCAGACACACACGTTTTGTTTGTTTCTTTTGTTGTTGTTGTTTTCCACACGGCGATGTGAGTAGAAGCAGCTTAGGGCATGAAACTCGGGTTGGTTATCTCTTTTTCGTATCGTTGTACACATAGACTTCTTTTAGACTCGATTTCCCATTAAAAAACTATAAATACCATAAAAGAAGCATTATTTACAAACTCCATGCGATTCAGGTTAGAGTGATCACTGCAAAGAAAACACAAGAGAGAGAGAAGGCCATGACATGGATTTGTTTCACAACGTCTCATGACTCAGATGACTTTGTTTTGTCACTTCCTGTTTTCCACACCGTGTTGTTGTGAGTAATCATCAGACAGCCCATGCAAATACACACAAGCTAAAACTGACATTGAAACGGAATGTAATTGACAGCGAGCAAACAGAATATGAGCAACATTTAGCTGCAACGAACACATTAATAATGTCTCTTCTAGAGGAACAAAGTGTCTTTGCTAAGAGTCACACTTGCACTGTGGGCATTGAGTTAAAAAAAGGACCCTGAATCTCCCTCTTTTTTCTCAAACAGCTGCATTTAAAGAGACAGTAGACGTACCTTCTGCCAGCACCCAGGCATCGGTAATCCATCGGGGCCCTGCGCAAAGAGCAGCAGACACAAAACCCAATGAGAACTGAAACAGGACTGAAAGGCTTGCTGCTAAAATGAGTGGGACCATATCAGTCGCGATTGAACGTCTGCTTATTTTCGACCACAAAAAACAGATTACAAATAAAAGAAACTACAGCTTTCCATGTTAGAAAAATACATCCAGTTAATAAACACAAACAAAAATATCTGAAAGCCGTCTCAACTGCCAAACGACCACCGAATCGCGTCAAGAATCTTTCATGTTTAGAAAACTTGCGCGTCTTTCGTTTTCAGCTCTGAACACACAAAATGAGGCTTTCTTTGTGAATGTGATGTCAGCATGCAGATTGTGCAAATCTGAGTTACTGTCCAACCACATTAAGTTTGGAATAAAGCAGCAGTGTTGCTGCGATAATCACATCGTAACCAAACTTGTCTGGATTAAAACGCTCGACGCGGCATGCCTTGATGGTCAGTGCGTCTCTGCGTGTCACAGTAAACTCACATGTGACGTGAAAAAAAACCACATTGTAATGTGTGTTCTCATGCCCATGACACACAACAAAATGTGACACATGCACATCAACATGTCGATGACTCTGCTCATACGTGAATGTAGCTCAATAGCAAACACTTCTAATATCCAGATGCTTTGTAAATGTTTGGATATTCTTTAACCATAGATTTTCTATTATACATGTCAAACTTTGTCCTCACACATATTACACAATATATGAGAAAAACACGATGGATTCCAAGGAGAGAAAACATCATAGATAGCAACATCGTAGCTTGAGAGGTTCTGCAGGAGTAACTACTAAATCCTTCATCTTCTCTTCTCGTCGCGGTCTGGCCCAATTGGTACAAACAGAGGAAGGGAGAGGAGCGTTAACAGTGGAGGAGGTGCCCATGTGCCTGCAGCATGGGAAACTGATCAGGAGTCTGTGTTAGCGGCAGGTTAAAAGGGGAGGAAAGGTCCAACGAGGAGTCAGCGAGAAGGGGACAGAATATCATAAGTAACTTTGTTTTTATTTATCTGTTTTATTCAGGGAAATGAGAGGATTCAGTTAGAGGGATGGACTGAGGGATCCATTATCTTGGACTTCTGTCATCATGTGTATTGTCTAAAGTGGGGCTGCTTGCAGTCAGGATGTTAGTGAGATAATCTGCGTGTCTGCTTTAGTCGTTTGTAAATGAAGGATGTAACTGTGGTTCTATAAAGATGTGCTCATGCTTGCCAAGCTCTCGAGTCATGCACGTGTTTAGATCTTTTTTTTGTTGCAGCGATGACTGAAAGGTGAGCAGCGCAGCATGCATGGGGAGGTGGTTTAGGAAAAAGAGGAATACTGTACCAATTGGCAAGGGGCATCCAGCCCGTCCAGACCTGGCTGCCCTGGTTCCCCCTTTTCACCCTTAAATCCCCGGAAACCCTGTTTGCAAAGAGTGACCTCGGAGTGTTACTGGGGGAGAGGTGGACGAACCCTCCACCCTCGCCTCCGTCCGAACGCGAACGGGCGCGAGGGGAGACCGGAGGAGGAGCTGCCCTGTGAGCTGGCTGGGACCACCGTCCTGCTCTGGTTATGCGCTCTCAGTGTTTACTCGCACGTTTCTGTGCCGCCGAGTTTCAGGCAGACGAGATCGGAAGGTGTTTTGGAAGGAGACTGCAGGGAGCTGGGCCTCAGTGCAGCCACAGAGAGCTCATCCTTGTTTGGGGCAAACCGCTCCGCACGGCTGAGAGGTGACCTCCAGCTGTCAGTTGGGACATACCAATGGGCAGGGTGCATCTAATCCTGGGGCACCCTGTTCTCCTTTCTCGCCCTTAGGCCCTTTTTTGCCCTTCTTTCCCTTCTCCCCCTGTGGATACAACGAGTCGATCAAGTTAAAAAAAGAAATCATCTCTTCAACAAGGAGGACTTCTATTAGGAGGGATTAAAAGAGGGAGGCTACGGCCCACAGAGGAGGAACACATGGTCAGTGTTAGAGAGGAAGGGAAATCAGAAAGTACTGGGTCTGCTACTGAACATTCCTTAGGACAAAAACAGGACAATAATGGGGGAATAGTACGGTAGGAAAGCGTGGAGGGGAGCTCATTACTTAAGGCATGTAAAGGGCACAAAGGAGGAGAAAGAGTAGCAGGGGGGGAAAACCCTCCAGAACAACAATCAAATACACAATCAAAAACTGCATCCTTTTAGGGATAATTCATCTTTTTCAAAACATAGGAAAAAGTATTTTTCAGCAAAAAACACTGATTAACACAATCTAAATACACAAAGCCACTCTGTATGCTTTTGAATAGGATACAAATTTCTAATAGACATGAATCATATCAGAAACACCAGTTAGTGTGGCAGAAAACACACGGTATTTACTGCAGATTGGAGTGTTAGCTGCAGGCTAAGAAAGGAGGTGGAACATGTTATGGTCATGCATGGATAAGAGGAGAAAAAAAAACCCAAACGTGCGTGGTAAGAGCCTGCTGTCAATGGACTTGTTTTGCGCGAAAACGCTGAAATCACCGTTTCAGAATGAGATCGGAGACATGAGATGGTAAATCATTCAAACGTGGGAGAACAGAAACCGGCTCGAAGAGACTGTGGATGACGTTTGATGCAGAGAGCAGCTTCCTACTGTAAATACACCATAGTCACAAAAACTAAGCTTTTGTTTTGAGCTCTTTGTGCCTTTATCTTCCACATACGACAGCTAAAAATGCAAGACTCTGACTGTACAGGTCCCACAGTTCAGCAAATATCACCGTCCATTGACATCAGTCCTCTGTAGTGTTTAAAGAGGTTCAGAACACAAGCCGTTGCAGCATATCTACATCTACCTTTTCTCCTCTCTCCCCATCGTCGCCCTTCTCTCCCCTTAAGCCCGGTAACCCCTGCAAAAGGCACAACTCCGCTTAAACAGTTTCTCTGAGTCAAAGCAAACAGGGCTTTTCTGCTCTTCCTCGTGACAACACGTCAGGATCGAGCGCAAAGAAAAAGTGACTGAGGGAAGGTGAGAAAGAAAATGAATCAGAGGGATGTGCAGCAGGAAAAAAGAAAACAGTAATCGAAGACAGACTTGGTGGTTGTATCCTATTTTCAAAACATGTGAAGTCACAAGAGCTTCTCTTGAATCATCTCAATCGAAATATGGATCAAACAAGAATATTCTCATCAATGACTGTAAACTTACAACAACCTGAGCATCATTTCTGTTTAAATGATCATTGACAGGTATGACTTGATGGTCAGGAAGCATTAAACATTAGCAGTTACAGTCCTGCTTAAGTCATCTGACTAAAACGTCTCTGCCTGACTGCTGCTCATCGAAAATAAGATGTTTGAAGGACTCACATCCAAGCCTGGTGTCCCAGCAGCTCCCTGTTGGAAAAAAACACACATTAGTCTTTGCTCTCATCACACAACTGACTTTCACAAGTCACAAGATGTGTTTTTTTTCCAGGTTTTTAATCGCTAACTTACAGGGAGACCGTAAGGTCCTCTTGGTCCTGGCTCTCCTGGTGCTCCTCGCTCTCCCTGGAACAAACGAAAGACACAGTTTTCAACGGAGCCACTGACAGCAGCGTGGATAACGAGTAGCTCAAAGGTAGAATCAGACTTACTATGTCACCCTTTGGACCAGCCGGACCGGCCGGACCTGAAGGCCCGTCCATGCCCTGTGGAGAGCCGTTCTCATGGTCAGTCGACATGCAAGTTTAATGGCAGCAGGTCTTTCAGAATCACTTCTCCAAGCAAATGCAAAGAAAAAAACAGCCACTTGTAGCCTCCACATGTGGTGTGTGCATCACTCCCACCTGGTCGGACCTACAACCAGGACATAGGACTAGGGGGGGGGCGTGCACTGGGCCACGGAGGACACTCACAACACTGCTGACACAGTTAATGTATGAGTGTGTGTTAATGCTCAGTTAATGTGACACGGGACAAAACAAGAGCCTTGGAATGCCTGCTGGAGCAGCGTTGTGTATGGGGGGGGCGGCTGTCTGTGGGCTACACGCGCTGTGACAACTACAGACGACTCGACTCAACAAGACTGAAAATAAATCAAGCAAAATCCAACAACTTCTGCTCACACAAAACGATGGAGTGACTTGATTCAATAGGAAATAAAAAGGGGGAGTGGTGGGGGGCTGTATGGAGGGTGAGGAGTGGAGACAAGGTGTGGGGAAGGAGGGGGGGGGGGTGAAGCCTCTTGATCACATGACACTCACCCTCATTCCGGGCTTGCCGTCCAAGCCAGAGGCTCCCTGTGTGGTTATGGAGGTATGAGTGACATGAACAAGGCGGGATTAGTACCAGATGAACACTGTTATTAGGGCAGGTTGATGGCAGGGTTCACAACAGCTAAATTACACCGTGTTACAGGGAGCAGTAGTCAGCCCAGGCAAATGAAAATGAGGACAGAAAATGAAGTAGGCATTATAGGCACATGTACACACACATATACAAACACACTCCAGCACACACCAACAGAGATCTGGCAGGACTAAGATATATCTCTTTATAAATAAAAAAAAAAAACTGCACTGTGTGGTCCGAGGCGTCGTCAGGCTGTACTCACAGGGAGACCGAGAGGCCCGCGGTCCCCTTTGTGTCCCGGCTCCCCCCTCATGCCCTTCAGACCATGCAAACCAGGTTCACCCTTGGAGGACAGGAGAAGCAGGAGTCAGAGTCCACACCGGTGCTGACGCAATGTTTCATCCGTTCTCATGCATCAGGACGAGGAAGGATTTCAAAAGTAGCATTTTGTGGTTTCGAAATATCTTAATTTCATATTCCTCTGAGCTCAGATCAGCTTCTTGTTGAAGATTACCTTTGGTCCAGGGAAGCCATGAGGTCCCTAAAAGCAATGGAAAAGGAAAATGTTCGTACAGATCCAAACAAAACACAACACTCTGCTGTGTGTAAAGCGGCAGGACAAGTGTAGGCGTGAAATTTCCCAGTCATGTACTGGTGCACCGCCCTCGCTTTTATTATTGTTTGTTGCAGGGTGCAACAGTGACTGTGTTGTTGTCTGGGAGTGAAAACAGAGATCATCTGGTGTCAAAAGTTAACCAAGGCGAGGATCGAATATGTGTAAGCAAAGTGTCTGAACACAGCAGGGACCAGAGTTGCATATGGTCTGAGATGAGACTCAAACTGGGTGGTTGACCAGAGGGTGGAGCACCAGTCATCACCGGTGGTTTTTTTCTACCGTGTGATCGGACACGAGCTGTGTTTAGTCACGTTGTCCGGTGGTGAGACGCATCGTTTCAGAGTAAAAGCGGCAAAGCTTACCATCGGCCCTGGGGATCCGTGGGGGCCGGGGGGCCCTGGAGGGCCGATGATCTGAAAACAGTCAAGAAACTACCTGATGAAACCACACTTCACTGAACAGACTGTCGTGCCACTGTGTTGCGTCCTGAGTTACTTACAGAAGGACCCTGAGGACCAGGCAGTCCTGCGTCGCCTTTATCCCCCTTAACTCCATTCACACCCTGGGAAACACAAACCAGGAAGTACGTTTCTGTTGAATGTGGTGGTTGAAGTCAGTCGTAACACATTCATGGAGGAAAGCTTTATCTGGATCATTTGGATCTGGCACGTTTAATGTGCTCACAGGTAACCCAGGTAAGCCGGTTGCTCCTTTGTCTCCTGATGCTCCGGGCATCCCCATGTCTCCTTTGGAGCCCTTGTAGCCCTGCAGAAGAAAACAGGACAAAATGACCACAATGAATCTTAAAAAAATAGCTCCTTTCAAAGTAAAAGCCTATAAAAAAAAGCCCTCTTTGACAAATGATATTTATTTTCTCCAACTCACTCTTTCGCCATCAAGTCCAGGCAGACCAGGCATACCACGGTCTCCCTGGAAACACAAGGATAAACAGTAGATATTTTTTCAAGTCAAGGACGGTTACATGCTTTGATGAGCGCAGGACAAAACACATTGGAAATATTTTTCAGAACAATCGACATGACGGAGAAAAGATCGTCGCACCTTTGCGCCCTGCGGCCCGAGTGGCCCGGGAGGCCCCGGAGGTCCCTGGACAGACAAGAGACAACAAGAGGACGATTCAGTTTCGAGTCCACGCAGCTCGCTGTCTCGGTAACATCTGCGTGATCTGCTCAAGCGTGTCCACTTTGAACTGAATCACTGATTCATGAAACAACAAAGGTGTTAGCAATCAGAAACAAATGTACGGGATGCTTTTCTGCGACACGCATGCAGAAACCTTATCAGCAAGAATGTGTGGATCTGTGACATAATCATATCGTGATGTTAGGGAATGAAGGCTCCATGATTATGTGACAAATGCCTTTTGCAACACTGTTATATTCAGGATGTAAACTAAATCCCTTTTCATAATCTTATCTCATCTCCATCCTAAAAACTAATTCAGTTTGAATTTCTAGTCAAATATTCGAAGTCAAACCAGTCCTGTGCTATCTAGCGCCCCCTAGTGGGGCCTGCCAAAACCTCCTTATTTTGAGAAAAAATGAGAACGAGGGTCAACTGGTTCTGTTTTTGTTTGGTTCACCTGAATATTAAGATCTTATTTCTATCGGATGAGTCACACACAACCACATAGACAACCAGCAGCGGAGGCAGCGTGTCAGGCCGGCCACACACACACACACACACACAAGCATCAGGGCAGCACTGAGGACTGTTTCATTCAAACGCGCTGCCGGGTGAAGGAGCACAGATACAACAGGGCGGTGCAGACCAGCGCTGGGGTTGGGTTGGGTTGGGCCCATGCTACAGGACAGAGATGAATCAACTTGTGGCGGTGACACAATACACAGAGTACACAGAGCCTAATTACCGTGACTGTAATAGTGGTTATCTTCTGCAGTGGGCCAAAGGAGTGGAAAGGGGGGGAAAGAGGTGAGAGACAACATTGTAGAGGTCATAGAGAAAAGAGTGTCAGCACATTTCCACACACCCTTTCAAAATAAATTATCCATGAAAGTACTGAAGCGTAAACATTTGCTTGAGTTAAAACGTGAGAACTCGGGTCTGGTGATCCTCAGATGATATGAAATATTTTTATTTATTTTGAAAGGGGAAGAATTAGACAGGTATGAAAAGATTCGACGTGCTGGGACGTCTCGACTGACCTGTAAAGCTTCCTGAATGTTTCCGTTGTAGTCGATGATTTCAGTGGCCCCCTGGTCTCCTTTTTGTCCGGGTGGACCCTGCATGACATGCGTGAGGAAACACCTCAGTTACAGGACGTCTCACACCTGATTTCAACTCACTGTCTCTAAAATAAAAGCTCAAATCCCTGTGAAGTTTTCGTAAATAAAGTGAGTCATTGCTGCCCCCTGGTTGCCCCCCCCCCCTCAGCTGCTTGCACTGTGGTACAAAGAAACGTGATAATTCAGCATGAAGTGTGTTTTTCAAAGATAAATCAACAGAAAAAGGAAAACAGGGACATGAACAGACTGGCTTACCATCGGGCCAATCGTTCCCCCGTCTCCTTTATCCCCAGTTTCCCCCTGTTGGCAGCAGACAACAGGCATTAACTGTCACAGGTGAAAAAATACTTATTGTAGACATATAGAAGTATTGCCTCAAGCAGTTTGCAGTACCAACTCCTATCTGGGACTTCAATGATCCAACAAACTCAGAAACTGACAGTACAAACAAATCCGTAACTGAGCAGCAGCTTTTTCCACTTCAGAAAAAGAATCGCTGCAAATGCAACGAACACAGCTCATCTTGAAAACATGTCGGCCATGCTCACCTTTGACCCTTTCAGACCAGGACTACCAGCCTCTCCTTGTGAACCCTGCAGCATGTGGAAACACCAAGAGTGATAAAATTGAACTGAACAGTGAATAAAACAAATAAGAGATGATCGCAGAAAAGGTTAAGGACGAGAGTTGTAAACCTCAAAATTGAAAAACAAACTGTCTTTCTGGGTTCGCTCCAAATCCATCATGAAGAATTTAGCACACATCTCATGCACATTTCACAGAGGAAACATCATCAGCCCCTCCGACGCGTCCCGGGAGACACGACAGAGTCGGCTTCGGCGAAATAACGGGCCTTTAATACGCTTCGACTGCCACGCCACGGAGAGTGTGTTTATTTGAACTCTGTCGCTGACAAAAGAGAGATTTCACTTCGGGGGCTTCTAATAGGATGAGAACCAGATCTCCGCGTCGTCGAGGTTTAGACTGGGGCTTCAGGCTACCTGCTGGCCCAGCGCCAGACATAAACAATGGTAAACTCATTTCTGTTTGGTTTACGTTACAAGCACCCCGGGGAAAGCCATGAACTTATTACGGGCTCTAATGGTTTAACCAGGTTCCTCTGTGATGTGAAGTGAATATGTAATGCACTGCGTGAACCCCCGAATCGACTGTGGGAACCTGACTGCGTGTGCTTTGATCACTGAGCCACGAGGGGGCAGCAAAAAGCAAAGCAGGTCGCTCCTCTGAAGAACCACCTCCAAGTTGATTAAAGTCCGACTGACCTTTGGTCCGAGAGGGCCGATCTCCCCTCGCTCGCCCTTCCCCGGGGGTCCGTGCTCGCCTCGCTCTCCCTGCGCATTGACAAGGTGAGGAGAAAAAAGGTGAGAGCGGTCTCTGGTCTGTCGTGCAGAACTGCTGATCCAGGCTCCGTTTGCTTTTAGCTGTCAGCTGCAGGACGTGGCTTGAGCAGGAGGCCCGGCCCTCCCTGATGACATGCAATATTCACATGTCTGTCCAGCTCCTCATCCCTTCCTGGAGTTCGCCCGCTCGACATAACAAATCGCAGATGTGGGGTCAGCAGATTCTCAAGGTTGAATGTAGATTTTAAGAAACCCCTCAAAATTTTGTTGTCCTTCGTCTTGAATATTTAAAGATACTGCATATTATTTACTCTCATGCTGTGTGATGCTTCTTCTATCATGTGAAGTACTTCAATTCAGCCAATAGAGGGGGCTGTGGTATAACTCAGCTCGCCCTGTGGGCTCCTGATTGCTGACACTCCAAACCAAGTGGGACACAACCATTATTCAGCAATGTTGATTCACTCTGGGCTCTGGTTTTTCTGCCCACAAAACTGCTCACAACTCATTGTCCGGTCAGAGAATGGATTGGAGCTGTGTGTGTGTGGGGGGGGAAAGACGTCCTTCTCAGCCTGCTATCATGAGCAGTGCAGCCTGGGAAACCAGGCCGCTCGTATCAAATATGTGAGCGGATGTGGACACGTGGAATAACCATCAGGCCAGGCAGAGCGTCGCCCTGACGTTTCACGGAGCACCACAGATATGCAGGAGGACAATGCAAGTTTAATGCATATCAAATATCGGCACAGTGCAAAAACGCCTCTCGATGAAGACCATACAAAGCAAAAGGAGACCTCTCTGCGAGGGAACGAGGATAACCCACCGTACGCAACATCACTGCGACACAGTTGAGTCACCCTACCTTGGTTCCTGGAAGTCCTGGAAGGCCCGGCTCTCCCTGCGGACCCAGAAATCCAGGCTCACCCTGGAAATTTCAAGAAGAGGCAGCAGCCATCACTTTTCCACAGGGCCTTTTCAGTGCAGCACCGCTGATGAGTGCTTAAACACAGGATGCGCGGCAAGTATATTCATGAAGACCAGCATGCGCATATGCACGTGCACACAGATACACACACACACACTCGCACACACTGAGGAATACATGCATAAATCACACGCACAGACACACGTTATCAGCGGTTTGTTAATTTATTCCCTGGTTTCCTGCGAGCCTTAATGGAAGCGACGAGTGACCTTGTTAGGAGCTCATCAGGGTGCACAGACGGGCTCTGATTAAACCAGGATCCGTGCCACTCTCGGAGAAGTTTTAACGATTCCCCATTTGCAACTCTCAGCTCGCGAGCGCCCGAGCCTCCAGCACGAGGTGCGATCCCGGCTTTGATTGGAGCCACGTCGCGTCTGATTGCAAAAATCACCTCAACTGGAGTGTTTTATGACACCATCTGCGAGCAGAGGTCCCACCTACGGTACATTTAGGCACTCTGGAGGCACTCCGAGCGCTAATGGACGTTTTCGTTCCCAAACTTTTTTTTAAAAACACCGATCGAATCAACTGCAAAGAACGCAGAGAGCAGAACAAAGTGCAAGCCGAGCGCAGAACCTGCAAGTGCAGCGTTAGCAAAAAAATATTGTTAGAACCCATCAAGCATACGGGCTCCTAAGTAAAAACAGGAGAGTATAAAGTATAAAAGGCTTTTTTGTCCTTTTTTACAAGGCCAGCACATTACCAGCAAACGAAGAGCAAAACAAAACCAAACCAGTAACAAGCGTCATCGTCATGCCTGTGTGAGCATTCCTTGCATTCACATGTTATATTTCCAGCTAATGGTCCTGAAGTACAGGGGAGGCGATCGCTTTCCTCGGAGCCTGAGACGGCGCTGACTTATTGGATGGCAATGTGTGCGTTTGATTTCACCATCTGCTGTCGATCCCGTTAGAAAAAGCAAGCTTCTTCAGTGAAACAATAAAAATGCAGTTAAAGGGAAAAAAAAAAAAAGAAGCCAAATAAAACGGTGGCTTCTGCTTCCTAACAAGCAGCTCTGGCACTTTTGCGTCTCCAGACTGAAGAGGAGGGGGGGAGTGTTTGACAGGGATGCAGGGTTCAAATCATTCATTCAGAGATCTCGACGCTATTCGCAAATCTGATTTAAAAAAATAGCCCTGATCTGATCAAAAGCCAGTCCGGCCTCGTCATGTTGTACGGGAGGCTCCGGTATGACTGTGCCCTCAAACTGTCGAAATACAGACACCTTAATGTGTCAGACTGGCTGTATGATGACGGGTCAGGTGAGTTTTGCGGGGCTGAAGCGGATGGACAAGGACAAGACTGACTGATGGTGGTGGTGGTGGTGGGTGGTGGTGGGAGGGGGGGGGGTGAAAACAGCAAAGCATTTACCTTTATCCCTGGGAGTCCAGGCAGCCCTGGAAGTCCTGGCTCTCCCTACACAGGAAAAGTGTGACATGTTACAGCCAAGCCAAGCTAAGCTGAGTCAAGCCTCATTTGGAGGCTCTTCGGGGTTCTATTAGCTCGACACTCTCTCTTCTGCTGCTGTTTTCTCTGGCTGTGGCGCTGCGGTAATTTAGAAAAGTGGCCTCCTCTCCGGAGTTGACTGTCGTCTCTCTCTCTGTGCAGTTAGCATTAGCAGACCGTACCGCACATGCACTTTCGAACCAACTCATGCAGCCATGGCTCAACAGCAGGATTAGTGCTTGTTATACCACTCAAACCTCCACGAGTGCATTGAAGTTGTGATTTTATAGTATTGGGCAGGTGTGAAAGGGTTCCTGGAAGGCAAAAACGGTCAGATACTTAACATTTAAAAGCGGCTAAAAAGCCGTCTGAGTGACAGCCGTTGTGGCTTCAAGGTCATTAGAGTTTTGGCAACGCCGGTCGTGTGCGAGTTGGCCAAGGTCGGGTCATTGTCAAGGTGACAACTCTGGGCTCTCATTAGCAACGAGTTTGAGCAACGTCGAAGGGGGAAAAAAAAAAAAAAAAGGCGGGCCTCGTCCCTCGCGACGCCTCCTCGACACTTTCAAAATAAGAACGCTGACTCGGGATAATACAACGCTCAATTAAAGACCATTGTATTTATGGCTTTCGAGAAGAAATTATTGGAGCCGCACGAGAATGATCAACTGTTACAGCACTCGCGGGACCACAGAGGAGGCTGTAAATTCCCATCGTCGGTTAATGCAAGCCTGAGAAATCAATGAATTAAGACGTCTTTCCTGTGGTCTCCAAGTAGACTTATTGAATCCCATGCAGCGGTTTGGGTCTATCTCTTTTTTTTCCTCCTGAACAACTCAATATTCATCTCTCATATCAGCACAGACAGAGTGCTAAAGACACAATGACAGATAAGATAAAGCAGTCAAAAAATTAGTCAGGCTACGAGTCGTCGTCTCTCTCTCCCTTTTTTTTTTTTGCAGCACAGCAGAAAAACAGACTTGTTCTTTTCAGCCAGTCTGGAGCCAGTTTTTCCAAACAGAGACAAAGAGAAAAGGGGAAATTAATGGGGTGCAACACATGGGATTAAGAAGTGTAATTAGACGCGGCACCGGTGCAATCGCGGCAGCAGTCTGGTCAAAGGACGAGTAAACGCTTTAATTTTACAGGAAACTCGCTCCTCTTCTGCTGCATAGCTCTTTTTATTAGTTTCTCACCAGCAGCTGGTTCTCCCGCAGTATTCTGCTGCTTTGGCTCCGTTGCCTGACATGGCGTCTCACGTAAAGATAAAAAGCGGTCGGTGTGGAGAGGTCATCCTCACAAACACCGGTTCATAAATAAACAAAAACAGGCAACACAATAGGACGACCCGGTGCTTTGGGAAAACACGGGCGAATGGGAGTCGCAGCAGAAACGGAGAGTCCAGGAGAGATTCTATTCGGAGGTGTTCGTGTAAAACCCGAGCTCCCACGCGGCCTCCAAACAAGCAGCGAGCCAACGTCAATGTAAAACGAGTCGGAGCCCTGTGATGGACGAAAGGTCACGCTCAAGTGTCGGGTTCACCCCCCCCACCAAACACAACAACCCCTTGTACACTTTGAAAATTGCTCTCAATGAAATCTACTTTCTGCTCAAGCAAAAAAGGGGCTCAAACATGCAGCTGGAGGCCCGTAACTGAGCCGCCACGCCTGTCCGATTCGTCCCACTCTGATGTTGCACAGCTGGGAGTTTTTCCAACCAGGAAGTACCTAAAAAGAAACTGCTGCACCTGAATACCCCCCAAGAAAGAGTAGCAGACTGAGAACGAGTCAGATCTGAACAGCAGAGGGAAGCAGAGTCTCTGTATCGGCACAGTGGAAACTAGCTACCTTATTGTGAGTCTGAGGGAAGGTTACGCAACAACAAGACGACAACACGAAGCAACTGTTAGAATGACACCCCGGCACTATTGCACTGCTTTAGTATTTGCGGTAATAAATGATAAATATTCTCGGTCATGGCTCACGTTTTTATACTCATGACCCCTCGCTGATGACTAGTAAAGTAAATACAAGTACAAAAAGTTTGCAAAGTATCGATGGTCCTCATAGTTGTGTGTTGCAAAGTTTAGTTGTTACCTTGTGTCCACTTCTTCCAGGCTCTCCAGGTTCACCCTGAAACACATCGTGAGAGTTTTCAATTCACCGTTTCATTTCTGGAAACCATCCGTTGAAGTCGTGCCTTTCTCGTAACTGCTGAGGTTCACTTGATGAATAAAAGGGAAACTTCACCTGTCTTCTGGCTCCTAATCCTTCCATTCTGCCTGCCCTGAGCTCTTCCTGTTCATTTACCTACAAATCTCTCTTCTCCCCCCACCTTCCCAACATGATGTCATCTAAATGACTTTTGCAGCATCCAGACTCTGCTTCAAACTACACATGGTCCTTCCATGTTTTTCATGGGCCCACCCCCACAGAGGCCTGGGTAAAGCCGATCAACAGCTGTGTTGTCGGGAGCCACTTTGGACAGGACGACTCTCGAAGCCCCTCTCCTTTTATTTTATATAGTTTATGACAGTTTAGAGTTTCACTGTTTTCTCTGCACTTTGACCTCAATTTCATGATATAACTGCCATATAATTGTCACGTATAAGGTCCCTCTTTGTGTTGGAAACAGCACCCCCCCTCCCTTAAAAATCCAGCATTGGTGCAACTCTTACCTTGATGCCGGCTGCAGAGGAGCCTGCATCTCCCTAAAGAACAAAGAAAAAAAAAACAAAGTACACAATTACAACACATGGCAGGAGGTTATTACGCGGGGCTCTCTGTGAGGTCACGACAGGAAAGAACATTAATGTGCAATTACAGTTATGAAAGCGAGGATTTATTAAAGGAGCCCGTTCAGCCGACAATGCTGAACATCGCTTGGGAAGCCGCAGCAATCGTCTGAACACAACTAAGTGGAAATCCAATTAGAAGCAAGATTGTCTGCTCTTCTAAGCGCCATTAAACGCACCTTCTTGCAGGAGTCTGAGCGGGCGCCTTTTTTTTTTCACATCTTTGTTTTTACACTGTCAGAGCGCAGCTGTGTCGCGGCGCTGACATGAAGGCTGAAATCCAACACGACGCATGAAAAAACCCACAACAGTACAGGCGGCGCAGGGCTTGATAGATATATTAGGTACGAACTGCAATCATTCAACCTTTTTGTTTTAAATGCAATGCATCTCTGAGGCGAGCTGAAGGAGAACCCCGAAGCAGACAGGGCGACTTATATGGCAGTTCCCCTCCAAAAAAAGGTCCCCAGAACCTTTCCCCGTGCATTGCAGAAGTGCTGCACTGTACAGTAAAAACAGACATAAAACAAGGGGCCAATAAGTGCAATTATAGGCGGTTGGTGGGAAAAAAACGAGCGGGGAGAAGGAGACGGGGTCTTTAGCTCTGGTGTGGACTCTGTGGTTTCGCTGCACATACGCCTCGTGCTCAGAAGTTGCTGCAGGAATGCCTCTCGCCCTCAGCTTCTTTTTTTTATGGGAGTCATTATGATGCATAGCACACAAGGCAGTGTTTAATTGCGGCCTTTTTTTTTGCAGACAATAAACTGCGTTACTGTTTACAGCTGGGCTTGGTTGCATGCTCCAGGGTGCCTCTATCTCCATCCTATGGCTTATCATTCAAACCTTTTTCTTTTCCTTCTTTTTGGGCCTTTTTCACAAGCTCTTTTAGATTTTATAGACGATCTAAGATCTGAGTGAATCGACTTTTACAGTTTGCTACGAAGAACAGCCTCTTCGTGTTACAATTTATGGAACTCAAAAGGCTTTTCGCATCAATTTTAGCTAAAGTAGGGACGTTATGGGCACAAATCTAAAAGAATACAGACGACATATTGTGGTTTACCTCAAAGTTTGAATGAAAAGTCAATTTTACACCCCAAAATCTTTTAATTGAGTCTTAAAGTAAGTCAGATCTGGGGTCTGTTCCACCTGTTGCAAGGGTCAATGGAAACAAAGGCCTCCTGATGCTTGTCGCCAGAGACAAAAGCTAAAAAATCCACAGAAATCGACTGAAAACAAGCACAAGCTTACATGTAAACAAAGTGGACCCAGCCAATGAGCAGTTGAGTACCAGTACAGTCGTTTTGAGCCAGAAGACGGAGCGTGTGCCTTTCTACATGTTTCCACTTTTACAAATCGCCCCCTTCTTGGCCGACCTCGTGTCGAAGCGACGCGAATACAATAACAAACTTTCGCGGGCCCTCCTACAACCGTCTCCACGTGTCTGAGGCCTAAACCGTCACACGTGGAGCACTCGTTCTCATTATCAACCTCAACAGGAGCGCACGGAGCCACCACGGTGGAAAATCGAATCAGCAGCACGCCGATAACAGGACGCGAGCTGCGAAAAAACCGTCGGGTGACGCGACGCGGGGCAATTAACACTTCGCTCCGCGAGCGAACACCCAGCCGACGCTTTCCCCGTCGCGACGCATCCGACATCCGCGACACGGAGCCCCCCCGAGCAATCGGAGGGGGGAGAAGTTTTTTTTTTTTTTTTTTGACCGCGGTTTAATCTCTTCCAAATGTGGTCGCATGAGACGGAAAAAGCGGGGGAGTTGGGAGGTGAGCTGAGGTGTGGCACGGAGTGCTGAAATGTCCCAACTGGGCCAATTACCACGGTGAGGCTATGGGCTGCTTTCTAACCGCGGCGCGGGCTAAGACGGAGAGCTGTCACCGCAGCTCCACTTCATTACGGGCACGCAAAGCCGTCGCTGCATGTTGACATTTGAAGATAATAACACGGAGGGCTCGGCGTGGCTGCTCGGTAAATCGGGAGGCTTTTTTTTTTTGAGGGGGGTGTTTCGAAGCGCGGAGAAACGAGGTGGTGAGAATTAATCAGCGGGCAATGAAACCAGGGTGGAATTGAGACAAATGTCACCGTTTAAGGCCTTCAAAAACATGACTCCTACTCCACATTACGGCCATTAGCAGGATAAGGGGGGGGGATGACCAAAGTTAGCCCCAGCTGTACAGCGACCTCACTCGCCGAGCTCCAATACATGTGAGGCAACACAAATTATGATTGGCTCCTGGGGAAGGAAGGCTCTGCCAGCAGTTGAAAAGCGGCCAATTCACAAGAGCTTGGACCGGATTCTGGGATCCAGAAATTATACCAACCGCTGTGCCACATCGGAGCCAAACACTCGGAGCCTCGAACTTTCCCGAAAACCGAATCGCGAGTTTGCTCGGCTTTTTTTTCCCTTTTCGAACACCCTCTATCACTGAGGTTTGGAGTTCTTTTTTCCCCCCCCAACGCACAGAGTCACAGTTAATTTCACACCTAGTTAAATACTTAGGCAGAATGCAAGCGAGGTAAATGGTTTAGAACTAAAGCTTTTAGCGGTAGTAATGATTTGTTTTAAATGAGGCCAGAGATGGACAAGCAGAGGCTGCGGGGAACTTTTTTTTTTTCCTCCACCCGGCTGACGGAGGCTCCATGAGGGCAACGCAGCAGGTAACGTTACAGCAACGCGCAGCACAAACAGCGGTGGAGAGGGTGCAGTTACTCCATTACTGCTCGAGAGCACAATTAACATTCCTGTTGCATGTTACTTTATACTCCTCATTCTGACTCGCTTATTTGATACCTGGAATTTCAAGTTAAGCGTGTAGATGGAGAAACAACATGGCTGAACTACTGTGAAGAAGTCATTTGCATCATTTTTTCGGACTCTTCTGTGCATATTTGCATCTAGAATTCGCAGCTCTACGTCGCAACACCAGCGTACATAACACTCGAATACACTGAGTTCACAAACAGTGGCGAGACTCTCATTGTCAGTGACAAATAATCCAACAAATGAGCTTTTAAGATGGAACGCGAGTTACAGGAGTTGATTTGTCTGCATTGGTTCCATTTCACACTCCACCGATCTCCCACCGTCACAACAATCCCCCTTTTGTCTCATGCAAAACACAGCCCGACTGCTTCCTCCCCCCCCCTCCTTAGGTCTCTGCTCGCCATACTGAAGCTTTCACTGCCTCACCTCTCACCTCACATTACCACATTTTCCCCCCGCCGTGCGTGCTGCGTACTGTTAACTTTGGCATCTTCAGCACAGAAGCCTCCGAATGCCCTCTTCGCCCCCCCACACCCACCCACCGCGTCCCCCCCCCCCCTCTTTTATTCTCTGGTTTCCTCCTCCGAACCAGTGAAACAACAATAATTTCATGGAGGAGCAATTGATCAGGCATGAAAACTGTGATGACAGAAGGGGGTGGGCGGGAGTTCGACTTCAGGGTGTATTTTCCTCACTCGGCCCCGACGATCAATCAATCCGGGCCGCGTCTGGCGCA